>CM057087.1:14165000-14572500 GCA_029959045.1 Taenioides sp. WSHXM2023 | reverse complement strand
CATGACTGAAAGCAATTTATTTTGATGGAGCAAAATCATCACTGTAAAAACATTTTTAAAATGACATGTTATGAAAGAAACACAACAAACTGTGCTAAATAAAATATTGTAACACAAACCTTGACAGTATGTTTTAGCATCACACTGTTTTTGTATATTCGCAGGCAAATGCAACACCTGCATTTAAATAAATAAATAAATAAATAAATACATTAATTCATTAAAAAAATATCTGTGTGCCATTTGCATGTTGACTTGAACATACAAAGTAGGGCAGCGTATTCAAAGTTTAAAAACATCTGTCAAAAATCACACCTGTAACACACCAAGTCCTGTTTTCTTTAGTTCTTTCTTCAAATAGTTGTTCTTCCAAGCAAAATCCAATGCATTTGGGTCAGTATAAGCCTAAAAGATAATGCATTATATTACAGATGTCAAAATGACCACCTTTCAATAATGACTTGACTTACAAAGTAGTTTTTGATGTGGTCACCATGAGAAACATGATGCACCACAAACTTGATTAGACATTTTTTTTCACAGACATGGCAAAGGTAGAAACCATTTTTTACTTCTGGACTGAAACACAAGGTCATCTGGGACAAACCTACAAACAATTACACAGTAATTAACCTCTCCGTCTAAAAGGTAATGTCACATTATGCCACATAAAAAACAAACCTAGTATATGCTGCGTAATTTTGTAATCATGATCTTTATAGAAAATCCATGGAGTGTAGACTGAAAAACATGTTTGGACGCATGAACTAATAATGTATGAACATACATTATATGAACATTAGACACACAGACAGACTTGGGCTTACAGTGTCGGCGGAAAAACTCTACAAAAAGACAAAAACAAATAGACATTTGAATCAGGACAAATTACATTGCAAGGAAATAGCTAAATGTTTCACCATCTGGGTAGACCTTCTTGAAATTCTGCAAAATAAATAGGCAGTGTTTTAGTTACTAAAGACAATATAAAGAAAAAAAAAGCATACAAAACATTCCCTCACTCACCTGTTTATGCACAGATGAGGTTATGTGGTTCTTGAAGTCACAGACTGTAGTAAATAATGTGCTGCAGATCTGGAACACGCAAAACACAACTTAAAATCTGATATCTGCAAGGACTCATTCCTTCTTGCTCACAGGCACCAATTTGCAAATGAATTGTAAATTTGATTAAAACAGATAATTAAATAAAGTAGTGCATATAATGATATTATAAAATGCCCAAAAAGTGAACATGTTAAAGCAACATCTTGTAACTTTCTGAAAGTGGCATGTCACCTGCATGAATCCATGGAAATAGAAAGTTGGAAGATGGAACATTCTCAATGGATGTCATACTGTGGAATAACAAGCAGGAGGTGGCACCCTTTCAGGCCAAATAAAAGTTAGATTTTTGGACATGCAAGCCCGCTCATAGTAAGGACCCATGATTTCTTTGCATTTCAGTGTAACGTAAACATCTATTATTTTTTACTTTGTCTATTTTTGGTGTAAAAAGTCACTCGGAGGGGCTTTAACAAAATAAGTATTAATGATGAAAATCATTATCAGTGGCCTTATTCACATGCACACCAAAATCTGATTATAATCTGATTTCTGGACCTTTAAGATTACTCAAATTACATGTAAACTATAATCAGAAAGAAATTAGATTATTTGGCTTTTTACATTTCATTTAAATAAGCTTTGAACTCCAAAAATCTGATATCTGTGTAGGGTTTATTGGGGATAATTTATATACAGTATTGGATTAAGTTTAGTTCTAAGTTAAAACAGAACTCCAGGGCTGAGACGGACAGTGGCCACATGATCTAAACAACAGCTTCGGGCTCAGGCAGCATCAGGTTGAAAGAACGCTGTATCCTCTTTTTAAAGAGGAGGAGGAGGAGACACCTTTCTAGTGTTCATGAGGTATGAACAGCAGCACAGGTCACAGACCCAATTGGTTGTTGACTACAAAAATGCTAATATTTAACAACTATAGTAATTTGGATTAAAAACACGTCAAAAGACAGGCACACATTTTGGAAGAGAGAACTAGGACTTATAACTTCTCAGGCATCTGTTTTGTTCTTTTATTCCTGGCTCAAAGCTAATAAGAGGAGGCACTCTCTGTCGTCTTGGTTGGGATGGAACTCAAGGTCTGGTCAGTGATAGCTAGTATTTCCTGTTAAAATAAAACACCTTTTTTCAGGATGTCAGGAGAGTTAACCAATGAACCACCCAAACAATATTGACAATATTTACAGCATGAACTATTTAAATTATCTTCTTTCTGTAGTAAAAGTAGGGCTGAGCAATTTTGCCAGAAAATAAAATGAAAAACAAAATTTTGAAAAGATTTTATTCAGTGATTATATTTAACCCCAGGAGAAAGGCATTCATTAGCTAAGCATGGTTAATCTCATGGCATTTAATCCTTTAATTGTCAAGTCTTTATTAATTTAATTGTAGGAAAACTCTGTAGCACTTGTGGCTCTTTTGGAAAATCCTGGTTGAAAATAAGTTATGCAAGTCTCCATTAGTCTTAATTACATTGACAGGACAACTCCAGGCTCTGCGGGAGATGATCAACACAGTGGCCTGGAAAGTCACAGAGGGCCTTATAGAGCCCAAAACTACTTGGTTTGTTGAACATGTCCTACTTAAAGTTCCATTACCATGGTAACAGTGAAGAGGTGCTTCACAGTTTCATAGGTAATACTACATCAGATTTCGAATGCACATTTAACTGCAGCTGTCTTGAGATAACTCATTCTTCTAAATAGTCAACTGAATACTGTATTTTTACTTTTTAGCAGCAAAACAAAGGAGAACAAAGGAGGAGGAATTAGGACATATCTGCAGAGGTGGGTAGTGCTCAGTTGCATTTACTATATTTAATTGAGTAACTTTTTGAAGAAACTGTACTGTTCAGACACCATACTCCTAACTGAGTAATAATTTGTTTAAAGTAACAGCATTCTTACTTGAGTACAAGTTGTAGATACTCTTCCCACTATGAGTCTTCTTGTGAGAAGTATTACGTTCATAACATTAGGGCTCAAGTACGAACGGATGAGCTAAATAATTTGCAATTTGTATGTCGATTTTTTGGACATACACAACATTATTTAAATTTGTGTTAGTGAGTACTCAAGTAGTAGCAGGGCTCTACAGTGCGCCCATTTCACTCGCATTTGCGAGCAAATATTTCGGCATGCGAACGAGGAAAACAAAACAGTCGCACACGTGCGAGTGCTTCTTGCAGCACCACAGTAAAGTGACGAGAGAAACACTGTAAAACGTATCAAACATTAAGGGTGTGTTCCGGTTCTCCGGCCATATGTCCTATGGGCGTTTCAAAACATGAATGAAACACTCTGGATGTTGTAGTTCTAACATATTGCCACTAGATGTCACTATGGATAGAGTTTCGAACTGTGTTTCAGCGCTCCGGCACAATCGCTTCAACTGTGTGGTTTAAATTCCAATGCAGCTTCTGACCTGATGTGTGGTTCTTGTGCCGAGGAGGAGGTGTCAAGAATCATTCAAAAAGACAATACTATTTATTACAAAAACAGAGTATAGCCAATTAACAGACATAAGGTCTGGGAGATCACCTCTTGTCAATCTGGACAAAACAACAAACAAAGGATTCCCCACATATATATAGCTTTCTATGAGACATCCCTCTATGTCCGAAGACTTTGAGCATCTCCAGATACCCCTTTACATTCCATGTCCATATTTGGAAAGTGAACATCTCAATCAGCACCTCAGCACCTCTTATCATTAAGACCTTATGAAGAACTATAGGGTCCCAAGCTTCAGAGGATGAACACCAGATACCACAACTGCTTCGGTGTTTCATAAAGCCTCATTTTGCCCATCCCTACTTTTCTGTAGTCTGCCTTTCTAATCACCATTTTCTTGTTTTAGCTGGGGACGCCGGGGTCACGAAGACACGTGTCACGTATCACGCAGCTGTCCCAAAAGCTCGACCCTTACAGTCTTAGTGCGGTCTTCGTAGTTGTTATGGTGGGGGTGGCGATGCCTCGATGGGTTTCCTTGATTGTAGATGGACGTTTATATGTTTTTTTGATACTGTCTCCTATTTCGCGTGGTCACCATCAGCCAGTAGCTAACTAGCTAAACCCTCTCTTAACTTAATACAAGTTGTTACCAGATTAGTGCAAGACATTATTATTTGACTTACCTGACAACAAAACTTTTCCATTGCTGGTGTGGAATCACTTCTTCAGATCCAAGAGCAAGTGAAAGAATACCCCACCACAAAAAACAACAAAACAACAAATGGACGATGAGATAACTCCAAATCAAGTTTACACGGGGACGTGTACAGCAAACTCTGCACAAGTGCGAAATGCGGATCTCTTTCCCGTTTTGGTCGAGTAAGCGCGAGCACAGCGTCAGGTCACGCCCTCAGTCTAGACCAGTGAGTCCCAACCGGGGGTACGGGGACCCCTAGGCGTACGCGAGCGCTTTCCAGGGACGTATTTAAAATTTCAGATTTAAATGAAAGATGGAACTGAAAGGCATTAAATGGTATTTGAATGGAAAATAGTACATTTTAAATCCTCGAGAATTTTGCCATACGTTTTATTAAAACAACTTGTACTTGTAAACTGATTTATTTTTTACAAAAGAAACTGTGGTACTGTTATTGGGGTACTCAGAGACAACGCCGAGGGGGTTCTCGTGATTAAAAAGGCTGAGAACCACTAGACCACTTTCTTCTTTTTTGAGAGGCTTTAAAATGTATTAATACATTTTATAAGATATAAAATGTTAATGTCAACCAGGTTAGGTTTAGCAGCCTATGAGCCTAAGAATATAAGACATGTTTAAATAACAGACAGCAGGAGTCAAATTTTATGTTTTAATCAAATTGTTGTGGCACTTTCAAGTTATTTCTGAATATAAAATCACACATAAACTGTCACACATGTTCACACTTCTTTCTCCCACAACATGGTACACAGACAGTCCTAAAAATGTAAAGGTGCATTGCTCAACTTTTCTACGTACTTGTCTCCATGAAGATGTTATTGCTTTGCCTGGAATATTCCATGGTATAACATTAAAAATATACTAGCATTTAACCATTACAGGTGTTTCTATTTTTCAAAAATATAATTCATTCTGTGACTAGGGGCGATTCTCCACAGATCTGAATTGTAACGTAGCGCAGTGCTGTAACCTGCTTGTCTCCCTTGTAATAGATCTAATGTACTGTGGAACATCCTAGACAAAGCACAAAGCAATAACATTTCCATGGAGACAAGCAGGTGGCAGACCCTCCCTAGAAGACCCTAGAAATGTTTAACATATGAATAATAATCTAAGAAGTAACAGTAATTTGTTTGTGTCAACAACACCTCGTCATTCCAGATGAGCAGGGAACCCTCGGGCAGTGCCTCCTCATACACCAGCTCAACTTCAAACACCAGCACTGCCAGCACTTTGTTTGCTGGGAACAGTACAACATAGATAGCATTATATTATTACCATGCTTTGGTAGAGAGGTAAGAAACACAGGAAATACTAAATAATTTTGGTCAATTCATATGTGCATGCACACCTGTTTTTTCACCATTACATAAACAGTGGACTGTTGCATTTTGCATTTACACAAAAGCTACAATTAAGCCAGACAAAGACAAAAATTGTAGCATGCATAAAAAATACTTACATTGAATTAAAGCTGTTTTTTACATTTTGATTTTTTATAAGTTTTTGGATACTGAGAACAGAATCACTAATGTTATTGGTCAAACTGCATGCGATATTGTTATGAAATTTTAGCTTGAAACAACAATTTAACCACCGTTTTTGGTAAAAATTAGCTATAAATTATCTGAAAGCATGAATTTTGTTTCTAGGAAAGGTTAACCTTCACCTGTTCTCACATATACTATATTTAAAGGTTGTGGAAGGAGTCGTTTGCAACCAATACTTCTCATATTCTACCCTTTTCACCCCTGACACATTTGTGTCACATGAATACAGCAAAACTCCATTTACGACCATATATGTAAAACCCTAAAGATAGTTAATGCCATACATGTGCATACTCTGGTTATTTTTTCCTCTCAACATAGATAAATACTGAAACTGTGACCACTTGTACCTACGCATGTACCGCCGTCTGCTGTGTAACTCCTGCTTTGTAACTCCCTTCATCTGATCACATAAAGCACTTCTTTTACGACTCTACCTGGTCTGAAGTCTCTTAACTTTTCCACCACGTATTTCATTATCTGTGAACACAATGCAAAGGAAGCAAACAAGCTAACCATAAATACAGGAAAAGGAAGTGCACATGCATTGCTTCACATTGAACAGAACATACACAGCAGCTGCCTAATGTACATAGAGTCAAATGATGAACCGCCATTAAATTGGCATTGTAGTGATATTTAACAAATCTCCTTTCTTGGTTTCTCTATCGCACCCTTCTGCCTTGTATGTGACAGTGGCATCAGTGCTGTCAGAAGGGTTGTAGAAGTCAATGATATGAATGTCAAAGATCAGTACTGCAGAACCAAAAGCACAAATAATGCAAATTAATGACATGCACCCTAACCCATAACACAAGTAGGATACTGGGATATTTCTTTAGAAAGGTCACAACAGGAATGTATTACGATACTATGAACTTTAGATGTACTCAGGTTATAAAAACTGTACAAAACATATTACATTGTCATCACAGTCTTCTGTATAAGACAAAGTTTGGGGCTGTGTTCACTCTATGGTAGCAAGGCCAGTTGACAAGAAGCAGGCTTGGAGAAAGAGTAGAAGGCCATATACTGTATAAACAACCAAAAAGAGGGTGAAAAGTGAGGCATAGTGAATTATTGACATTGTCCAAACACTGTGGGCTGATTTATAATATAGGAATGTCACTATGAGAAATTGTATGCACATCAGGTATTAGCCTGGCTTATACAGTCATGGTAAAAGTAATCAAGGCCCCAATGAAAAAACAGAAATATCTTATGGGGTGGAGACAGCACAAGTGTAAATGTAAATCATAAACAAGAACAAAGATTACAAAATTCGTAAGTCATTCCTACAGGATTCCACTTGAGTCTCAATAGATTTAAGCTTGTACATATATGCATTTTTATGTACCTGTGTGTATGGCAACACTTTGTCAACTAGACAAAAGTGTTTTTGATAGAATATGTCATCCAAGTTATGGTCAGATTGCTGACACAGAATAATAATATAAAATAACATTTAGTAGTAGTATAGCTATAGTTCTCATACAGGGTAATTTTGGTAAGAACCAGTGGCTGAAGAAAGTCTGTCCCATTCACCCTCAGCTCTTCTCGTCTCTCCTCTGCTACTCTCTTTCCTCTGCTCCTCTCTCCTCTGCTCCTCCCTCTTCCCTGTGTCTCCTCTGTGGGCGGGACTGCCTCATCCATTTCAGAATCGAGGAGAGGAATCAAGGAGAAGGAAGTGAGGAAAGCGAAATGAGACATGGCCAGGGTCAGTAGGAGCTGGAAGTGCCCACATGCTAACTTCCTATTATTTTCCTCCATTTTTTAGCTGCTAAATGTGTCATATTAAGTGGTGTCCCAAAGAAAATCACAGAATGAAGGAGTAAACATGAGGGAGGCTTCAGGACGCAGACATCTGTATCTTCTCTGTAGGTGGGACTTCCTTACTCATTTCCTGCAGAATCGAGGAGAGGAATCAAAGAGAAGAAAGTGAGGAAAGAGAAATGTGATGCGGCCCACCCTATGATGTAAAGGTAAGACACCAATCTGTGCGAACATGCTCTGTACCCTTGAATCTGGTGCCTATACATGGATCTATTGGATGGATCTATACACATGTTTAACACACAAACCCAGTTCTCTCAAACTGAAAACACCCTGTGATGTCATGTGGTAATACAGGACGTGCTCCACTGTGTTTTGAAACTCCGTATACTTTCACTAGAATCATTTGGACGATTTCAGTCCTGGAATTGCCAATCTCTATTGAACAAAAGTTAGCTGCTAACTTGAAAACTACCACTACATGACATCACAAGGTGGAACAGAGCATTTTGAGCTTTGGAGATGTAGAATTACTCAAACATCTGAATGAAACAAACTGTGGGTATGTTTTTGAGGAGGTAACAACATAACATGGCTTACACAAGAATCAATTTTGTGTAATAGTAAAGCATTTGTCACAGTGTATATAACTGTGATATACTGTATTTATATTACGATATTTGTTTTTTACTTACTGTACATACATTTATATAATTTATGTCTTTTTGATACCAATCTCTTGCAATTTTTATTTTTTTAATTTATTTTTTTATTACTTATTATTTAGACGTTTTATATGTGTCATATAGAGGTTTAGTAAAAGCGCACTGTGACCTGTTGTGTACAACATCTTTACGCCACTGTATTGCTTTACGACACTATACAATGCTTGACAGGAATTGTGGGACTGCTCCCGCTCCACGTTGTATATGCTAACCTCGTTCATTACCTGTTCCGTTATAATAAAGACGTATTACAAAAGTAAACTACCACTCGATCATTCTACATGGTGTCAGAAGTTGCTCGGACCGGACAGTCGCCGTTGCAATTGGACTGAAGACGACACAGCGCCATGGCTAAGTTTAATCCTCCCGCGAACTTTCCCTTCGACAAGCCGGCGGAGTGGCCGGACTGGAAACAGCGTTTTGAGCGTTATAGGATTGCTACAAAGCTAAACAAAGATGATGGACAGGTGCAGGTTAGTTGCCTGATTTATGCCATGGGCATCGAAGCCGAGAACATTTATAAGTCATTCACGTTCGCTGAAGACAAGGAGCGTGATGACATTGTGGTGGTAATGAAAAAATTTGATGAGTATTTTTTCCCGCGGAGGAACATTATACACGAGAGAGCATGCTTTCACCAGCGAGTGCAGCGGCCGGGCGAGAAGGCGGAGAGCTTCATACGAGCCCTGTATGAGTTATCAGAGCACTGTGAATTCGGGGTGTCCAGAGAGGAACATATCCGTGACCGGATTGTGGTCGGGATACAGGATAAAGAACTCTCACGCAGACTGCAGCTAATGTCGGACCTCACGCTAGCGCTCACAATACAGACCGTGAGGCAATCGGAGGACGTCGCGGCGCAAGTGAGTTTACAAGGGGACCCAGCAGCATCAGTGCAGGAGGTGCGGCACAAACGTAAAAACAACACGACCTGGAAGCCTCAACGCGGACGACAAGACAAGTCACAAGCGAGCAGAAAATGGGGAGAGATGGACAAGTGCAGCAAATGTGGCAAAACACAGCATAGGAGAGATGAAACGTGCCCAGCCGCGAAAGCATTATGTCACAACTGTCACAAAATGGGACACTGGGCAAGGGCGTGCCGTAACGGCAAGTCAGTCAATGAAGTCACAGAGACTGAGAAAGGTGAGCAGACCTCATATTTTCTAGGCTCAGTGAGTAATGCGAAAAAGAAAAGCGCAGCATGGACTGTGTTGCTTCATATAGACTCTGTCCCGGTGGAATTTAAGATTGACACGGGAGCTGATGTAAATGTCATAAATGAAGACACATTTCACAAAATCACTCCTAAAAGAGCATTGCAACCATCTGATTTCCCTCTAGACAGCCCAGGAGGTGAGCTGCTGTGTCTCGGATGCTTTAATGAGGCAGTAAGCTATAAAGGCAAAGACTATCTAGCCGAAATCTATGTAGTTCGTGGACACAAAGTTAACAATTTGCTTAGCTGCTCCCTGTCAGTTGAGATGAATCTTGTGAGGCGAGTAGATGAAGTCACACATAACACCAGTAAACGCCAGCAACCTTATGGTGAGCATGGGACTCTAAAAACTGAACCAGTTCAAATTCAGTTAAGAGAGGATGCAGTGCCATATGCCGTTCACACAGCTCGCCGGGTGCCTTTTCCCATGTTACAGAGTGAAAGAGGAACTATTCAGAATGGAGAAAAATGGTGTAATTGAACGAGTGACACAACCTACTGAATGGTGTGCTCCCATGGTCCCTGTCCTCAAAAGACACACAGCTAGAGCCAGAATCTGCGTTGACCTTACAAAGCTAAACAAGTCAGTAAAAAGAGAGCGCTACATCCTGCCTACCTCCGATGAAATAACCTCCAAATTAAGCGGTGCAACAGTGTTTTCCTCCCTCGATGCTGCCAGCGGATTCTGGCAGATTCCTCTGCATCCAGACAGTTGTAAACTAACAACATTCATAACACCATTCGGCAGGTACTGCTTCAAGAGGTTACCTTTCGGCATAACAAGCGCACCTGAAATCTTCCAGAGGAAGATGCTGGAGACCCTGGAAGGCCTTGATGGTGTGGAAGTCTTCATGGACGACGTCTTGGTGTATGGTGCCACCATGGAAGAACATGATGCAAGATTGGACAAGGTGTTCTGTCGCATTGAGTCAGCTGGCCTAAAGCTGAACAGAGAAAAGTGCTCCTTGAGGCAGAGCCAGCTGCGTTTCTTGGGTCATCTAATTGATCGCTCTGGGGTAAGGCCAGATCCCGAGAAAGTTGAGGCAATACGCCAGCTGCCCCCACCAGAAAATGTTCAGGAGCTGAAAAGAGTGCTGGGCATGGTCAATTACCTAGGCAAATACATTCCGGCTCTTGCCTCTGTTGGTCAACCCTTATACGAACTGTTGAAGACTAAAAATGTCTGGACCTGGGGCCACTTCCAGCAGTCAGCCTTCGAGAACATTAAAAGAATGTTAACAACAGCGCCAGTCCTTGCTTTTTATGACATTGCAAAGCCAACAACCGTGTCCGCCGACGCAAGCAGCTATGGGCTAGGGGCTGTGCTACTTCAACTCCATGGGGAAAAGCGGAAACCAGTTGCCTACTGCTCCCGATGCCTCACTGAGGCCGAAACCCGCTACGCCCAGATAGAGAAAGAATGTCTGGCAAGTGTATGGGCTTGCGAGAAATTTGACAAGTACCTATGTGGCTTAGATCAGTTCAGACTTGAGACCGATCACAGACCATTGGTGCCACTTGTAAACAGCCGGAGCTTAGACAATGTTCCCCTGAGATGTCAGCGTCTCCTAATGCGGCTTATGAGGTACAAACCAGAGGCTGTTTATGTGCCTGGTAAGACACTTGTTGTAGCTGATGCCTTGTCACGTAGCCCACAGACACACTGAGGAAAAGACCGACACACACAGTGAGGTGGAGTGCTACATAGCTACAGTAATGCAGGGCATCCCAGCCACTCCGAGCAAAATGGACCATATCAGAGCAGCCACAGCAATTGACCGGGAATTACAAACTGTCATAAAATACGTCAGAAATGGATGGCCTGAGTACAAGGATAAAGTTCCAGTGGATGTCAGAGCATATATGAAAGTAAAACACGAACTGTCAGTGGCTGATGGCCTAGTCATTCGAGGATGCAGAATTGTCATTCCCAAATCAGAAAGAGCAGTGATTCTAACTAAAATACATGATGGACACCAGGGACTTACAAAGTGCAGAGACAGAGCGAATTCATCTGTTTGGTGGCCAGGGCTCTCAGCTGAGCTCAAAGACACTGTAATGCAATGCCACACCTGCCAGGAACAGAGACGGACTCAGCAAAAGGAACCACTTATCTCAACACCTCTTCCGGGTCGACCCTGGAAAAGAATTGCACTTGACCTCTGTGAATACAACAAAAATAATTACCTTGTTGTCTCAGATTACTACTCACGTTTTTTGGAGATACTTCACTTGCCATCCACGACGAGCTCTCAGGTAATTCAGAGACTGAAATCAACCTTTGCTCGATTCGGGATCCCTGACGAGGTGGTGAGTGACAATGGACCTCAGTTTTCCAGTGCAGAATTCAGAGATTTGGCGCGAGAAATGGACTTCAAGCATATAACATCAAGTCCTCACCATCCTCAAGGAAATGGTCATGCAGAGAGAGCAGTGCAAACCGCTAAGAGAATCCTTAGACAGGAAGATCCTCTCATAGCTCTCATGTGCTACCGGTCAACACCCTGTGCTACAACAGGAGTCAGCCCAGCTGAGCTCCTCATGGGGAGAAAGATCAGGACAACTCTCCCTACTCTGGAGAAAAATCTCCAGCCTAAGTGGCCTAACAAAAAGACTGTGATGCAGAAGGATGCTGTGGAGAAGGCCAAACAAGCTTTCTATTACAACCGCCGTCACGGGGCCAGGCCTCTTCCTCCACTACGTCCAGGAGACACAGTCACCACCAAGATGGACCTGGAAAAGGCTTGGGTGACACCCGCAGTTGTTTCCAAGGAGTGTGTTACCCCACGGTCTTACCTTGTCCACACACCGCAGGGTGCTGTATTGCGGCGTAACCGCCGCCATCTTCGTTCAGAGTATACCCCGCGGCCTGCCACTCCCTCCCTTCATCCACCTACTGAGAGTGTTGTGGTAGCGCCTTCACAGTCTACAGGTACCACTACTCCTGAGACTGCCACCACTAACTCTAGTCTAGTTGTGACTACCACACACACACCTATGGACTCACCAGTGCAAGTTCGTACGAGGTCTGGACGGGTGTGCAAACCAGTCATGAGGATGGACCTGTAATTTTCATGCTGTCCACTATATGGCCTTTGGGGGGTGGGGTGTAAGAGACACTACTTAAGTTCATGTCACCGTTCGGAAGTATTGTGACTTTGAAATTGGAAATAATGTGGTGCAAACCACTCTGTAGCAGTTGAAATACGTTTTATTTGCCTTTGAGTTTAGAGGTGCTATTTGAGTGCTGCTACAATTTTGTCCCTTATGAGATAACCTTATTCCCAAGTTGTGTGTATGCCAACTTGATGAGTTTTGAATGGTACGGTTATGATCAGATGTTAAAGCTGTGTGCCTGTGCGTCCTGTTAATGCCAGCACTTGTTTTGTCACTTGTGGCTGTTTCAATGCACTTTCAGTGTGGGGAGAGATGTATGCAAGAAAAGGGGGGAGATGTCATATAGAGGTTTAGTAAAAGCGCACTGTGACCTGTTGTGTACAACATCTTTACGCCACTGTATTGCTTTACGACACTATACAATGCTTGACAGGAATTGTGGGACTGCTCCCGCTCCACGTTGTATATGCTAACCTCGTTCATTACCTGTTCCGTTATAATAAAGACGTATTACAAAAGTAAACTACCACTCGATCATTCTACAATATGTACATACACAAATATATATACAAACATATATATAAACAGAGGATTGTGTATTGTGTTGAATTCTTCTAGTAAAGGCTCTCTGGTCGCAAAATTAAATAAACATCATGAACACTAATTATTCCAAAAACGTGACTCTGGCAATATGCTGTCGACCAATCACAGCGCGTTGTTGTGCTGACGTCACGCAGTCTGTTTCGGCTTTTGGCTGTAGCAGTTTTGGGAGTTGTCTGGCAAATGTTTATTGAGGTCTATGATAAGAGCCCATCCCGTGGTATACACCACATTATATCAGCATACGAGGGCTGTTCTAGTCAGTGCGCAACGCAACTCAACCATCAAGTTTATTGAAAAGCTACTGGGGAGTAAAGGGTAAGTAGCTAGGGCTAGGCTACTTTAAATGACCCGCAAATAGTACGTAATCTAGACCCGCAAGCGTGTTCTGTTTATTCTGTTCATAAAATTGGAAATAACCTTTAAGATATTTTGTCCCCTTGGTTGCAGGTGTTTCAGCTCATAAGCCATGGTTTCTTTTTCATATACTACCATTCCTGCAAGTGCATTCTATAGTGTCAATCACATGATTAAAGTTTAGTGTCAGTGTGTAGTTGTTGTGTTAAGATAAGTATAAATGCTTACATCGCGAGTTATTAATTAAAAGAAAAATTGTACATACACATTTTAATTAGGCTACTACTACTGAAAGGATTGTTTTATTTGTCTTTCTGTGTTATCTCAGGCCATGGCTGGGTGGCTACCTATGATTGGAATGACCGCTCTCCCACACCTGGGAGGACTCTATGGGGGCTACGTTACACGCAAAGAGGTGAAAACCTGGTACCCAACATTGACAAAACCCTCATGGAGGCCACCAAACGCTGCATTTCCTGTAGTGTGGACCTGTTTGTACACTGGCATGGGGTATGTACCAGGATCTTTGAGTATGCAATGTTTTTTTATCTTGGGTTAAGTTACTTTGTCCTTTTTGTAAATGTTGCAGGTATGGCTCCTACCTAATTTGGAAAGAACTTGGTGGATTTTCTGAAGAAGCACTGGCTCCACTGGGCCTGTATGGCCTTCAACTGGCACTGAATTGGGCCTGGACTCCTATCTTTTTTGGTGCTCACAAGCTTAAATGGGTAGGGCTACATTTACATATAATTATTTGCTAATTTATGTCATACTGTACTTATTTTCTGTTTTGATGATAATGTTAATTACATCTCATTTGTTAGGCACTTATGGAGATTGTGCTGCTCACTGGCACTGTGGGAGCCACTATGTGGTTGTGGTATCCCATAAATAAAACTGCCACTCTGCTCCTGGCTCCCTATCTGTCCTGGCTGTGTCTCGCCACCTCCCTCAACTACTGCATCTGGAGAGACAATCCTGAGGAAGGAAAAAAGGAAGAATAAGGGATGTTTTTTCTATTCATTTTGCCATTGTAGATGACTTTTTGTATTGTACACTAAATAATTTTATAAGAAAAATCATTCCACAGTGTGTGTTATGTAAATTGACAAAATGTACATTTGTGTGCTGATCATATCAGATTCCATATAACAGCTTCTATACATGTTTTTTATATATATATATATATATATATATATATATATATATATATATATATATATATATATATATATATATATATATATATATAATCTTGACCATATTCTGATTTTTGTGTAAATGAAAACATACAAGTTCAAAATAAAATGCCCACTATATTACAACTTATCCACAACTGCACAACTTGTATACTATATATTTTCGAGCCACACATTTGTTTACATTTTTGTTAGGAAAAATCTGAAAATAAGTAGTTACAAAGTAGTTATACTAGGATCTGAATTTAAGTAGCAGCGTTATGAAATAAACACCTGACGATGCTTCTGCGAGTGCGGGTTCACCTAATGGACGTACCTAAAAGGCTCCCGGGGTGAGAGCTCAGTTTATACTCTGAGACTGATCCAGTCGCTTGTCATAGGATCAGCAGGGATGGAGCTGTGGGTTCTCGAAATACCTGTATGATAAGTTATTTTGCCCTATGACCTCATTTACCATACCAAGTACTACGCCCTGTCACCCTACGCATACAATCTACTCACTCTACTCTCTCTTCCACATATACCATACTAATATTAACACTAAGACTTCTACTAAGTAAAATCTCATACCTTTGTGATGACTTCTCTTCACGATGATTTCTTTTGAGCAGCGCTGGTTTCAATATTACCTCTCACAGATGAATCAATTCAGGAATCAAATATTCATTTAAGAATCATTTATTTCCTTACTCATGAAAATCACCTTGTTCTTTGAGAGGTATTACCCTTTAAGATGTCCCGTAAGGTTATAGTGATATTATGACCACGTTAGCATGCCGTATTTAAGAGTGATCTAGTGCCCCTCTCACGACTGCCTCGAGTCACCCACTCACTTAGTGTGCCTTATTTAGACAAGATCTAATGCCTCGTCCAAGACCACCCGTCTGTGAGCAACACTTCACCAAACAGTTCACCTCTCCTCGTTATACCTTGAGGATAGTTACCTTACCGACCAATTACCAGTACATCAGTGGTACAAGTGGCAAAAGGCGAATACACCCTCTCAGGCTACTGTATTTATTGAGCCCTTGCCGGAAACCACATAAGCCGGATGTTAGACTCAACCAATCACAAGTTTCAAATACATTTTATTACCTTACATAGTCAATGCAAAGTCACATTAGTCATTTCCTTTTACATCACAAATCTTAATGCTTATGCTTGCTACTTTTCGCCTACGTGTGGTTACCTTGTGGTTAACCCACTCTATTTCCTTTCAGCTTATGCATGCAATATTCAGCTACATTATGCATTCTAGTTTCTCTACTTTAGCTTATAACAACATTATTTCCTCTTTATCATTTGTAAGAAAGAAATATAAAAATCTCATCCATCTCACATAACATCCTCCTCTGAGATTTTTACCCTTTACGGGCCTCTATTTACACTGATTCTGGTTGCTCAGGAAATTCAGAACAATCTTTAAGCTTCATCAACTTCATGTCAGTAAATTTAGTGCACCCCTCAGGTCCCCTGATCACTTTTGGTGCATTTAGAATCACACATTCTCCCGAATTTTGAGAAGCTTCCAATCCTTGTCTTACTTCCCCTGTTATTTTTGACACGCACTGAAGCCCATAGATTTGCTCTTTCCACTGGTGTACCACTTTAGGTGGATCCATGCAATGTCCTGGCACCAGTTTACACCATTCTTCCCCTGGTATATGACCTCCTTGACACACTATTTTTGCTGCCTCTTCGTCTGTAACAGCATCTTCTTTTCCCAATACACTCTGACCATAATACACTTTTGTCTTATGCCCACTGCGAGGTCTTCCTTCGTGTGTCATATCAATAAATTTCCATAATTTCAGAGTGCATGTTACTCCTCCTTCTGGCTGTTCCCCATTAAGTCTAAATATCTGATCTACTTGTTGTCTAATTTCTTCTGAGAATTCACTCCAGTCTGGGGGTGCACATGCATACCATACATATTTTCCTGGTCCTTGTTTCTGCTGGTGTAGGGTTGCTGTCCTGCTTGTTTCGGGTCCACCATGAGCCACACTTCTTTCGGCACTTCCCATCGTTCCGGTTTCTCCTGGGTTTTTACTGGGGTCATCCTTGCCACCCAGCCCCAATGTGGTAATCCTTTCTGTGGCTGCATGCACCATGGAAACGTCGAATAGGACAACATATCCCCTTTATATCCTTTTATGGCGTCTTCTTCCAACATTTCTTGATGTTTCTTAGGAGTCCATCGTTTAACTCCCTTATTTTGCCATTGTAATCCTTTTTCTCGTTGTGGGTCCCCTTGGTACCAATCTCGTCGAGTTTTAGGCCTTGTGTCCATGTTTTCAGGCCCTTGTCTTCCTGATGATTGTCCTGTAGGCCCTACACTTTTCCCTATCATATTCTCCCCTTTTTGTTCATAACTCTCTATTTTTATTGCTGCAAGCAGAGGTTCTGGTACATTACTCTCTCTTCTATTATGTCCCTTCCTCTGTCGCTTCTTCTTATCCTCTTTTTCCATTTTTAATGATGAACTGGGGGAAACCTGAAATTAATTTCAGTCATTATTTTTTTCCCTCCTGTTATGATCATTCCAATATCGCATACACATTGCATCACACATCTTTTCCAATTATCTTGTAAGATGAGGATGTCTCTTAGCTTACATTTCCCATCTAAATTTCCTCTAATTGGGTCAATGGCTCTCACTGGTTTAAAACAGTTCCAAAACGATAATGGTAAATCTCTTCCTCTCCTAACCATTTTCCCTAAACAACTTCCCATTTTCATAAATTTACATCTCTGTAAGACCCTTCGATTATTCATTTGTCCATGAACTACAGGTCTTCCCTTTTTATCCCAAAAAGTTGGAAAAATACTCTTCATCTGCTGAGTGTGCAATCTTTTTTCTGAAGGCACACAAACTATACTCTGAAGTCTCTTTTCTTGTTGATTTTTATTTCTTTCTCGAGTTTCAATCAAGTCCTCATCAGTTCCCTGACATTCATCTTTTGACGTGTTTTTCATTTTAGCTGCCAATACTTCCATATTTACATCTCCTGAGCCATTTGGCTTCTCTTCTTTCTGTTCTTTCTCATCCTCTGAGTCTAAATCTATAACTAACACATCCTCCTCCTCACTATCCTCTCTTTCATCTCTATATTCCATAGTCACAACACACTTTCACTATTCCAGTCACTCTTTCCTGATCATCTACTCCTTGCTGTTCTATATACACTGTACTTTGTAAGGCTACTGTATCTTCTTGTGGTGGTGGCCTCCCTTGTTCTTTTGATTCAATCTGTATCGTAGTTTCAAAATGCTGAGACTCTAATTGTAAGGAAAATCTGGTTCTTGCCGTGGGTATTACTCTATCCCTAAATAATAAAAAATGTACTAAACACAATCCGTCAGGCTGCAATCTACACCTTTCCGTTGCAATTGGGCTTGTGAGCACTCCTGGGATTCTTGTTTGTACGTAATCATACGGATGGCGAGTTAACAAAGACCTGCGCCTTCGTCTCCCGTCTCTTCGTTCCCGGCGTATTTTCCTCAATGCCTCTCTTTGCAACTGGTGATGGCTTGATTCTCCCTAATAGATAAATAGCATGAGCAACTACTACCCACATCATTTCCAAATTCAACATCCATAGAATAACTATCAATGCTCCTGCTACAGTCCATTCTATAACTATCCTTATGGCTATATCTTTTCCTCGTCTCCCAAACTTAATTACTTCCTTCACTATTACTGCTAATGATACCATAGCTATTACGTAAATTACTAGGTGTATAGCATAAAACAGAGGTTCCAACCTATACTCTTTAATCAATGCTCCCATTCCTAACTGCATTAGGGGTAACAAAACTTCTTCAGTAGCGAAACATGTCACTCCTATTGTCAACCATGGGTTAGTTAACTTGTCCACAGACATTCCGGATATAGGATCTGCTAGATAAAACAATCCCATCTGTCTCGCTGGTCCTCCCGTAAACTGCTTCACCAACCCCATAGTTACACTAAGTAAAAGTACTGCTAACAACAATGATCTAGGTCTAACCTTTCTCAAATTCTCTATTTTTTGTAAAAATATCATTAATAAACATATTATAGTAAAAGCCCATAACAGCCATACCTGAGCTGTTGCTCTCTCATCTGTATCACAAGATTCTATTGGTTCCGTGCAATTATTAGTCGTGTTAGACATCCTCGTATTCGAACCTACTTATCTCTTTCCTTGCTTTCTGAATTTGCTGTTCTCTAGACTGGGTACTACGCTTTTGTTTTCTTAGCACTTCCTGTGCCGTTGGCGGGACTCTTGTTACTAACTCTAAGTCCTCCTCTTGCGCTTCCTGTAATGAGAACAGTCGCTTTTTTGGCTCTTTCTCTATTACTTTTTTCTTCTTCTCCTTTTCTTGTCTCTTGGTTTTCATACGAGATATATCTTGCTTAATCTCTTTTAGTGCCCTTTTCATGTATTTCCTCTCTCGGGCCTCTTTTTTCTTATTATGTCTTCTGCATGCCCAACAGCATGTTAGACTTAAGCATCTTACTACCGATATTAATTTTGACAATACGGCTATTGCTATCAACACTGCTATGGCTACCAGTATCCATTTTATATATTCCCAGATTAATTTTAACATTTCCGTGACTGAGTCAACCGTGTCCTCTACTCCTTGAGCCACTCCATAGACTACTGCTTTGGTTACCATTTTGGTGAACCCCCACCATCCTGGCTGGCCGGTACCATATTCTCTAAACCTTACAATTTTCTCCCAGTGTTTCTCTGATCCATTGCAGGCGAAGGGGTCAACCACGTCTGCTATGTCTGGGGCTTTATAGCCTCCATATGTACACGTGCGGTTTTCCCAGTCCTTAGGAATGTACCATGGAGAGGTTTGGTTCATCTGATACTGGTGATAACTTAGGTAGAAGTCATGGTGTTGCTGGGTTTTTTCCCTTCTCCCATTTACGTTGTCTCGCCTACACAGGATGTCTCTATAAAAGACATATCTGTTGAACATTAAATATCCTAAATTAATACTTTCCATATACCCTATAGGTGCTTCTACCCTAGGCCAGTTCGGTACAGCATAATGTATGTCTGTCCTGGAGCATGTATCTTGTCTGTTCTTAAGCAGGATCCCATGAGTTCCCCATCTATATGTATCAGTTTGTGTTCCTCTTGTGAGGTCGATTCTTGAATCATTATAACACTGTGTAACGTTACATGGGATCCAGCCCCATATTCTTCCGTCTGCACAGTCACTATTCTTTACCTCTTTGGTGTCATAGACAGTGATTATCTGGTCGCCCTGGCTTTCTCGTCTAGAGGTTGTGACGTTATGTTTTCCACATGACGACCATCCTGTTTGATTCAACTGTAAATACTCTTTTGTAAAAGGTTGCCATCTTATTTGTGGATACTGTGTTTGAGATTCCAAGGGTATCCATTGTTGAAGGAAACCTGGTGAGCGTGGTGGGACATATCCCTTGCTATCTGTCCCTTGTGTTACTCGGATGATCGCATGCAGCGATCTTTCTGTGGTCATTAATGTAGTATGAACATAAGGAAATGACGTCTGTAAGGCTTCTGCCCATTCTCTGTTTTTAAGCCTCTTAACTGTTTTTAAGTGGTCAGGGAGTACCCATTGGACTCTAAATGGAAGTCCTATTCTTCCCTTAAACAGTCCTTTTTCCACCATGGTGGATGGTATATAGCCATTTTGTCCATTCTGGCTCTTCATGACTGCTTCCTCATGGCCGAGAGGCGATGTTTCACCTGCCCAGCTTTCTATGAATATTTCTCCTGTACAATTCTTCGTTTCATTCCTCCTAAGGAACTGTTTGTACCTCTCCCATTGTTCTTTTAGTTTTAGATTTTCCCTTCTTGGTCCTTTAGTTATTTTAGTAATGTCCTTCCATAATTCATTTGGTTGGTATCTGGGGTGATCTTCAGGGAATCTAAAAGGGAAATCTTGTCCGTTGTTTCCTTTCTTAGTTCCTATTCTAGCTATAGATCCCCATTGGGTCACGGTTTCTTCGAATACTTCGTCAGCATCCCATGCCACCAATTCGTCAGAGTTGGCCGCATAATTTATTCCTGTGGCTGATGCCTCATTTGTTCTTTCACGTAGCAGTGCCAGGCTATCTAGGTTACTAGGGTCTTCCGGAAATGCCATGAATTCATGCATTACCTTGCCCTCCGTTATTTTTCTATGGAGGATGTGTGGCCATACTAGATTTTTTATAACTTTTGTGTCGAACGAATTCCAACCTTGGCCCTGTCCCAACAGCATACCTGCTAGCTGGAACCATTCAAAGGCCTCGTAGTACACTGATGAATTGGTCTTTGCCTTTTTCTTAATTTTTTCCAAATTTTGGGGTAAGTGGCTGGAGCAATTAAACATGGCCTTTTCCCAGTCTTTCCCCCTCATAGGGAAATATATCCTGCTATCGCTAATATTTTCTACCTCATTTATCAGTTGATAAGCGTATTTGACGCTCGTCAGATTCAAGCCTAAATACTGACCCATGCATGCCTTTGCAGTTTCCCACCATGATGATTGGTTATTAGCTACCCAATCCTGATATCCTTTCTGTGTCACCATTGGGACTGCTATGCCTATTACTGATCGTGCACAAAAGTCGTCCCGTGATCCTGGTGAATTTTTTGGTCGGCACAATAGATGATTTCGTTGATATTGATTTAATAGATAGTAGGTCAACCTTCTCTGGACTTTCGAGAGTCTTTTTAGTAGTGTCTCTAAGGTTTTGTCTGCTTCTATAAACATCGCTCGTCTTCCCTTGGATCTTATATCTCTTATCGTTATTAAGTTCCAGCGCCAGTATACCCCTCTAGGGGTACAATGGGGATGGTCACATTGATTCTTCCTGGTTTTATTAGACGAGCCCTTCTCGATTGGTTTTGGTCCCCAAGGGCCTGGATATTTTGTTCTCATATCGTGGTGCCAGTCCCTGTGTGGTTTTGCTGCCCACATAGGTATTGAATCGTTGGTCATTATATATAAGCAATTTTTGAATGACATTTACATTTCATTTACTGTTATCGATTTTGATCGTTGAGTTGCTTTCATCAGGTTTTTCAGGGTCATTAGAGGTGCCTACTTGTAGGGTGGTGCAGTTAGTCATGTTGTTAATGCTTGTTCTATTGAGAATGCTTTGTACGTGGTTAAAGATTTTTTCTCTGACACTACTCCATATCTGGAATTTTTCCGCTGCACACTCGGTGGAGTAGAGCCATTCATTTTCTGTTCTTCGATCTCTAATCTTTCCCTGTTCCCGAAATTCCGGATTCAATAGGAACGGTGTTGGAGCTCCTTCTATTAACAACTGGTTTACTTCATTAGAGGGGTCTTTTCCTTTATCGTCTTTTCTGAATATGGATTCTTCACTCCATATTTCTTCTGGCCAATCTTTCTGCTGGTATTTATCAGCTTCTATGTACCTGATTCTAGGTGCTGCCAGGACATGAGTTTTGTTGATCTTTTGACAAGTTTCCATCATAACATGCTTTTCTGTGCTCATTTCCCAGCCTCTTCTCCCCGTTTGGGCAAAGGCCTTTTTGGTGCACGTAACATTTTGATTCTGCTTTACGGAGAATCCGTTCATATATAGCATGTTGTCCATTGTCCAATCTACTTGAACTATTTTCAGCGTTTGAGATTCTGCGCCATAACTTCGCTCCAGATCTTCCCATGTGACGTTACTAGCTGGGTCGTCACAAGCTTTCTCATATGCTTTTATTGACATATTTATGAACATTTTCATTAGCTGGGTTTCTAGGCATGTTGCCCGATATGGATCGAAGGTAATGTTGCATTTGTTAGCTGGGATTGTGAAGTTATTCTCGCACCTAACGACTTTGCTCGTTGTTGGGCTATCTGTGGGGGTTGTACTAATTATCGTGGTGGGCTTTTGGGTGGTCTTAATGGTCGTATTTTTTATTCCTGTAGTACTTATAGCAATATTACTTGTGCTATTCACAGTAGTAACTAACCTAGTAGTATACTCAACTGTACTCTCTTCTCCAGATCCTTCAGTACTATCTGTAGTTATGGTGGCATCAACTATCCCACTTGTGCTATTCTGGGTAGGGTTAACACTTGATTGAGCCACTCGGGCTGTAGGGGTTACATTACTGGCTTCAGTAGTATTACTACTTGTACTTGCGGCTATAATAGTTTCAGTCCCACTAGTAGTCATACCAAGGGTACTTGGCCCACTTGTGGAACTTCCACTGTCTGACCTTCGTTGCCTATGCACAATCAATCCCTCTTCTTGCATCTCATTTTGTCCTGTTATCCAATCCCAAAAACTTATTTCTCGCTTCCTTCTACTAGAACTTGCAGTTGTCGTATTACTCGTAGCATTATTTTGACCACTAGTTTGTACGCTAGTTATAGTCGATACAGTAGGTACAGTAGGCGTTTCATTACTACTTATTGTTCTTGTTACACCTGTGATATTACTACTTATAGTACTACTTCCTCCTCTCACAGTTGTTATGTTCATAGGCTGGGTACTAGTCTTACTTTCCCTGGTTGAGCTTCTGGCAGCCGCAGTACTATGATTCGAAGGAGAAGCAGTGGTACTCATAGTGCCTTTTATGGTAGTCGAGGTGCTAATTGAAGTGGCTACTGTTGTGCTATTCGTTGTTAAAGTTTCTATTGTACTAGCAACAGTTGAGGCGACGGTACTGGTTGTTCCTTCAGCCATAATGGTGGTGTCGGGTGCGGTGATAATTGCTTTGATTCCCACTTGGGGATTCAAGTCATGTAGGTATATTATTCCTGCCTGCAATCCTCCCCTTAATCCTATAAAATTCACTAGTCCTATGATCCATTTTGTTTGATTGAAGACATTATCCGTTCCTGTTCTAACAGGCATTCGTTGCTCTATTTCTGCAACTGGGGTCAATACTGTACATTGGTTACATTTTGTTGTTTTAGATTTCCATTTCCTGGTTACCGCTTGAGTGTTTTCCACTGCTTCATATGATTTTTGTATTACTGCTACCGTCAGGTAAACCACCAGTATCATCAATATGAATATTAATAATTTAGAGAACAATGATATCTTCATTGCTTCTTTTATTTTTTCCATCTTGTCCCTTCTTTTTGCATTTTTCCGGGATATCACATACGGATTCTTTGTCTGCATATCTCTGGCCAAGTCTTTGTCATGTAATTGGAGTCTTGCTTTCAATCTATAATATCTCCTATTCCACCTATAGCCGAGCTCTTCCAACAGGCCCATATCTTCCTTATCGTAAACTATTTCCTCTTAACTCTTTCTTAAACTTATGATTCCTTTCATTCATAGACTTCCACAGGGCAAACAATTTCCTCCTCTTAAGGTCTTCTAAGTCTATATCTCCTCCTACTTCGCTTAGTCCCTGCTGCAATTCTACTTCACTCTGCAACAATTGTAATTGCTCCTTTATCCAATCTCTATACCACCATCTTTTTAAACAATTCCATTATTTTTAAACAAGAAAATTTTTTTCACTTACTTGATTTATAAGTGATCTTGTTCAGTCCTGTTTCTCTTTATCCTTTCCTTATTTCTGCATTTCTGAAAATAAAGGATTTCCTTTTAGTCTTTTTAGATTAATCCCCATACTCTTTTCTCATCTTCATACTCTCTTTTAGTGAGTTGAATGATGTATTCATCTAACACCTTTCCTACTTTTTGTCCTTTCTCCACTAGATCTTGAAGACAATTACTTGTCAGAGTATATTGAGGACTTCCATGCTGTTTTCTACTTGGACTTTTCCTCAGTAATTTCCAACAACTTCCTGATGGGAGTCTAACTACATTGCTACACGTGGTCTCATACCATATGTATGCTCCTGCAAATCCAAAATGTATGGTAACGCATTGTACTCCTTCCTCATGTACATATTTATATATACTGCCTTCAGGTCCTGACCTTTTGCTCAACCATTTCCCTTTACTATGTATCTTTGCATTTAGGTTTTCCCAAGAACACCAATATGGACATTTTCTTTCTGTTCCATTCCTTAATTTCTCAAATGCTTCCACTAGGTTTCTTGCAGTGGCATTCCATAGTCCTTCTGCTTCTTCAGTATCTGATCTATTGCCATTTCTCATATTATTGAAAAATCCTTCTATCCATTGAGTCTTGTTAATTACTTTATCTTGAAAACAGAATGGCACTGGATTCTTGTTTACGGCTGTCCACTGTTCTCTTTGTTCCACTGCTTTTTCCATTTTCCAATGATTATTTTGTTCACTCATTTCCGTAAACAGTTCTCCCATAAATACTGTTACTATTCCTACTCCAAATCCTATGGCAAATGCCAAGACACAATTAAGCATCCATTTGCACCACTCCTCATTACTTATCTTTTTAGTCAATTCTCTCTCTAACTTCTTCCGATCAGATGAGTTTTCCTCCTTTTTCTGATATCCTTTCTCCTTCCCTTTATCCAGCCCTTCTTTCTTCAGGGTTAGCTGAACCATCTTCAGGGTTTCTAATAGGAGTCAAGCATAGGAGAAAATTTACTACCATCTACACCCTCTGTGTACGTATCTGTTTTCCAGTGTCCTCTTATAGATACTCTATGTTTTTGGGACAAATCTGTTCTTAATGCATTCATTGGGCTAGTTATCATTACTGTACTAACTGCATATCCTGTGGTGTGGTCTGGATCTCCCTCAGGATATGTTCTTCTAAACAACATCAACATTTTCCCTGTCTCATCTTGGTGGTCCATTACATTATACCAACATGAATACTTAGAGATCATGGTTTTTCCTGGTCTCCTCATTCTTTTCCCTGTGGTTATCCAATCTACTAGTCCATTTGAGGTCAGGAATGGTCCCCACTCTTTTTCTCCTTCCAACTTCAATCTTCCTTCGTTTGCCACTACATCCTCATCTTTTATCATGATAGTCATATCATGACCATTCCTCAACAAAGTCATGTTTTCTGCAATCAATTCGGATATTGGTGAGAACGTATAATCTGTCATCTTTTTTCTTCTTCCTGCAGATCTGATTTCCTTTTCTTGTATTTGCAGAACAGAGAACCTCCAACTATCATTTACATCTCTTTTCATCTCCATTTTGTTCCATACTAAATTGGCTCTCTGTGCCAACAAAGTTACAGGCTTAAGAGATATTTGTTGACCTTTACATAAAGCGAGGCCCATTGCTGCCATTTGACATTTACATGCCACATCGTGATCATCACATCTCCCTATACTGTATCTAAACTTATATCTTCCCCAACAATTCCAACAAAAGCTCACTTTATATTTTCCATCCAGTTCTAATCCTCTAACTTCTCCTTCCTTGTAAGAGTAATAAGGTTCATCAGCAAATCCTGGTTCCCTCACTCCTACTTTAATGATCTTAAACACCTGTTGTCCACACATAACACAGTTTCCTGGCCTGTATGGTTCCCATTTTAACATGTCTCCCTGTTTTGCTAATGGGTGTATCTTTCCTACTTTAATTGAGTCTACCCTTGCTGCAGACAACAGAATTATTCCTGGATTTAACTGAACTTTGTTGGGGGGAGGCGAGTATCCTTTTTCTTCATCTCTCATTGTCCAACGTTTCTTTAACCATTTCATATGTCCCTCGACACTATGATCGTTACTTTCTATCTCATCTTCCTCAACTTTCACTTTTGAAGTAGATGGTTCCTCATCATCATCCTGCCTATCACTCTTCTTCTTCCTTCTAAGGAGATTTAGGAGCGGCATTTCTCAAATACAACTGTTGCGGATGACACTTTAATCCGTTATCTAACTCTATTAGATTTCCTTGTACCTTAACAACTTTCGCAGATCCTTCTACCGAATGTTTCACGTACTTTCCCTGGAACTGAGTTCCTCTTTTAATCCAAACAGTATCCCCGACCTGTAATACAACAGAACCCGCTTTATTATCTAGTTTATTCGGATCCAATTGGGGCATGCTTATGTGTTGGTTTAATTTCAACAGATTGATTGGGTCATCCCACTCTCCAGGGTTCACCACAATCCATTCTTTTACTTTTCTAACCGCACGCTCTGCTACCCCATTTGTGTTACTTTGATATGGGACTGAATGGATATGCACTATCCCTAGCGTTTGTAACGCATCTTCAAACAAACGTGATGTGAACATAGTCGCGTTATCAGTTCGTACTGTTTCAATTTCTGGTTTATTTTGCAAAAAGTCACATAATTTTTCAACTGCCATCATAGCACTTTCTCTTTTAATTGGATATACCTTAGTATCACTTCCGGCATTATCTGCTATTACTAAGAACATTTTATGTCCTTTCCTTGTATTTACACTAAGATGTCCTACGTCCATTGATACATGTTTTCCTGGTTCGCCTGTTTTTATCGGAGCTTCCTCATATTTTAAAGGTTTTCTCCCACCTTTCCACATACACATTTCACAATCTTGCTTCATCACTTTAAACACTTCCTGTGCTTTAGGTATTTTTATATTATGTTGTTCTAGCCATTTCTTCATCCTTATCCATCCTACATGGCCTAGACTCTCATGTATGACTCTTATTATATGATCAGCTTCTTCCTCTGGTACTTGTGTTCCTTGATCTGTCATCCATGATTTAGGTATCATTGGTACTCTGGTTAGCAACATACTTCTCACCTGAGCTAATTCATCAGCCTCAGCATTTCTTTTAGCATCTTCAGATGTATCTTTTGTATGACTATGAATGTGCTGCACCATTATTTTCTTTCCTTTCATCAGTTGAGCCACTATGATCCACTCGTCCATATGTCCTAGCTCTTTTCCTTTATAATTCTGCCATCCTGTACTCTTCCAGTATTTAAGATTCACTCCCATACCTTCTGCCACATATATGGAGTCTGTTACTACTTTTAACAGATTAAACTTCTTTCTTTCACATAACGACAGCGCCTGGATTAAAGCTTGTAACTCTGCTTTTTGAGCTGATCCCTCTATCCATCCATTTCTAGTAAATTTCTTTTTACCTAAAGCATCATAGATCACATAAGCCCATTTGGCTTTCTCTCCATCATCCTTTTTCTTACTTCCATCTGTATATATATACCAATGTGGAACAAACTGCTCTTTCAATTCTTCCTTTTCTGCTTTCACTTTATCTGTGGGTATCATAAATATCCATTGTGGGTCGCATAACATCACTGACCATTTACCCCATCTAGCCATATATGCTTTGGCTCCCTCTACACTTTCTTTGGATATTTCTTTCATTACTCTGTTCTTAGTATATACAATCACTCTTTCTGGACTCCCATATTTACTAGTTGATTTATACACTTTACTTAATAATTGGAGCTCTTTCTCTACACTATGGTATCTTAATTCTGTGTTGGTCCATGCATGTGACCATATAGCACATAACTGCTTACTCTCCTCATTATACGCTAACACAGTGCCTCCTTCCTCGGTTAGCTCTGTTCTTAATTCCAACTTAGTTCCTTTATCCCTCGGATAGAGTTTCTGAGCTTTATCTATACAGTGTTGCTTTAGAACATTAAACATTTGTCTTTCAGTCATAGTTAATGGTCTATTTTCTTCAACATATTTTCCCCTATCATTTTTCTTTCTTAATCCTCCTTTGTAATAAAGCTGCTTTTTCTGCAAATCCCGGTATGTGTCCCTGTATATACACTAGTTTCCCTAGGGCACACTCTAACTCTTTCAGGTTTGTTGGAGTCAATATTTCCTCAATATATCCTTCCGATACTTCTTTTATTTCTTTGTTAATATCAAAACCTAAGTATTTCACTTTTTCTGAGCCAACATTACATTTTTTAAGACCTATTTTTAATCCATACTCCTTCAGCCTTTGTATGACTTTTTCTAACAACTCCAAATGTTCCTCCTCAGTTTCTGTGGTGAAATATATATCATCCACATAGACTAATACTGGGAGATCTTTTAATACCACTTTTTCCATATATTCTTGGAATACTACTGGCGAGTTACAATACCCTTGTGGCAATCTATTCCATTTATATGCTTTCCCTTTAAACATAAAACTTGTCTTTGCGCTAGTCACTTCTTCTAGAGGACAACTCCAAAATCCATTTGCCAGATCTAAACTGGTCTTATACTTATGGATTTGCACATAGTCCACTGCTATTTTTGGATTTAATATTTGTCTAACATCTTTCCTAGTTACTCTATTTAGTTCTTTTAAGTTATGTACTGGTCTATATGTTCCATCTTTTTTAGGTACCGCTTGTATAGGTGTTAGACACGGAGGGTTTTCTATTTTTGATATTACTCCTAATTGTAATAATTCCTTTAATGTTAGCATCATTTCTTTTTCTACCTCAGGTTTTAAGGGGTATTGGGCATGTTTTCCTGGCATTGCTCCCACTATAGTGTGCTCAAAATCTTTCGCATTTCCCACATCATTTTTAAATTGGGCATAACTTCCTTGCTCTAAAATACTTCTTAACCTTTCCTTATCTTGTATTATAGATTCATTAACTCTATCATTAATTTGTTCATGCACATCATATTCTTTCAGCCAACCAACATAATCTTCTACACTTTCTGCTTTATCCAAATCCTTTATTCCTAAAAGATTCCTTTTTCCTCTTATTCCTTTCAAACCTTCATGGATCACATGCTGTACCTCTGACACTGAACCATCTGCTAATAATACTCGTTGCCCTGTATTGAGAACTCGGCCTATTCCTTCCCTAAATACTGTTAGATCTGACCCTGTATCTATAGTAAACTCCTGACCTTTGCATCTAGCATATACTCTTCCATCTGGTCCCTGATACGCTATTCTATTTAGCTCTTTTAGAACATTTAGGCCCTGGGCTCGCAATGATCTCTGATATAAGCATCTCTTTCTTGCTGTAGCCTGCTTTTTTCCTCTGGGCTTAATTTTACGAAATCTTGTCTGTCCACAAATCGAGGTGGGGGAGGTGCTCCTGGCTTGATTCTGTTCCCCATAAACCATACTGGTGGATTCCTTAACTGTCTGGGGCCCTGATCCTGTATTGGTCCCTGACTGTTTCTGGGTTGAAAGTCCCTGGCCATAGGCGATAGCCTGTTTTGTTGCGGAGGACCTGTTCTGAACTGCGCTTGTCTCATTTGATTGCCCTGAGGCGTTCTTAGAGGAGAAAACCTGGGTACGTCTCTTCCTCTCTGTAGCTGTCCTTGGTCCTGATTTCTCGCCCTGGGGCTCTCTTGATACTGTTGCGCATGTCTCTCCTGTTGATATTGCTGCGGCTGTCTGGGGATATTCTGCGCCTCCCTTGGGGCTGGTTGTCCGTTTTTTGACGCTTGCTTTTCTCTTAGTTTTAAACTCTCTCTCTGGGACTCTTGGAGTGCTTTTTGTTTTCTTACTTCTGAGGTCATTGCGACATACTGTTTAATTAAGTTACCCTTTTCTGAGTCTGGAGTTATTAACCAGCTTGCTGCTAGGCCTGTTCCTCTAGGTATTTGTCTTATTAAAGATAACACCTGGAACGAGTTCGCTCCCATTTCTGCCAGTTCTGCTACTGCTAGAGATAACAACGTCTCTCCCTTCTTTAATTTTTCTACTATTTGTCCTATTCTTTCCTGTATTCTCTCTTCAGGGGAGTCCCCTGGTGCATGACTTAACATGTCTGCTAGCGTCATTCCTTGGGGCATATCTAGCGCATATTTAGCATTCAGAGCTAACGACAGTAGAGGATCTTGCATTAGCATCAATGGGATTCCTACTGCTCTACATTTTTTAGCGTAATCTACTGCAGTTTCTCCAGAGGATCTGGCTGGACACATTCCTGTTGCTTCACTTATATTCATTTTTGAAAAACTTAAACTGAGATTGCCCAAATTAGGTTGTGGGGGGGCGGAGCTAGGCCTTTGAGACAAATATTCATAATTCTCTGGCCTCGAGGGTCCTGGGGTTAACAAAACTCTAGCCATTCTCTTCATAGGAGTCTGCACTTCAGGTATCGGAGGAGCACTTGGTTCTGTATATCCCCTAACGTACTCCCGACGTACACTGTTATCATCCGGAGTGGGCCCGTAGGTCAACTGATGCCTTGGCTCTGGGTTATACGGCTCGCTCTCCTCATTTCTCTGAGATTCTGCCCACTTAGCTACTGAATCATCTCTTTTTCTGACTCCATCTAACAACCAATCATAATTCATATGACAGTAGGTCTCGTTCCATGGCTTGCTTACTCCTGGAAGAGTTCTTATTTTTTCCCATTCTGGTAGCCCATACTGCGCCTTTCTTTCTGTTAGCGATGGTTGATACATCTCAAACGCGTCCTCCTCTTCATATGGACACTCTACAGGGTCTAGTCCAACTATTTTAGTTACTTTCTCTCCCTGCATAGTTATTAACGATTTCTCTGAGGGGTAGGCTCTAGGATTTAGAGTAGATCTGGGTATTGCGGCTGCTCGTTTATATTTGCCTCTAGGTTCCTTCTGTCCCTGTCTACTAGTTCCTACAGGTGGTTTTCCCACTACGTCCACTACTTCTTCTTCTCCTGACTCCTCCGCTTCTTCTGGCTCGGGTTCTACCGTCATCAGATGATCTAAGGCATTTATCACTTGATCCTTTTGTTTATCTTGTACTGACATTACATATGGGGCTTTTCCCATTAATCCCCACGGCCAATAGGCAGTTAATACTAGGTCAGTTTCTTGTTGCGTCATGCCGAGCATTACTCCTGGTCTATTAAGTAGCGCCATTTTCTTAATGCCTTCTCTCTGTGCATCTCTTATTATGGCCTGCACTGCCGCTATGACTTGTTCTGGAGTTACGTCTCTTTTTACGTTTAGCAGATATACTGTTTTAACTGTTTCAGGCGCGTTCACTATATTAGGAGTTATTCTAAATGTCTGCACTTGCTCTCCTGGGGTGGTGGCTCTTCCTATATCTCTTATTAGTGTTTCTTTTGTTTGAGGGGCTAGGGAGTCATAATACTCTGTGCCCTGCAAATCTCCTGGAAACTTTCCATTAGCGAACATTATTCCGTGAGTTACGTCTTTCATTTTAGCAAACATTTCACTTTCTTTCACATTTACTATTTCTATTTGTCCATTTTCATAGTTTCGTCTATGTACTTTCAGAGGAGCTTCTTTCTGCTTCTTAGGTCTGGGTTTAGGATTTATTGCAGCATATACTGTTACTGGATTTTCTATTTCTAACACCTCCTCCTGTGCTTCAGGCTCAGGTTCTTCCTCAGGCTGTAATGCCGGTCGTCTAAACGCTACGGACCCTGCTCTATGCCTTCTTCGTACAGTCTTTTTCTTTAAATCTTTTCTTTTCTTATTTCTTCTATCTAACCTGAATCTCTCTATAGGGTGTTCTCGGTCAGTTTCATCCGGTACCTCATCATAATTCTGTGTATCCCATTCCGTATCCCACGGATTATCATTTGCTTCAGGAATTTCTGCTTCACCTTCTCTGGGCTGTGCGTTTTCATTTGGATACCAAGTCATGTCCATCCTTACTAAGCCTTGGTCTGATGCCACTCTCATCTGTTGGTTCATTCTAGCATCTGATTCGGGCATTCTGGCTCTACAGCTTCTTTCCAACTCCTTTACTGTTCTATTGAACATATTTTCATTAGGGATCATTACCACTACTTGTACTCCTAATATTTCTCCTATATACCTTGCCCATTGTACTCCTACTGCGATACAGTCTGCTAGATCGTATCCAAATAATCCAGAACCGTGTAAAGTCATTATTACTCTCCTTATTCTCATTCTTTGTTTTTGTGCCATCAATATTAGTGCGGTGCCTGCGTATGACCTATGCAGCTGTACATTACATTGTTCTGCGGTCCAGTTATCTCTCCTTCTATCCCATGCATGATGTACTATCATTACTACTCCTGGACAGCTTGTTTGTTCCGGATTTACCAAGTGTGAGTCTGTGGAGTGCAGAGGCCTTGGCCACGCCCTTCTACCATCTTGTTTCATTTTCTCACACTCAGGGAAGTTTTCTGTGCACCATTTCGCGATTCCTCCTCTATGATCATGCATTAAATTAGCGGAGTTTACCAAAATTGCTGTTACACTATTCTGATCTGGGCCTAGTTTCCACCAATCAAATCCTCCCATGCTGTAGTTTACCAACACTACATTTCCTTGTTGATACACTCTATCTGCTTCTTCTAACATCTGTACTTGAGCCATTTTACTCATTTGCGGGTTATACGGTGGGGGATTTTCCAACTTCTCTACTCCAAAACAATCCTCTGGGTTTTCTAAGCAGGGATCTATCTGGGCCAAACTGGGGTACATTCTCTGATATTGCGGAGGATCTGGTTGGTCTTTACTCCAGTCTCCTTCCTCCTCCTCATCCTCGTCATCTCCTGACTCTTCCGGAATATCTTCTAACTCTGATCCCTCATCCTCTGATTGATTTACTATTGTGGCTATAGTCACTATGCTGGCCACATCATCCTTATCTTCCTCTTCTAATTTTCTCAATTCATTTTTAACTTTCTTTCTACTCCTTTTCAATAGTTTAAATAATTTCCTGGGTGCTTTGCTGGTTATTGCCTTTTTAGCTCCTATTGCCAGTATGGGATGTGCTATGGCAGCCATAATTTGTACTTTTCGGACAATGCGACTATAGTTCACTCATTCGGTCCTTTTTACTTGGGGTATGGTCCCTTTGATTTGTGTAAGACGATTTACCGGGTTTACGTCTCCTACACCTTTTACGTGTAAGACGATTTACCGGGTTTACGTCTCCTACACCTTTTGCGTGTAAGACGATTTACCGATTTTACGTCTCCTACACCTTTTACTTGTTGTTGAAACCGTCGGTCCCCTTATGTACTAATATATACCTTTCAGCTTCACGATATATAGTAGACCAGTATTAGATCTTTGGAAACGTAGCCTTCACTAACCTTTGGGGTGTTTCACAACAAGCTCCTCTCCAGAGTGAGTTTACCGATGGTGGCCAGTCCTTTTCAACACACTCCTTTTAGTACTCTGCCTATACTACGAGGATAACTAACGAACCTATTGTGGGTTCTTTACAACTAGGATATATCGTCCTATCCTATTGGACTATTTTATTTTTATTTTTTATCAACGCGCTTACTCACTTTTCAGACACGTCCTGTTTTATTTTTATTTTTTATTAACGCGCTTACTCACTTTTCAGACACGTCCTATTTTATTTTTATTTTTTATTATTTTATTTTTATTGGATTATTACTCTGAGGGTCAACAGACTTCCGTTAACCTTGGGACAGGATTTTATCAACGTGCTTTACTCACTTTTCAAACACGACGCGCTTACTCACTTTTCAGACACGACTTTTTACGACATCCTGTCCCTGTTCGGGCGCCATGACGATGCTTCACGCTTTACGGGTTCACCTAATGGACGTACCTAAAAGGCTCCCGGGGTGAGAGCTCAGTTTCTACTCTGAGACTGATCCAGTCGCTATGTCATAGGATCAGCAGGGATGGAGTTGTGGGTTCTCGAAATACCTGTATGATAAGTTATATTGCCCTATGACCTCATTTACCATACCAAGTACTACGCCCTGTCACCCTACGCATACAATCTACTCGCTTCAACACTTTGTTTTACATCAACCATTACATTTCAACATATTACCACTCCCAATATCAATATCTCTAATTACTAAAACACTTTACATTACTTTTACCACTCCATATTACCTAGGTCTCTAAATAAATGAAGATCTCATACCTTTTTGATGTGTTCTCTTCACGATGGGTTATCTCAGCAGTAGGCCTGGTTTCTACTTCGCCCCCAACCAATGACTCACGAAAGGAAAATTATATTCAAACAATGAATTTTATTATATTTCCTTTACATGAACATCACCTTATTATTAGAGGTATAACCTTCGTATAACCTTCGTTATTGTTATTGTAAGGTTGAGGTGCTTTATGACCTTATCCGTTTTTAGAGTGATCTACTGCCCCTCTACGGACGGCGCTAAGGTCACCTGCTCGCTTAATGAACCGTATGGGCCCGATCGAGTGCCTTGCCCCGGAACGCCTGCTCAAGCAACACCTCCACCAAATTCAAACACCTCGTTTACCGACCAAATGCCGTACATCAGTGGTACAAAGTACTTTTTACGGTACTTATGGCAAAAGGCGATTAGTCTGTCTCTGGTCACTGTATTTATTGAGCCCGTGCCGGAAGTTACATAACCGAGCTTTAGACTCAACCAATCAAATGTTTCAAATACATTTTATTACCACAAAGTTTCATATACATCATCAAAGTTTCATAATGCTTATACTTGCTACTTTCAGAAGACGCTTCAGTAACTTTTCCACAACCGCATCCTGGTTTCACAAGACGCTTATGTGAGTTTGCCACAAACCACGTCCTGGTTTCTATAAGCTTATGCATGCAATATTCTGCTACTTTATGCAATACTAAGTTTCTACTTTTAGCTTTATAAACTGTTTCCTTAAACATAAAAACGTTTCCTTTAACATTTATTTGTAAAGAAATACATGCTTAATTTCCTTATTTCATTCTCTATCTAATCATATTTAACAGATATTGTTTCCTTATTATCATTCATTTGTCGAGACATTAAAACTCATTAAAACATGTTTCCTATTCATCATTTATCAAAATGAAATAACATGTTGTTTCCTTTTTGTCATTTGTCAGAAAGAAATATAAAAATCTCATTCAACTCTCACAACAATCCTCTTTTTCCATTTTTAATGACGAGTTGGGGGAAACCTTAAATTAACTTCAGTCATTATCTTTTTCCCTCCTGTTATGATCATTCCTATATCACATACACATTGCATTACACATCTTTTCTTATCATCTTGCAAGATGAGGATGTCTCTTAGCTTACATTTCCCATCTAAATTTCCTCTAATTGGGTAAATGGCTCTCACTGGCTTAAAATTGTCCCAAAATGCCAATGGTAAATCTCTTCCTCTCCTAACCATTTTCCCTAAACAACTTCCCATTTTCACAAATTTACATCTCTGCAATACCCTTCGATTACTCATTTGTCCATGAACTACGGGTCTTCCTTTCTTATCCCAAAAAGTTGGAAAAATACTTTTCATCTGACGAGTATGCAATCTTTTTACCAAAGGTGTGCAAATTATACTCTGAATTCTTTTTTCTTGTTGATTCTTATTTCTTTCTCGAGTTTCAATCAGGTCCTCATCGGTTCCTTGACTCTCATCCTTTGACGTATTTTTCATTTTTGCTACTAACACATCCATATTTACAATTCCTGAGCAACTTGGTTTTTCTTCCTTTTGTTCTTTCTCCTCCTCTGAATCTAAATCTATTATTAACACAGTGCCCATCATGTCTTCATTCAAGATAGTGTCCTCTTTAAGAGACACGTCAGTATCAGTATCAGATGGAGGCCCTACATCCCATCTTGTGGATCGTGGTGCTTTGCACTTTTCAACATTGCTTTCTGATGACTCTGCTGACACCTCTAGATTTGCTACGGGTTTATTTTGTTTGATTAAATTTATTAACAACTGAAACATGTCTACTTCATTTTGGATGTTAAAATCAAGTTCTGGGCTTTTTGTGTTATTACGGTTGGTCGCAAAAGCTGCTACAAGAGAAGTGGGATCTCCTGTTGAACCACTGCTATACTGAGGTGCACTTTCCAATGCCATATGTTCTTGAATGTCAGTTTCATGTTTAGCATTTTTGGGGGTTGTTAAAGACGTTGTCCCAGTGCCAATAGGAGACCCAACTGCTGAATCATGACTTAATGGACTAGACATATATTTAGTTTCTGGCTCACAATGCTCTTTGTTCTCGTTTTTTGATGTGGACATGTTTTGATTGACAGAACAGGATGACGAGGTGATACATTCTGGTTGTTCTGGGAGATTTGTTGAAGGAGGTTGAGAGACTAACAATTTAGTGAAGGTTTCTGAGACGAGTTGACTTAATGCTGTGGGATTATTTGGAACAGCTTCATTTGCAGGTTCGAAAAGCTCTTGGTTCTCGTCTTTTGGTGATGCTAACATGTTTTGGTTAAAAACATTTCGGCACACTGATGCAGGATTTTGAACTGGAGAAAAGTGCAGCTCAGTAATAGATGGAGAAGCCATGTTGTTGGGCTCTGCAGGACTGGGACACTTTTCAGTAAGGTTTCCATCTATACCATGTGATGTGTTATCCAAATCTGTTGTTCTACTATCTTCTGATATAGACATTTCCATTTGATTTTCAAGATCTGCAAAAAACAGTGAAACAAAATAAAAATAAAAAAAAAATAACACTGTAATGACCATACCCATTTGAACACCTGTCTCAGTGGTTCTAAAACTTTTTTTTTTATCTAATTTATTTAAATATACCTTTTGGACCAGTTAAGCAGCACATCTGTTTCTTTTCTGCTATTCTGTGAAGGGACATGATTGTAAAATGAACTTTGTGACTAAAATCCCCTTTTAAATTATTTGAACACCTCATCTTGTTTCTCTTATGTGAGTTATTGATGTTCATGTTTTTTTTTTCATAACCACCACCATGGATTGTACATCAGAGTGATATACATGTATGATAATTAACCTGTTAAAAGATTATTTGTTGTATCCCGTGTCAGTGTGCTATGACACACGCTCTCTCGATTCCACTGTTCACACGTACATTTCCCATTGCAGAAACTTATTAATGTGGATACAGCAATAATCTGAGTAAAAATGGCATAAAGCTATACAAATGAGCGGCACTCACTATGTTGTGATGTAACAATGATTGGAAGGGTGGTTATTTTCTTTTCTTGCTTTATCCTGTGCACCACATTCAATGCTGGGTAAAAATACAAAAACAGCAGTTTATGTCAATTTCAGTCTTTACCTACTGAAAAAGTAGTACATTACATTTACCTTCAGCAAATGGCGCTGTTCGGACCCACTCAGAGCACTCTTCACTCAAAAGTACAGTCTATCAGGCAAAACAAAAAAACACATTAATTATACATGTATTTAGGGATGGGACGAGATCTCGTGAGATCAAATTGCCACGAGACTGTGCGCACACGGGAAAATCTATCTCACAAGATTTGATACGTCTTTACATTTGGCACGGGTATGAAAGGGTTACGTGCCTCCCTTAAGCTCTGGAAAGTTGCGTATCTTTGAGCAGCTGTAGCTAAAAGACTCCTCCACATAGAGACATGGAGCTCACATATTCAAACAAGAGAACACTTTAAACTCTAATATAATCAAATATACGCACATCCAATTCACCTGCGGACAGCGCAGTACAAGTTAAACATTGTTTGAAAAAGATCCATTAAGAGAATTTTAGGCCTTCTTCATCCATAATCACTTAGTTTAAAGTGAGAAAGAAGAGAGCGAAGCGCTCCTCCTCTGTCTGTGACCCTCTATCCTGGTGACTGGATAGAGCAGCAGCAGTAGGGGAGAGGGGGGAGGGGCTGGAGCGACAGAACAGAGGAATAGATACAGTTCTGTCTAATCATTTAAATGATAAAAATTAAGTTTTAAATGCATTAAAAGCATATGATGAAACTGACTTAATTTGGTCTTTTTTTATAACTATCAACACATAAAACCCATTGACAATATATAAAGAAATTAAACCAATTAAAAATCATGATATCAAAATTGTGAATTGATCCGATTATGGTATTCTTGTAAATTGGTTCAAAATCTTGTCTCGACTTGATATTTTTTAATAATAAAATAAACCAAACACGAACCTGGGCATCCATGAATTCTTCCCGGCACAAAATCCAGCCTGCAATGTCATTTGTTAGCTCATCTATCATCTCTGGAAGTAGGTCCTCCTCTATCCAGTACATAAACCTTGGATACTCTCTCATCTGATGAAAACACAAATGGTTTAATGCGTCTTGAAACATAGTAATACAAAAGTGCATTTACTTCTACTCACCAAGTACTTCAATCTGTGCTCAGCACTAGTCATGTGCTCACAGATCTCATTGACTGAGATGGTCAGATGGCAGCTTTCACAAAGGTAAAAAGTTGGGAGCTTAGGTGGTACGACTCTGCATTCCCACACAAAACTAAGACCTGACAGTGAAAATAATAGTTAACTCTTGTGTGCTACTTCAAATATAAAGACATTTGAAAGATAAAATGGTTACTCACCAATAACTGTCCTGTCAATTACCTTTAGAATATGGGACAAGGTGCTAAGGTCATCTGTTGTTGAACCTATACAATATTTACATTAACAACAGAACAACATTTATGGAATGTTTTAAAACGTTATATATATTTGTTGTTAACCTTTTATAATCCTCGGAGCTACTTTAGATGTTGGTTTCTGGACTGTGGGGCTTGGGGATGACACAGGTAATTTTTTTATGGGCTCAGCAATACTCTTTGCCTGCTGTTCAGTCTGACTATTTTCCTTCCCTGTTGAGAGTACATTTGTATACAATTAACATAAACTCTTGACTTGAACTTCCTTGTAATTTTGAAATACAAGTGAAAATACAAAATACAAAACAAATGTACCAAGGTCAGGGCTCATGACATCACATGGGCTGACTGAAACACTGGGACTAAAGCGAATGTCACATGGACTGGACACATCACTTGTTGCAGCAGATTGTAGTTGTTGAGCTGATTTCATTGAGCTTTTCTTTTTGATCATACCTTTTACTTTCTCTATTGCTGTAAGGAGAATGGAAGACTATATTCAACTGTTAAATACAGACAGAAGTATTGAAGGGTCCAAAGTTTTAATAAATGATAAAGCAACACCGAAACAGACTAAATGATCCGTGGAATGCTTGTCACACAAATATGAACTGTATATTATGTATACAGTTGATATTATTTTAAGACGATGTTTCTTTGCCCACCCCATTCTCCAGATAACATAATTTTACCCTTGTCCTTTGGAAGACTCTTGAGCTCTTTGTATACATCCAGAGACACTTCAATTTGCTAAAATGAAAAATAACATTATTTGATTACGGTCTGTGTGGCAAACCACTTAAATAGAATAGTTGAAAACAATATATGTACTAGAATTAGCACAATAAGTAAACAAACATTAAAGCAAATCTTACCTTGCATCTGAGTTTTTGAGCTTTCTCATACTCAGCCAATTGTGCTACCATATCACTGAGCTTGGTCTCATTTGGCTTGCCACTCCACGATGGATACCTTGCTTTCTAAAATAGTATATAAAAGCCAGTCAATTTAATTTCTCCAATAACTACACTACAATGTTACTGTTAAATAACTCAGATATTTTTATTTTTATTTAGGGATGCACTGATACAGTACTGGTATCGGATATTTGTGCTGGTATTAAAAGTTTTGATGGATCAGATATTGACTTCCAAGATAACCCTAACCCTCGAGTCAGATGATGTCCCATTTTGGTCTATAAATTGGTGTAATAAGACCAAATATAATATTGCTAATATTGGCCCAAAACGTCTCAGAATATTAAACTTGTATTTTTACAAAGCTGCTCAGTAGTTACAAAACACATCTGGATCTTTTTAAACTTAAACAGTTTAACAGTTTGTGTTTAAAGGAAATAATAATGATAATAAAAATACCAAGAGTATATACTCTGTTTTCAGTATCGGAACAGAAAAACCTGGATTGGTGCATCCCTATTTATATTGTCTAATTCAGGGGTCTTCAGTGTTTTTCAGGCCAGGGACCCCCAAACTGATGGAGAGCTGGAGCAGGGACCCCTACTATATAAATGGCATAAACTTATGTTTTATATTAAATTGGGCCTAGTGTCGTGTATAAACATAGCTACTCTTATTGTACATTCAATACTAGGGGGGTATTCCATCAAAGTCGCTTAACAAGTCTAGTCTAATCCTAAAATCCTGAGCTGAAACTAGCTCCATCTCCAGTTTAAGCCTCAAGTCGTTCCATGACAGAAATAAGCCTGAGTCTGACCAAAGCTAACTCAGGCCTTAAGTTTAAGCTGCACTTTGTGCGCACTCCCAGTGACTCTGAAAAGGCCAGATCAATGGAGCAACGACATCACAGAAAATGGGCTCAAACTTTGACTTTTTTAATGATAAGATTAAACGAGAGAGGAGCCACAGAGCGTTTGATATGGGACACAGAACTTTTCCAGTCATTCTGATCTGAGGAGTGAGAGGAAAGACACGACTCCCCCTCCTCTCCCGGTTGCTCCGCGAGTAGAGAGGAGGCTGGCTGTGGAGTGCGGAGCCTTATTAATGCGGGCCAGGGAATGAAGTTGCCCCATTCCCAATGCACGATAGCACGTGCGGAGCTTAAGTTCCGCTGTGCGTAAAAGTGAAGCTGTAATGGAACTCTTCACATGTACCCTAGAAGAAACAATAAAATCCAGGTCGACGCGAGAGACAAAGGAATGATGATAGAGAGACAGACGTGATGAAGGAGCGCACAGCCAGAACCCACTGAAAACCAGTTTATCCTCATCCTTCAAAATTGAAGAAATATTACAAAAAATACTCTAATCAACCAAAGATTTCGCAACCCCCCCGCCTGCAATACCTCCTTGACCCCCTAGGGGTCACGACCCCCCTATTGAAGACCTCTAGTCTAATTTATATTTAACCACTTTGGTTTCTCATATTGATCTAACAAATTTCTATAAACAACTAACTGCTAATATTTATCCAAAGATTATCATGCTTATAGACAGAAATCATTAATACCAACCACACAATTTATTTGATGGGTCATGCTGGTCAGATGATTGGATTTTTCCAGAATCATTGAACATGCAAAACAACAGGTGCGCGTGCTGTCTTTACATGTCACTCTAAGCAGCTGGTCCAAACCTGTAAAAGATTAACATGTGAGACAATCAAGTAAACAGCTATTTTTGTATTCACAAACGGAAAACTTACCAACTTTTGGACAATTCGCTGTAGTGGCTTTTTCAGATGCTTCTGTTGTCTGAGTCTGCAGGTCACAGTTGGGTGTAGTAGGTGTGAATGAGATTTTTTTTAATGGACAATCAAATGGACTATCATTTTGAATACTTGTTGCATTTATATTCAGCTTTAATTGGTTTACTGTAGATTTGGTGTGGCCTTCCAATGTTTTGGGTGTGGATTTGGCAGTGGCGGTTGACGGCAGTTTAGTTTGAAAGGATTTAGAAGTTGTTGATAAAGGATTGTTGCCTGACAGAGCAACTTTAAAGACTGGTTCACTGGCCATAGAGTCTGCTTCACATTTGTGCACAGCGTCGGACAGAATAGATTCTTGTATTGTAAAAACACCTTGTAACTCTGGAGATTCTTTTGCAGAATCGGAAATAGGGAGACAATTTGTTACTTTGGTGGAATCCTTTACTATCAATGAGGCAATGGTTTGAGTATTAGGGCTCACATCATCAGTGTCATATGGCTTCAGGTGGGTCATTGTGGGTATCAACATGTTTTGGTTGGCAGATTTTCTGGTAATAAACTTACAAATAGGTTTGGGGTTTGGATTGGATGTATCAATAGTTGTGGGGCTGGCAGACATGACTGATTCAAGTTTATCAAGTTTGGGTGCAACTGTGTGTGTTTTAGCTCCCATTTCAAGGCTGGTATCTTCATTGTCCGGAGACAATGTAGCAGCAGCAGTTGCAGAGTTTTCAGGACCCTGGGGTCTGAGTATAATTATGTCTTGTTTTAATTTGGTGTTAGTTTCAGTTTTAGATGAGAGGCTGGTCTTTGAGGGAGTATGCTCTGGGTGGATTTCAATCTTTCCATCCTATAAAGAGGGTACAAAATATATGAAAAAATTGCTTCTTTAGTACTGTCACATCCAATACAAGACCACGCTAGGTGAAAACAAACACTAAACCATGTCTATAATAGGACTAAACCATGGCTAAAGAAGTTTACTACATCAGTGATTGTTCTTCTTTGTGTCATTTTAGACTATAAAGCCCAAAGGTAGCTTTACTCACCTGCTGGGGTGGCTCTTGAGAATTTGCAGTGGTGGTGTCAACACAAGTGATGTTCTTTTTATTTTCCTGCATAGCCAGATTTTTCACAATCTTTATGGCTGTAAAATAAGAGCACAAGAGTGTAGATAAAGTAGCAAAAAGATTACTCAATGAGCTTTACCTTTCTGATACACTGAGGATGCAAGTTTGCTGAATTCTTCTGAATTCAACTCCACAACCTACACTCCAGACATAGAAAGATAAAGTGATTTTTCATGCAATTGTATTTTCTGAGTAAATAAATATTCTAAAAGCAATTCCCTCAAACCTGAGCTTCTCCATATCCCTTGCTCCTTTCCCAGTAAGCTGCCAGTTTAGACACTTTTTTTCTCCACTTTTGGTCTTGAGGAAGTGAGTGTTCCCCCGCCATCTACAGTCACAATCAGAAGTCATTTACGATTTAAAGATTACCAATTATATCAAAACTTTAACAAAATACTCACTGCAAGGTAATTGTAATAATGCTCTGCTGCAGTAAGATGTCTGACAATGTACTGCTCCTTAATTATGAGATGGCAGCACTCACACAGGTAGATTGGGGCATGGTTGTCGCAAACACATTCATAAACTGCACTTAAGCCTAATGAAAAAAAAGTTTTATTGGCATTTTAGTTGTCAATAATTTTAATTCTGATAGATGCTAATGTTAAAACTAAATTCAAATCAACTAACCAATCAACGGTTCTCGAGCTTTCTTTTTAATATAGGACCATAACACACACTCATAATGTGACACTGCAAGAGAAACAATGATTTAAAAAAAAAATGCTGACTGCAAAAACTGAATACAGTAACAGTGTGTACCTGAGCCGACAGCAGCTGTATCCCTTGAGCTGCTCTGTCCAGTTGCGTCCATATTTGGGAGGTTTGGCATTTCCTCTCTTTTTTCTGAACTAGATGGCCTCAAGCGTTTAGGGTCCACATCCTCAGCTTCCATGTCACTCGTGTCCATATCAGACAAAGGCCTCTTCATTGTAGAAACTTCTTCCACTGGATGTAGTGCAGATGGATTAGGCAATTCATGTTCTCCTGTCTTTCTTTATTAATGTATTGGTTCTATACCTTTTTCTTGCAAACTGATTTCCATGGTTTCTATTTTTTCATCGTTTTTGATCCACAATACTTGGTCTGCAGACTGTACACTATCCACTGCTTTTTCACTGGGCATCTTTGAGTTGGACTTAATGTTCTCAACAACATTTGACTCATTTGTTGCTTCAGTATTCCAATCTTTCTCTTGTGTTTGCCTTTGTCTGAGAACTAAAAAATAATAATTAATTAAAAACTTAATTGTCCATTTATGAAATCAATGCTGATTTCAGCATTCCATACTTAAATTTATCATGTTGTATAGGAACAAAAGCTAATTTGAGTATGGAATGCTAAAATCAGCATCAAGGCTTTTCAAAGCAAATCTTTAATTAGCCAGCAAATTGCCTTGAAATGCACTCTTTCAAAGACACTGAGCACAACATAACATTTTTAGAGCCATCTTAAAACCCTGTCCTCCCATTCAGCCATAGTTTTGACAAGAGTGATGCTAGAAACTGGGAGTCTTAATTTCACCAACATAATTTGACATCTTCTCAATAAATAACCTTGACTTACCCAATTTCATTTTTGGTGTGATACAAGGCATCAGTGTTCCTTTACCACCTCTTGCCTTTTCAGCCGACAGTAAGCGTACCTCTTTAAGAAAAAAAACAAAAAATATATACTTTTTTTGTATAAATCTTCTGGTGAAATCAGGAATACATGTATAAATTTCAATACTTGTGGCATAGTCAGATACTTCACAGATCCTTTGGTTAAACTCAATTATCTGCAAGGTAGAACATTTTTGAAAGATGACAAAATGAAACAAGACACACCCATGCAAAATACAATTATGTACCTGTTCATCTGAAACACAATGAATGTGTGCAGCTTGTTTTGCCAAGTCCAGTAATATCTCTTCAGTGGTGGTGTTCAAATCTAATGATCCTGGGTGATATTTGTTCTTAAAAACAAACAAAACAAGATCACAGGTTTTTCAATGATACAAATTATATTAATACTGCCCCCTGGCAATAAAGATATGTTTAAAATTAAAATCTGTGATATGGAAATGATACCTTTCAAAGTAACATTTATTCTTAGTTTTAAGAACTGATTTAGTTGGAACAACACATGCAGGTGAGTTGACAGATGCTGCTAACAAGTCTCTCTATTGAAAATCAAGCATCTAAATGGGACTGTCTTTCCTATTGTGTGCATTCAGTCACCTTTTTAACTGTGGAACTTGCTAGCTTATGACTGTAATGTTATTTGAGAGGGACGTTTATCTGTACAAGCCAGCTCACCTGTTGTAGTTCCAACCATAGTCAGTCCTTATTAAAACTAAAACCAACTAAGAAGTGCAGCATGTGCAGTGCATGTGGGATACGGAGAGAGAAACTGTTGCAGTTCAGTCTCAGTTGCCTTTGTGTCTCAGTCAAAAGGTCACAGGTCTCAGAGCCTTTCCTGTTGTGTTCAGCTGGTTCCTCTTGGATGCTGCTGTGATGCCCTGACTGCAGGACACAGAGGGACACTTTTGGCCCTTCTCCTCAAACTGCTTTAACACAGGATCTGATGACTAGGGATGGGAAAGTCACGATTTGATTCGATTTCGATTCTGGACTCCCAATTTTTTGATTCTCTTCTGATTTTGTTAACGTCTTTAAATTAACATTATTATCTTAAAACACAAATAACATTGAATTAAAAAATAAAGTCATTGTTATTAATAACTTTTGTTAGCATGAACAATAAATCGTAACATTTAGTGTTCCTACTGTAGATAACTGAAATAAATTAATTAATAAAAAAAAAATAACTTTCTAAATTAAGTAAAAAAAATAGGTCGCCAGTTCTTATAATTAAACTAAAATAGACTCATAGCACATGGCCCCTATGAATAAATATGTAATGATTTAGGCTACAATCATACTGTGAAAAAATACTCTCTCTCATAAGGTGCATGTAAAACGCGCTCTCCTCTCCTCTTTTCGCCACTAAACATGTTATAAGACGTAATAATGTCTAAACGGGTTATTTACCAACTCAAAATAAGTAGATTGTGTTTTTTAAAAGATAAGATATTGGTAGCGCGAATCACGTGTGAATTACGATCGTATTTGATCGACGTGCCCAAAGCCGAAAAGCGATTTTGGAGTATTTAAAAGTTAATATTTATGTCAATTCTGAGCCTATCAACGTAAAATAAAAAGTGACAAAGATAAAACTCATCTCTATTGGTGTTAGAATCATAGACTGTTTAAGTAAACTAAGCGAGTGTGACGTCACCCATAGCGTTTAGCTCCACTCGAAGCTCTCGATGCAAACGGTTACAGGACCGAATTTGGAGCTAGGCTCCGTATTTGGAAATCCGACCGTGAGTATCATAGCAACCACACTAGTCAAAATAGAGGTTGTTAAACGTGCCCGCCCTTCTTACCGGAAAGCGGGAAGGGGACTTACGTAGCAAAGAAACGCACTAGCTGTCAATCAAACCCGTTACTAGCAGAGCGACCTCGAGGAATGAAGGCATCCGATTGGTCCGTTATTTATGTTCATATCGTGATTTTGGGACAAAATGGTGAGATGAAAAATTCAGGATCATGTAGAGCGGGTCAATAAAAAAATGATGAGGCGCACAGCAGCAGAGAAAGGGGCCACAAGATCTCGTTGTGGGGTATGCGGCGGCTTGCGCGTTAGCTATGTCTATTCATATATACGGTCTATGGGACTAAACGAGTGTGACGTTACCCATAGCGTTTAGCGCCACTCCACTATGAAGCTCCAGATGCAAACGGTTACAGATGCGAATTTTGAGTCAGGCTCCATATTTGGAAATCCGACCGCGAGTATCATAGCACCCATAACACCCAATCATGATTGAGGTCGTTAAATGTGTCCACCCTTCTCACCAGAGAGCGGTTCCGTACTGTTCTGCACGGACCGCAGTTGTAGCATTCAGTCGAATTGAGAAGGCCAGAACTGATGGTTAAATTACTTTTAATTAAGTAATTTGTTACATTACAATATTACTGTATTTAAAATGTAAGACATTACACTACTGATGCATTACTTTTAAGTTACTCTCACCAAAATAACTGGAAAAATGAATTTCCAGACACGAGGAAAATCTTATGAGACTTAAAATGTCCGATTGCAAAGACTGCAGCTGGATATGGCTGCGGACCACAGGCTATAAAGTTGTGAGCACACTTGCGTCAGCTCGTTTACTGTCTACAGTAAAAGTGTTCAAAAGATCAGAGTACTGCACTTCTAGTTTAGATACAAGTCAAAACTGTGTTATTATTTGTGAAATGTGGTGCAATACTTCAGATGCATATTTTTTAAAGGATAAAAGATTGGCGATAAAGTACACAGGAAGTAAAGTCACTATCGCTAATTTGCAGCTACACCCCAATCCGTGGGCTGTGTTGATGTAAACAGACACACGTGAGGAACTACTCTCGTCTTTTTCCATTCAATGAACACCTCAAACTGGATTAATAGCGCAGTTTTGTGGACTGGGTGTCATTATTTGCGGAGAACAATTTCTATGGATAATGTGGATGAGATGCTGCACTTTAAATTTACACCTTTATGAGAAGTGAGTAATAAAGTCTAATCATTATTTTCACTATATCCCGAGTATGAATCTTGCATCTGTGTCCGTCATTCTTCTGCCCCAATGCTATGTTTTGTCACACTGACACCACACACCAGAGGAGTGCAGTGAAACGCAAAGGTCACATCCCCGAACTCGGGGAGAAGCAAATTGCAGCCAAAATCTGGCAAATTCTCCTCGAGTGTGTGGCGCCTTCCTCACCTTGTCATCACTGCTGTTAGTTACAACAGCTAATTTGCTGACAAGTTTTCGAAAAGCTGGCATTTCCACTGTTTAAAGTGGTGGCCTATCTTCAACAACATACTCCACCGCGAGTCTCCTAACCTCTTGAGGCTGAAGAATCTCAGGTTTGTGGGTTTTATCGCGACCTGTTTAGTTAAATTACTGGTGCTATTTTGAGAAGTGGACAGTTCTTTAGGTTTAGCACACAAAGTGCATTTGACTACGATGTTCTTCATATCCTTATTTTTCACAAACTTAAAGTACTGAGCTTATGCCCATCTGGAGAATGTGCTGTCCGACGTTAGATTATCTGTAGGTTTACTCATCTCTCTCTTTTTCTTTCTAGCCTAAAGGAAAAGGAAGTGAAACATTTTGTGCAGATGGTTCACCGCTGCTGATCTTGCGGTGATTTTAGCAAATTTTTATGAAGAAAAACAAAAAAACCTACCAATTTTTTTTTCTGTAATGCCTTACATTACTGTGTTACAGCAAAAAGCAATGTATTACAGTAATTCATTACTTTTGTAACGCGTAACTCCCAACACTGCATATAATCACCATATTACTAGCTCATTACATTGTTTAACTGTTATCCATATTTTAACATTCATTTAGTACAAATTACAAGTTGCTCAAATATACATTCATAAATAAAACAAACCTTGTTCCTCTTTTTATATAACGTTTTTATGTAACTTTTCACCCTTGTTGTTGAGATTTCTGTCTGCAAAGGCAATTTTAACCTTTCTCACAAGTCCATCTGAATCTGTTACAGTGTCCATGGCTACGTTCAGACTGCAGCCTGAAGTGACCCAAATCCGATTTTTTTGCCCCTATGCAACCTGTACCTGATCTTTTAATGACAGTCTGAATGACACAGATCTGATTTTTTTGACTCAGGCCAATTGATTTTGTGGTCCTAAAACCAATACATAGCCAATCTTTTGACATGCGACTTCAGTCTGAACAGCCAGGTCGCATTCATCCAACCTACATGTCATCAACAAGCGACAAATGTCACTATTCTGCACTGAAGTAGGCAAAAACTGAACAGAACTGGACCGTATTTTGAGAACAAGCCCAGCGTAGAGCTAATAGAATTGCTGGATAACTGCGTTACTGAAGAGGAACCCTCCCCCGAGAAGAGCCCAGGTCCCTCAGCTAGCACAGCCAGCCCAGCTAGCCACTGCACCACAAAACGCCATGGCCAAAAACCTTGTCCTTCTTCTCAATCTCTTAGCTATACATGTTCTGGCTCCGGTACGACAGCAACTTTAAAATTGCCAGGTGCTCAATGCTAGTGTCCATGTTTAGGGAATATGAACGACCTCACAAAAAAATTGGATTTCACAAAAAAATCTGAATTGAGCATTAAGCACTGAACGTAGCCCAAGACTCTACCAAGTCTGGCTGAGTTTCATTTTTGTCCATCACTATGGCTACGTTCAGACTGCAGGGCTTAATGCTCAAAACCCTGTGCTTTAACTAAATGTCCTGGAGGAGGCAATGCGGTTGTGGTTTTCATAGTGAGGAGGTGATTTGGGGTTAGTGGTTCCAAGCTGTTTGGATCATTGAGATTGTCCGTTATCAGTGGGCGGCTGTTTACTATTGCAGCTGCTTCGTAAAAGTAGGTTCTGAGGATGAGTCGGTGAGCCATCATTTTATGAGAGCAAGTGTGGCGTTAAGAACATTTCTCAGAGTCCGTATTTGCCATTCCCATACTCCACCTGGGTGACTAGCATGAGGTGTGTTAAGAACAAAATCACACTGTTTTTCAGCAAGAAAGAATGTCAGTTTGTCAGCGTCTATTTCATCTTGTGCTGCATTCAGTTCATTTTTGGCACCAACAAAATTAGTACCCTGATCACATTTTATTTGTCTGACACTGCCTCTCAAAGCAGTAAAGCACCTTAGTCCATTAATAAAAGTGTCTGTAGACAGGTCTTCTAACGTTTCTACATGTACAGCTTGTGAATAGAAACATGTGCAAATGAGACCGTACCTTTTCTTGCCTGTTTGTCCATGAATGGGCCGAAAACGTCCATACCACAGTATGTGAAAGGTGGAGAACATTCAACTCTTTCAGTAGGGAGATCACTCATTTGTTGTCCTTCCGCAGGTCTGCGTAGTCTCCGACAATGCACACACTGACAAATATAGGATGATACTGTTTTACTTAGTTTTGAGATCCAATAGCCACTGGACCATATTTCATTCATTGTGAAGACCTTTCCTTGATGACAGACTCTTTTGTGACAGTGAGCAATTATGAGCTATGTGATTATGGTGTTCTCTTGGAATGACAGTGGAGCGTTTGAATTAGTTTGGGAGCAATGAGTGAAGTAGCCTTCCTCCCACCCTTAGCACTTTGTCCAAGAAGAGATCCAAGTTGTGCATTTTATTGTTCTTTGGTAATGCTTTTTCCTTTGCTCAGTGACACTATTTCGTTTGAATATGCAAGTCTCTGAAGATCTTTAATGATTATGATTTTTGCGTTTTGTCTCTCAGTGACAGTAGTGCGTGACCTTGATCTGTCTTTGAGCAGATATTGTTTGAGACATGCTACAGCACTGAGAACTTGGTGAGACAGTCGCTGAGATTTTTATGCTCTGAAGTTTGTGTGTTTAGTGTAGTCCTCTGGATCTCCTATTGGAAGTTCAATAGTCTCTTTTGGAAGATCTATCTCCTTTTTCCACTGGAACTGAGGGCCTGTGAGCCAGTTGGATGACAGCAGTTCATTTATTGTATTGCCTCTTGATGCCATGCCAGCGGGGTTCTCACAGGTAGGTACATAAAACCATTGTTGTGGTGTAGTATTGTTGTAGATTTTTTACACTATTAGCGACAAATTGGAATAGTGCTGACCTTTGTGGGAGAGACACATGCTGTGCCTATAATAAAGTGAATACAGTGAATATCTTTGTTTTTGTTAATCAGTTGTAAGTAAGGACATTGTACATATCCTGATGCACTTGCATTGGAAAAGTGATGCAATTCCCTTTTTACGACATGTCCAAATGTTGCAGGAACATAACATCTGTTTATCTGCAGCCTTTTCAGATTGGTCAGATCTTGTTTCCAGCTCTCCCACCATGGCTTGAGATGTTCAGGTAATGGATTTTCCCAGTCTGTTCCTTGTGGACACATTTCTTGGAGGATTCTTTTGCCACTGAGCACATATAGAGCAACGAATCCCAGGGGGACGTATATTGCTGCAACTGTGGACAAGATGCCACACCTGGTTAAGGGTTGGTCTTTTATTTCAATGTTGAAAGTGAAACAATCCTTTTCTATATTCCAATGAATGCCAAGTGCTCTTTCTGTTTGTATTTAACTGAATGTCAAATCCTTTGTTTTTGTGTCTGTTGCATGTTCTGAAGCTGGGATGCCGTTTAGAACGACACTGTTGTTGGACACAAACTTGTGTAGCCTTAGTCTACCCTTTGCACATAGTTTGTGTGCTGCCTTAGCCAGTTGTACAGCATCTTTAACTGTCTCAACACTTGTGACTCCGTTATCTACATAAAAGTCTCTGGCAATGAACTGTGAACCTACAGGATATTCAATGCCATTTTCTTTGGCTAAAATATTTGAGTCCATTGTTCGCACAGCTGGGTGCCAAGAGATGTATTGTCATCCTGTATGCTTGAGGTGGTTTACTAAAGTCACCATCTTTCCACCGTAAGACCTGCAAGTAGTTGCAATCGCTTGCATTGACTTTGAACTGGTGAAACATCTTTTCTATGTCACACATTAAAGCTATTTGATGCTGTTGAAAGCTCACAAGTACCTCAGTTAGATTGTTAATCATGTCGGGGCCATTCAGTAAATGTTCATTAAGACATGTACCTTTGTGCTTCCCCTTTGTGCTGCTTAGATGATAGATGCTGTGGTGAGGTATGTACCATATTTCACCTGCTGGTCTATTATTATCAGTCTCTTTTGCATCACCTCTTTTGATGATACTGTTCATGTATGTGACACAGTCCTTTCTGTATTCTTCGTCACGCATGAGTTTTCATTTGAGCTGATTGAGTCTGCTTTCGGCAAGTTGTCTGTTATTGGGCATTTGTGGCCTTTTCTTGAATGGCAATGGCATGTTCAGTCTGTGTTGCCTTCTTCCAAGTTTGTCAAGGAACATGAGATCCTCCTGAGACACAGTTTTTTCATTTCTCTTAGTTTCTCTGAAGTCGTTTTCTAGAGCACGTATTGCATTTGCAGGAGTGGATGGAAGTATTTCTTTGACGGTTACTCGGTGACAGAGACTACTTGTTGTGTCTGTATCATTGCAGGGCACTGAGTTACCAACTATGGCTTGGCCTTTTCCTGCTGTGTCAAAGTGACAACATAATGCACATGGAGGGACACCATAATGCACATGGAGGGACACATGAGAATTGAACTTAATATGGAATGGAATTGAAACACCAGAATTGAACGATTCGATCTTTTTTTTGAGAATCGTTCCATCCTTACTACTGCACTGAGACCTTTGACTGAGACACAAAGGAGACCGAGAAGCACAGTGTAAATGTTGCTGCAGCAAAACTTGAATTTCCCTAGGTATTAATAAAATTTCTCTCTCTCTCTAAAAATATTAGTCCCATAACACTGGGGAACACTAAAATTTTAACTTTCTGTTGCATTGGATTTTTTAACTGATTCTGAAGGATTTTTAGGCGCTGATTTCAAATCTGAAATTAGTTTTTCTCCATAAGCTCTACAGTCCCTGACAAAAGTCTTGTCGCTTATCCATTTTGTAGAAACAAAAGCTTATAACCTGACTTTAAATTAATCGATTGGTTTTAGAAATGTCTCATATGAAAGCTAAAACCCTCCCAAATTATGCTCAATATACTAAAATAAATTTGCTTCACTGAAGAAAGATTGATCATTTAATGAACACAGAAAGGTCAGATTTTGGCAAGGCAAAAGTCTTGTCGCCTTGTCATATGATGCACCCAATCCTAGATTACAGCCTCACCTGTGATCAGTTACTGATCAATCAATTAGTGGGTGTGTATAAAAAGAACCCCAGCACACCAGACCTTCACATCAACTGCAACTTGACCTCTGACAACATGCCTAAGATCCACCCTGAGACCAAAGTGTTAATTATCAAGAGGCTGAAGACCAGATCCACTGCTGAGGTGGCTGACACCTTCAATGTGTCTCAGCGTCAAGTACAAAGAATAAGAAAAAGATCTGAAAAGTCTGGAGATGTTTTTGACAAGCCCAGGTCCGGCAGACCCCGCAAGACAACTGCTCGGGAGGACCGTTTGTTGATTCGAAAATCCAAGGCCAGCCCCTTTTCCACTGCAGCAGAGCTCCACCAGGCCTGGTCACCTCAAGTCCCTGTGTCATCCAGAACAGTTTGTAGAATTCTGTCTCGAAATGGCCTCCATGGTCGAATCAGTGCACAGAAACCAGCACTAAACAAAAGGCAATTAAAAAAACGTGTGGCATTTGCCAAGGCCCACAGCCTGCTAAAAGGATGGACACTGGAAAAGTGGCAGAAGGTGGATTTCTCAGATGAATCCTCGGTTGAATTACATCACAGCCGCCGCAAATATTGCAGGAGACCTACTGGAGCCCGCATGGATCCAAGATTCACCCAGAAAACAGTTAAGTTTGGTGGCGGAAAAATCATGGTCTGGGGTTACATCCAGTATGGGGGTGTGCGAGACATTTGAAGGGTGGAAGGCAATATCAATAGCCTAAAATATCAAGAAGTATTAGCTACCTCTTACATTCCCAACCATAAAAGGGGTCAAATTTTGCAGCAGGATGGTGCTCCATCGCATACTTCTATCTCTACATCAAAGTTCCTCAAGGCGAAGAAGATCAAGGTGCTCCAGGACTGGCCAGCCCAGTCACCAGACATGAACATCATTGAGCATGTCTGGGGTAGAATGAAAGAGGAAGCATGGAAGGCAAAACCAAAGAATCTTGATGAACTCTGGGAGGCATGTAAGACTGCTTTCTTTGCTATTCCTGATGACTTCATCAACAAATTGTATGAATCTTTGTCGAACCGCATGGATGCAGTCCTTCAAGCTCATGGAAGTCATACAAGATATTAAATATGGATCTCACAGCACCACTACTTAATTCACTGACGTTATGCAACATATTTTTGTATTTGAAGTAAATTATTTGTTCAATTTTCTGTAGGCGACAAGACTTTTGTCTTGCCAAAATCTGACCTTTCTGTGTTCATTAAATGATCAATCTTTCTTCAGTGAAGCAAATTTATTTTAGTATATTGAGCATAATTTGGGAGGGTTTTAGCTTTCATATGAGACATTTCTAAAACCAATCGATTAATTTAAAGTCAGGTTATAAGCTTTTGTTTCTACAAAATGGATAAGCGACAAGACTTTTGTCAGGGACTGTAGTTTTCATGCAATTTGAGATAGATGAAATAGTCTAAATATGAACTTACGTAACCCAAATCTAAGCGTTTTGAGATTATATACATAGATAGATTCTAATATTTTTATCATGCTTCTTTTTTCCAGATCAAACATGGCTTCCTCATCGAGACATCATTGTAGAAACAAGCCTGATGCCTTCTGTTACATCTGTGGTTGCTACACACTCCATCAAAAATCAATCATAAAAATCAAAGATTGCATAAAATCTGTAGCTTGCAGAAAAAAACTAACTTCAGATTTGAACTCAGCACACTTAAATTGACTAAAAACAAGTCTTTCTTTAAATGCAACATATAGAGTGTTCCCCTGTGTAATTAGTCCCTAGGGTCTAGCCTAGGGCTACGGTTATTTTCAATTCATACTCATTATTACTCTGTTCACAGAGTTGACTTGTATAATAGACACACTGTTTTTTCCAAATTTGATGCACTTACCAGAAAAGTAGCCACATGATCCCAGCTGAATACATGTCCAGCATAATCATCTGTTGACAGCGTCCGTTGACAGAGGAGACACAGAAACTTCCATCCATTGGCTGCCTCCCCATATTTGACCAAAAATTCCTTACCTGCAATAAATAAAACATTTTATAGCTATATTAATTATCAGAATTAAAACATATCTACCACTCTGCTAGTCTTTAGCTTACCAAGAAGTGGAAATTTGTCATTGCCTTGAAGTTTGCTAAAAGTCTGACGCTGTGGCACTGCATGAACACAAATTAGTCCACAACTATTCCATTCAAACACTTTGTCTAAGAACTGATTCACAATTGATTCATTCTTTACCTACCTCCACTCATTAATCGATTAAGTTTCTCCATCACTAGAAATATTTAGAAGACATCAAATTACACTTAAATTTTTTGTCAAATAAAAAAATTAAGCTGCTCATTTATCTGTGTGCCTATGCATTTGCTTCCATGAGGAAAGAGTGGTTGGCTGCTTTTGTGGCTACCTGGCTCATACAATGAACTCAGTTTTTAACATCGTATCATGGCATTTTAAACAACTAAGAAGTGCAGTATGTGCAATTCAAAGACCTTTTCTGTTGTGTTCACCTGGCTCTCCCTCTCCTCAAACTGCCCTGACACATGATCTGCTGACTCTACCTGACCATCCATCCATCTATCTTGAGTTTACAAGTTTGCCTAACTACTTTAACATTTACTGTACTGGTGGAGGACTGGAGGTGCACAACTAAAAAATCTCAGGCCTAACCTAGTGATCATGAAAAGCTGAATGTACCTTTTGAAAAAATGAGAGGGGCTCCACTTGGGAGAAGATTTGATGGGACATCTAGTATCTGAGAAAATTTTAAACAATCAATGCCACATTAAAAAAAAAAAGAAAAAATTAAAAAGAACTTCAAATACCCTTATGATTTGTTGATCTGGCCCTCTTTCATCCTCCTCTTTACATGCCTGTAACTTCATGTATTTCTGATCCAGCCTCATTTTCCAGCCAAAGGGAAGTCTCCATGGATTCTGATACATCTGAAAATCATAAAGATAAAGTTGTAGAAAAAATACACAGCAGTCCATAGGCACTAACACCACCTTCTTACCAGTGTCTGCACAATATGTCTGAGAGAGTTCATATGTTGCTTGAGACTGCCACTTAAAAAAACAACCTCACAAGCCAAGCACACATGAACAGGCTCATGGCTGACCTGATGGCTGAAAATGGTCATAACCAGGGACACACCTATAAAAATAGATGATATTAATATTATTACTTATTCATATATAATTGCAATTAAGATAAACATCTTACCAACACAGGAAAGATCATGTTTTGTGAAGTCGTTGTATAATGGAAGATGTGGCTTACATTGGAAAGCTGCAAAAACAATTACTGTTATTGATACTGAAATAGTACTGCATAGCAGAACATAATGAGCAGCATGGTATATCAAACTGAAGGCTACATGCAATAAAGTTTTCAAAGATAGTGTAGTATCTGCTTTACCATTTGAACCTCGAGAACCAAATAGCCCCTTTTAGTGAGTTGTGGGGGGGCCTCTGCATTCTAATCTGTCATCGTGGTCCAAGAGACCCCTAACTCTAATAACATCTGGAAATGTTTAAGTCTGTATCTCGGACATATAGAAGTTAAAGCATGCGTGCGATCTGAGTAGAGAAAAAGAAAACGAGAAGAGAAAAAGAAAAAGAAAAAGAAAAGAGAGCACGCTGTTGAAAATAGAGATGTTAACTGTACAGAGCGCGTCTGTTGAGTAGGCTGTTTGGACATGGAAAGTGTCCGTAAATGCCTTGGCTATGATGAGAATGGTGGCGCCTTAGTTGAGTCTACACCTATTAGTTAGAGTTTATACACATGTTTTCCTGTTTGTTTGGTCCCAGGTACTGGGGTTCCAGACTATTTGCCTGTGCTTTCGTGGAATGGTGTTGAGTTTGCTTAATTCTCTCTTGCTCTGTGTGTGTTTGGGGAGATCTCGCTCCCCTCTTTTCCCTCTCTCCCCTCTGTCCCTGCTCGTTCCTACCCCTCTTCTCCATCTTTCCTAGTTTCTTTTTTGGGCGGTGTCTTATCTTTTTCTTTTCTTACGTGTTGGTCTGAGAGCATGAGGCTCCAGTGTGTGCTTGGATGTTTTTCGCTGCCCTCGGTTGGTGCTCTAGCGTAGTTACCTGTGCTGGAGTTGAGTTAGTATTATGAGTGAGTTGATTTTGTAGGGTACTACTCAGTTACTCTGCTAGAATAGATTGAAGGACAGTAATTAATTGGGATTACTTGGTGTTATGATTATATAATATGGGGAAATACAGTGAATTATGTGGGATACAGATGATTGGCAGAATATTGTGATATAGATATTTCAGTAATTTGTAGATATCTTGACATCTTAAATTTATAGTGATATTTTTATATTTGATGATTTTATGATAGTACTCCTAGAATACCCTGTGTGCTAACAACATTTTTGCTGTTTCTTTTATTACGGTGCCGTGAGAGAGTGGTAGCCGGTGACAGAGCCAGGCCAATGCCAGGACAAATCCCTTAACAGGCGACAGAACCGAGCTGACCGAAACACAGCAAGACCAACCTGATCTGAGAGATCAGCGCTGGCCAAATCGCTAGTGTGCTTTTTGTTTTATCCACAAACTCTTTTTAACCACACAAACACTCATTTACACATAGACTTGCCTACTTATCATATGTAGTTATATTATTTACTGACGATTACACAGAATCTTGGCCACAGAAACAGTTACATATTCTCAATTTGTTGTTTTCTGGTAGCAGTTAATAGTTAATTAAATTTTGATGTTTTGGGTAGATCAGTTTATAGTGTTCCCAGGCGGCGATCCCCAGATAAACAAACGGATAAATAAAAAAGAGGGGGAGAACAGACCTAATTGGTTATTGATTATTTAACAACTATCTGCAAAAGGTGTTATCTGCGAAAGGATTTTATTTTCTTTTTGAAAAATGGCCAAGACTGTGCCTAAAATCACTCCAGTCCAGATAGTGCAGAAGAAGAATCCATTGGTTCAAAATGTTGCAGAGATGTTGAATCTTCGCTGGCCGGACATTAAGTTGTGCTGGCCGATTAAAGGGACTTTTTTCACTTGAAGTTATCAACATTTTACAAGTTCTGGTTTCTACATATAAAGCAAATGAAAAGAAGGGAAGAAAAGCCCCTCGCAGCTTCGTACCCCCGACCGGGTGGGCGGGTCTGTTGCATCCAGCGCCCCAGTGGCTGCAGGATCCGGATGGCTGCTTGAAGGGAGGAGCTAACTACAATGAAATTACTCTGAGACTACCACACTTATTTGTTTACAGTTTCTGTTAGTTAGCTAGGCCTACTGAATATGCAGTGGGAGTGGGGTCTTGTTAGCAAAACCATTCAGGGCCATAATGGGTATTTTCACACCTCTGGACCTGACCTGGCTAGCCCTATTGTTTTCTTTGTTTGTTTTGATTTAGGTTTGAGGATAGAGTTATAAATGGGAGACAAATGATGTCTGAGACCTCCATTTCTGTTCAAGGAAGGATTCTCTTTCTTGACAAAAATAGCCTCTTTACCTCCCCTCTCAAACCAGTTCTTTTCTCTGGCCCAGATCTGAACCTCACTGTCCTCAAAAGAGTGGCCCGTGGCTTTTAGGTGGAGATGTGCGGCAGCCTCTGGCTCTCTCGTTGATGTTGGTACATCTTCTTGTGAAGTGGCTGTTTTGTTCTCCAATGTAGCGCTCACTGCAGTATTCACTACACTGAATGGAGTAGATCACATTGCTTTGTCTGTGGCTTAGTGTTTTGTCCTTAGGGTAAATAAACAAATAGGTGTGGTAGCCTCAGAGTAATTTCATTGTAGTTAGCTCTTCCCTTCAGGCAGATATAAGGCAGTGTCCACCAGCGTCTGACCAGAACTGAAGAAGCAGCTTGGATGAGCTGCGAAACGTATTCGACCAAATAAACTTTTGTCCAGTTGACAAATTGAATTTCTCCTTTTACTCTAGAAGAAAATGGTATAACAAGCGTCATGAAGGATCAATGTTTTGGACAGGCCTGGTAATTCTTTATGTACTGCTGATGCTCCCAGAGAGGACTGTCCAGTCAATGGACAAGAAGGATGATTCAGAGACATTGACTTACGGAATGTCCCATCATTTCCAATCGCAGGAAATGATGGATCTGAAGGCTGTAATGCCACTCCAGACAAAACCGGAAACCTGGCCAGAACAAGCCAATCAAGGCCAGTACGAGAAAGGAGAAGACCATTGGTACAGAGACTAAGGTGGAAGTAGTGTTGGGAAAACCATCTTTACTTCCATGCCCATGTACTGACGAGAACATTGGTGACGGACAATTTTGACCGCAATGGGAAAACCCACTTGGGAAAACTTTGGATTTGTCGAGGACATCTGGAATAGGAAAATATATGTTGCTGAATGATAAAAGGAGACTGAAGGTTGTCGGAGATTGCAGTCTGTATATACACAGACCGCGAAATGAAGATCAAGGACGATATAAGTGTCTGTACTATGACTCGCAGTTAGCAGCTAAAAAGAACATGGTGAATGGTTAAGATCAACTTTTAGGACAAGAATTGTAATCTTGGTGGTGATGGGTACAGATGAAACCATACCAGCAGGAGGTGTCAATGACATACGGGGAGTTGTCACGCCTGGGCCAGCAGTAGAGTTAACAAATCAGAAGCCTACTGCTCCACTTTTGAAAATTAAGGTCGAGACAGAGATACCACACTTAACCACAGTCAGCCCTCAGTCTACCATTTAGTTTGATACTGTTTCTGTAGTTCGGGATTTGGCAGGTACCACAGCATTTCTTAAATGTCAGTGCCCCGACTGGTCTCATGGAAATAAGCTTGAATGGATTGATAATTTGGTTAAAACTTTAGTGTTGTCTGGGCCTGAATCAAGTGGGGGTCTTCTAAGGGCTCGAGAAAATACATTTTATATAATGATCTGAAAATGGCTCCAACTGTGGGTGAATGTTCGCTGGTGGTAAGAAATATTTCACGGGATGATCAAGGTGACTTCATTTGTAAACACATACAGAGATGGCATAAATTTGTGCCAGGGAGAGTAATAGTTGGTTACCGGGGTACAAAACACATAAAATAACCTTATTTGTGAACGATTTGGTCTCTGATTTGTTGCCATGTTAAAGAGCAATTACCTATTAAAACCGACCATAACAATGTAAAAGTAATTACTGCTACTTTAAGCCAACGGGTGACTGAATTGGATAAGCTTTCATTCAGTAGTGCTAAGTTGAATAATATATCTTTAACTACTTTAGCTGCTAAACTGGCCTCAACTACTACAAATACAACAACACCAATAATTACATCAATTAAGACTGTAACTGCAGCTACAGTTGATGGACTTTGCACCGAAATTTCTGACCATTCAAAGGTGTAATTTCAATGCAAGCTTAAATTTCACATATTTTACATAATTTCACATTTTATCACATTTACTTTTTTTTTGCTCATATTAGTCATTATACATTTATAAATATATTTATATACCATATTTTATAATTCACATTGTGATGTTTAAGTGTTTGATTGTATTTGGTTTTGCAAGATACTGGTTGGTGTGTTCTGTTTCCAGGACACATAGGGAACGATGTTAAAATGGACTATGGACATGGCCAATGAGCGATAATCGGAGCTAAACAAATAGCATGAATGGACAGTGGATGGACAGCGGAAAGTCGATTTGTTTTGAAAGTACCACATGAGAGTGTAATGATCAATGAAAGTGCAGTCTACAGAAGGACTTTGAATGTGTTTTAACAATGTATATCTCACTGTATTATATAGTTTTATGATTTTCTTGTATTTCTTTTGTGTTTTTAATTATCCTATATGTTTATTCATATGATGTTTGTCTTTAATGTTTATGTTACTCAAAATATATTATATTATGTAGAAGGGGACATCCCTCCACTTAGCTAATAATAGTATGGTCGCCAGCAGCGGGACCCGTGAGAGAGTTTTCCAGTGATTAAGTAGTATGAATTTGGCAACAGATTTAGCTGCTACTGGTTTTTCGCTCTCATGTTTATAGCTGGAGAAGCTTGGTAGTTAATTGATTTGTCATTAATAGGGGTGAAATAAGTAGTATCTGCTTTACCATTTCAACCTCGAGAACCATATAGCCCCTTTATGTGAATTATGGCCCGAGAGACCCCTAACCCTAATAACATCTGGAAATGTTTAAGTCTGTATCTCGGACATATAGAAGTAGTCAGATTAAGGTGGGATGTCCTATAGAAAGCTATATATACAGTCCCTGACAAAAGTCTTGTCGCTTATCCATTTTGTAGAAACAAAAGCTTATAACCTGACTTTAAATTAATCGATTGGTTTTAGAAATGTCTCATATGAAAGATAAAACCCTCCCAAATTATGCTCAATATACTAAAATAAATTTGCTTCACTGAAGAAAGATTGATAATTTAATGAACACAGAAAGGTCAGATTTTGGCAAGACAAAAGTCTTGTCGCCTACAGAAAATTGAACAAATAATTTACTTCAAATACAAAAATATGTTGCATAACGTCAGTGAATTAAGTAGTGGTGCTGTGAGATCCATATTTAATATCTTGTATGACTTCCATGAGCTTGAAGGACTGCATCCATGCGGTTCGACAATGATTCATACAATTTGTTGATGAAGTCATCAGGAATAGCAAAGAAAGCAGTCTTACATGCCTCCCAGAGTTCATAAAGATTCTTTGGTTTTGCCTTCCATGCTTCCTCTTTCATTCTACCCCAGACATGCTCAATGATGTTCATGTCTGGTGACTGGGCTGGCCAGTCCTGGAGCACCTTGATCTTCTTCGCCTTGAGGAACTTTGATGTAGAGATAGAAGTATGCGATGGAGCACCATCCTGCTGCAAAATTTGACCCCTTTTATGGTTGGGAATGTAAGAGGTAGCTAATACTTCTTGATATTTTAGGCTATTGATATTGCCTTCCACCCTGCAAATGTCTCGCATGCCCCCATACTGGATGTAACTCCAGACCATGATTTTTCCGCCACCAAACTTAACTGTTTTCTGGGTGAATCTTGGATCCATGTGGGCTCCAGTAGGTCTCCTGCAATATTTGCGGCAGCTGTGATGTAATTCAACCGAGGATTCATCTGAGAAATCCACCTTCTGCCACTTTTCCAGTGTCCATCCTTTTAGCAGGCTGTGGGCCTTGGCAAATGCCACACGGTTTTTTAATTGCCTTTTGTTTAGTGCTGGTTTCTGTGCACTGATTCGACCATGGAGGCCATTTCGAGACAGAATTCTACAAACTGTTCTGGTTGACACAGGGACTTGAGGTGACCAGGCCTGGTGGAGCTCTGCTGCAGTGGAAAAGGGGCTGGCCTTGGATTTTCGAATCACCAAACGGTCCTCCCAAGCAGTTGTCTTGCGGGGTCTGCCGGACCTGGGCTTGTCAAAAACATCTCCAGTCTTTTCAGATCTTTTTCTTATTCTTTGTACTTGACGCTGAGACACATTGAAGGTGTCAGCCACCTCAGCAGTGGATCTGGTCTTCAGCCTCTTGATAATTAACGCTTTGGTCTCAGGGTGGAGCTTAGGCATGTTGTCAGAGGTCAAGTTGCAGTTGATGTGAAGGTCTGGTGTGCTGGGGTTCTTTTTATACACACCCACTAATTGATTGATCAGTAACTGATCACAGGTGAGGCTGTAATCTAGGATTGGGTGCATCATATGACAAGGCGACAAGACTTTTGTCTTGCCAAAATCTGACCTTTCTGTGTTCATTAAATGATCAATCTTTCTTCAGTGAAGCAAATTTATTTTAGTATATTGAGCATAATTTGGGAGGGTTTTAGCTTTCATATGAGACATTTCTAAAACCAATCGATTAATTTAAAGTCAGGTTATAAGCTTTTGTTTCTACAAAATGGATAAGCGACAAGACTTTTGTCAGGGACTGTATGTGGGCAAATCCTTTTTTCAGGGTGTTCTGCTTTGATTGGCTTCGAGGTGCCCGGACCCTCTGTCTATCATTGACTTATACTCTGTTTTTGTAATAAATAGTATTCACACTAGCAGAGCCTGGTTTTTGGATTCTTTCTATAACATTCCACCTGCGCGGAAAACCCAAGCAGCCACAGGTGAGAAACGACAATAGTTATTTTGTCAATAGCTGTAAACACACTGCATTTCAAATAGAAATGTTTATACTGTCTTTTGAGTTCATACATAATCAAAGAAAAATTTTCTTTTACCTTGTCCGAAGTTTTTTCTAAATGTCTGTTGACCAAGACAATGATTAGTATTGATGCTTTTCCAGTAAGGAAACTGCTTTAGAAAATCCTACCTCCTGGTGTCTACTCATCGAAAGATGGTTGAAATATAGAGTATCTGTTTCAAACTTTCGATGACAGTTCTATAGGAAAAAACAGAAGTTTAGATAAAAAGCATAAAACCTCAGAAGGGTTTAGAAACTGCATGCACCTGACAAAGAAGACTGTACAACTGCGCAGCTGATGATGCACTGGGTTCACCTGCACTAGGTAAAAAAATGCTGCTTCCAGAGGTACATGGTTCTAAAATATATAACATTTATTAACTAATAAAGTTAAGGCAATAATTTTTAGTTAGGGTTAAATATAAGTGTGTACGTTTAACTTAAAATGTGCAGACAAAGGGTCAGTCAAAAGAGTTGTTTGGAGCTGGGTGGTAATTTAGAAAAATATTAAACATACCGGCATTGACTTTTGATGGCACTTCATCACTTTCAGAGGAAGTTGGTTCTAAAAGATGAAAAAAAAATATACATATGTGTATATGAGAGTATATTTTCGAACAACTGTACCAACAGTTGTCTCCTTAACACTTCAAGCAAAAATCAAGCTTCTTGCTTGATTCTGAAGCCCATTTCAGCCTTGTGCAGATCTACAATCTTGTCCCTGACATCCTTTGACAGCTTTGGTCTTTCCCATGTTGGACAGTTTGGTGTCTGATTAACTGATTCTGTGGCCAGGTGTTTTTTATACAGGTGACTAGTGAAAACAAGTCTCTAATTCAGGTGATGAGTTGATTAAGAGTGTCTAACTGGTCTGTGGGAGCCAGAACTCTTAATGGTTGGTAGGGGATCAAATACTTATTACACACAATGAAATGCAAATCAATTAATATATTTTCTATAATGTGATTTTCTGGATTTTTTCACACACACACACACACACACACCCACACCCACACCCACACATATATATTACAGCGCTTCCTTTTTCCCACATTTTGTCATGTTACAGCCTCTTATTAAATTCATCTCTTACCTCAAAATTCTACACACAATACCCCATTATGACAATGTGAAAAAAGTTTTTTTTGACATTTTTTGAATTTATTAAAAATAGAAAACGAATAAATCACATTTACATAAGTATTCACAGCCTTTGCTTAATAATTTGTTGATCCACCTTTGGCAGCAATTACAGCCTCAAGTCTTTTTGAATATGATGCCACAAGCTTAGCACACCGATCTTTAGGCAGTTTTGCCCATTCCTCTTTGCAGTAATTCTCAAGCTCCATCAGGTTGGATGGGAGACGTCTGTGCACAGCCATTTTCAGGTCTCTCCAGAGATGCTCAATCGGATTCAAGTCTGAACTCTGGCTGGGCCACTCCAGGACATTCACAGAGTGGTTCTGAAGCCAATCCTTTGAGATCTTGGCTGTGTGCTTCGGGTCGTTGTCCTGCTGAAAAATGAACCTTCGCCCCAGTCTGAGGTCAACAGCACTCTGGAGCAGGTTTTCATCCAGGATATCTCTGTATATTGCTGCATTCATTTTTCCTTTTATCCTGACTAGTCTGCCAGTTCCTGCTGCTGAAAAACATGCCCATAGCATGATGCTGCCACCACCATGCTTCACTGTAGGGATGGTGATGAGCGGTGCCTGGTTTCCTCCAAACATGACGCCTGGCATTCACACCAAAGAGTTCAACCTTTGTCTCATCAGACCAGAGAATTTTGTTTCTCATGGTCTGAAAGTCAATCAGGTGCCTTTTGGCAAATTCCAGACGGGCTGCCATGTTCCTTTTACTAAGGAGTGGCTTTCGTCTGGCCACTCTACCATACAGGCCTGATTGGTGGATTGCTGCAGAGATGGTTGTCCTTCTGGAAGGCTCTCCTCTCTCCACAGAGGAACGCTGGAACTCTGACAGAGTGACCATCGGGTTCTTGATCACCTCCCTGACTAAGGCCCTTCTCCCCCGATCGCTCAGTTTAGACGGCTGGCCAGCCCTAGGAAGAGTCCTGGTGGTTCCAAACGTCTTCCATTTACGAATAACGGAGACCACTGTGCTCATTGGGACCTTAAAAGCAGCAGAAATCTTTTTTTTTTTTTTTTTTTTTTTTTATTTCAATACAGATAAAGAACATACAATAACAATAAGAAATCAGTAATCATAAAAAAGAACAACAACCAAAAAATGTATATATATGTATATTATGTGTGTGTGTGTGTGTGTGTGTGCGTGTGTGTGTGTGCGAAAGCGGGAAAGAGATTGGGAATAGTGGGTTTGAAACCAGAAGGGAGGAGGTGGTAGTAATCACAATAGTAATAATAATGATAATATATAATGTACAATAATAGTAATAATAATAATAATAATAATAATAATATATAATGTACAATAATCATAACAACAACAACACAATAACAACAACAGATATAAACATAACAATAATAATCATAATTACTAACTAAACAGAAGAAGCTATATTTGAGGTGTTATGGCTCTAAAAAGGTGATGAATGAGGACCAGGGTGTGTTCGATGAGTCTGTATTGAGTTCAGAGTGCATGGTATGGTTGGAGATGTAGTCAAATAGTAACTGTTTCCAAGTGGCAATATGTATTTTGTCCCGTGATTTCCAATTAAGTAAAATAACTTTCTTGGCGATAGTTAGCGACACAAGGTGGTGTTTTTTGCTGGATTGATGGAGGTTGAAAGTGGATATGTCTCCAAGCAGGCAGAGGGATGGGGACATTGGGATGTGACATTCGAGTATTGTGGTGAGTGCATGGGTGATAGTTTCCCAGAATGCTTGAATTGGTGTACAGTGCCAGAAAGCGTGAATGTAATTGTCAGTGTTTCCTTGTGTACATTGTGAACATGCTCCAGAGGTGAATCCCATTTTTGATAATTTATAGCCAGTGTAGTGGTATCTGTGAAGGACTTTGAATTGAATGAGTTGTAGGTTAGAATTGCTGGTCATTGAGTAAAGGTTTTTGCAGATTTGGGTCCAGAAATTGGCATCAGGAGCAAACGCTAAATCCTGTTGCCATTTTGTAATTGGTAGAGATTGTTCATTGTCTGTATGTGTGATTATTTTGTATATCTTTGAGTTTAATTTTATAGGGGTAATCTGTATAAATCTTGATATTATTTGAGGAAGGTTTAAGTTTGTTGATTGAGTTTTTAGTTTATTTTGAATGATTGATTTTAGCTGGAGGTATTCAAGGAAGCATTTGCTCTCGATGCCATATTCCTGGACCAGGTGTGTAAATGGTGCAAGAGTGTTGTCAGTGAAAATATGTTTAAGGTGAGTTATGCCCTTTTCTTCCCATTTGATAAAGTGTAGAGGTTTCTTATTACTTGTGAATTCGGGATTGTTCCAGATTGGTGTGTTTTTTGTTGGAGTGTGAGGGGTATGTGATATTTGGTAGAATTTCCACCAGGCTGTCAGAGCCGCTGCTATGGTTGGTGCTTTGAAAAGTGCATTTTTCCTTATTGATTGGTCCAGAAAAGGTAAGTCTGAAATTTTTATTTTGTTACATATTATTTGTTCAGTGTCAATCCAAATTTGATCAGAGGGGTTTGAGTGAATCCATTTGTAAATAAACTGTAGATGGTTGGATATTGAATAATGATAAAAGTTTGGCGCATTAAGGCCTCCTTGTAATTTTGGTTTCTGGAGTGTTGAGAGTTTAAGCCGTGGGGGTTTGTTTTTCCAGTAAAATGCATTAATGGTGGAATCGAGTGATTTAAACCAAGCTGCAGAGGGTTGGACAGGGGTCATTGAGAATAGGTAGTTGATTCTGGGAAGAATAGACATTTTGATAATGGATATTCGGCCTAATATTGAGATGGGGAGATTCATCCAGCGTTGTAAATCATTTTCTATTTGTTTAAGTAGTGGAGAGAAATTGAGGGTAGACAACTCTGACAGCCTGGGGGAAATCCTTATTCCCAAATAGGTGATGTGATCGGTGCAGAGTGGAACTGGGGTGGGTGTTGATGTCACATCCCAACTGTTTGGCTGTAGCGGTAGTATTGATGACTTATTCCAGTTGATTGAGTATTGAGAAAGGCTGGAGTATGCTTCTATAAGGTTTATGGCGTGGTGAAGGGAGGTGGGTGGGTCTTGTAAAAATAGGAGAACGTCATCTGCATATAGACTTATTTTATGTTCCTGGTTTAGTGTTTGAATACCTTTGATCTGATTATTTTGACGGATTGCAGCTGCCAGTGGTTCAATGAAAATTAGAAACAATAATGGTGAGAGTGGGCATCCGGTTCCCACGATGCAATGTGAAGGGTCGTGATGTTAAACCATTTGTGATAACAGTGGCAGTAGGTGATGTATAGAGAATCCTTATCCAGTTGGTGAATGACTCTCCGAAGCCAAACCTCCCAAGCGTGGCAAACAGGAAAGTCCAGTCAACTCTGTCAAATGCCTTTTCTGCATCTAGAGATGCTATTATGTGTTTTCCTTGGTTTATTGATGACCAGTGAATTAGATTAAACAATCTGTGGGTGTTAGTGGATGCGTATCTTCCTTTGACAAAACCTGTTTGGTCTGGGTGAATGATTGAGGGGATTACTTTCTCTAATCGGTGAGCGAGTGTTTTGGCTATAATTTTTGTGTCTACGTTCATGAGAGAAATGGGCCTGTAGCTAGATGGTAGTGTAGGGTCTTTATTAGGTTTGAGAATAAGGGATATTGTGGCTGAGTTCATGTGTATTGGGAGTTTAGAGTTTTGTTTTGATTCTTGCAGCATTTGCATGAATAGTGGTGACAGTATGTCCCAAAAATGTTTGTAGAACTCAGCAGGGAAGCCATCGGGACCTGTCACAACAGGGAGGGTGATGACTCCGGAGAGCCATTCAGCCCTAGAAAGGATGCCCACTCTCGCCTGATATAACTGTCAAAATTAGGATCTGATAGGAGTGATGTGTTAAAGCGCCATCTGGTGTTCGGTTTAGGTTGGTCTGAGTAATTCCAAGTAATTGTTATTGGGGCGTGATCACTAATGATGATAGGATGAATTTGTTGTTCCGATATTTGCGACATGATTGAGTTACTATTAAGAATAAAGTCAATGCGATGGTAGGAGTGGTGAACAGATGAATAGAATGTATATTGTTTCTTTTTTGGGTTCTGGAGTCGCCAACTATCGCCAATGCCAAAGTCATCCATAAGGTGTTTGAGTGTTTCTGAGGATTGCCAAATACGTGTGTTTTTTGTTTTTGATCTATCTATTGTAGGGTCAAGTACAGTGTTGAAGTCACCACCTAAAATTACTGGACAGTTTGTACAATTTTGAAGGAGAGAAAAAAAATTCCTGAAAAAACTGGGGTCGTCTGTGTTGGGGCCATACACATTGCCAATTGTGACGGGACTATTGTTAATTGAAATATTAATAATAATATACCGTCCTTCTGGGTCTGAAATGGTAGAATTATGAACGAATTGGACATTTCGGTTGATCAATATACATACTCTTCTCTGTTTAGTATTGTAGTGAGCTGAAAATAGATGACAATATTGTGTTGTTTTAATATTTTGGTATGTTGAATTTGTTGCATGAATTTCTTGAAGAAGACAGATGTCTGCTTTAAGTTTACATATTTGATCTAATACTTTAAGTTTTTTTTTCTGGTTGCCAATTCCCCGAATGTTCCACGACAGTAGTTTGAGCTTTGCCATATTAATTATAGATAGATGGGAGAGTAAAGCTGATAATTGTGAGCTTGCTTGTGTTGTGTGAGTGGGTGAGTGTCTGTATTTGTGTGTTTGTGTTTGTGTTTGTGTTTGTGTTTGTGTGTGTGTGTGTGTGTGTGTGTGTGTGTGTGTGTGTGTGTGTGTTTTGTGTGCATATGCATCATTTCAAAGAAGAGAAAAAACAAACAAACAGTAAAATAAACAAAAAAAGGGGAAAAAAGAAAACAGTAGATCCAGTTTAGAGTGGTCTGTAAAACAATAGACCATCGGTTCAATGTCCACAATCCGAGGATGTCACGTGTTGCCTTCCCCCCCTTGCCGCGTTAGACAAACACAAAAATAGTGAGTAGGACGGAAAAAAATAATAATAAAAAGAAGTAGAAAAAAAAATGGGGGAAAAAAAAGAAAGAAAGAAAATAATAATAAAATAAAATAAATTTTCCACCAGTATAAGTCCTAGGAGATTGAGTCGCTCAGATGACGTCATCAGTGTGTATCCGCGTTTACCTTAGGGATGCACATGTAGTCCGTCGCCGCCCGTAAGCCAATAAGTTATTTTGGAGTTTCGATACAGTTGACCATCAATGTAAAGTTTGTCTATGGACAGTCTTGTCCTCTTCCCCGCGGTCTTTGCCTCGGCCAGCACCGGCTGGAGAAGCCTGCGTCTTCGCATGATCTCCGGGGGAAACTGGTCACTCAAGGCGAGGTTTGTCCCCTTGAGCACCTTGGCTTTCCCCATGATGACTGCCTTGTACCTGGGATCCAGAAGTTTTGCTACAATGGGACGACTGCGGGATGCTCCTTCGCGTAGCTGACCCAGACGGTGTGCTCTCGCTAGATGGATTTGTTGTACCACATTCTCTTCCATCTTGAGGTTAGTTTTGAGGAAAGATTTAACTAGTTGTTCCGATATTTGATAAGTCTCTTTTTGCTGTTCCGGTAAACCATGTATTATGAAGTTGTCTCTCATGCTCCTGCATTGCAGGTCAAGAATGTGGTTTTGAGCGTCATGGGAGTTTTGTTGCAGTTGGTCTGTCAATGTTTTGAGATGGCTTACTTCAGTGCGTAGCGATTCGTTATCTTGTTTTAGGATATCAACTAAAGCGATGTGATAGTCCAGGGATTGTTTGAGCTCACTGACCTCATCCTTCGGTGATTGCAGTAAATCAAGTTTCTTAAGTTGTTGTTGCATTAAATCCATCGATTGTCGCATTTGGCGAATTTCAATGGATAAAGAGCCATCTGTATCGGTGTCGCTCGAGCCAAGCTCCGCTCTTCCGCGTTTACTCTCTGGTTTCTGTGTCATCTTGTCGTAAATCGAATCAATGAATGACTCCAAATCTTGGAGTGAATCGTCGCCGGGGAATTCCAGTTTTGATAATTATATTTGTTAGTTACTGACGCCCGGTTTAAGCGGCATAAATTGGGGAAGCAGTGTACGTGTCACTCACAGCTTCGCCTGACCGCCATGTTCCAGAAATTTTTCTGTATCCTTCCCCAGATTTGTGCCTCAAGACAATCCTGTCTCGCAGGTCTACAGACAATTCCTTTGACTTCATGCTAGGTGTTTGTGCTCTGACATGCACGGTCAACTGTGGGACCTTATATAGACCGGTGTGTGCCTTTCCAAATCATGTCTAATCAACTGAATTTACCGCAGGTGGACTCCAATGAAGCTGTAGAAACATCTCAAGGAGGATCAGTGGAAAAAGGATGCACCTGAGCTCAATTTTGAGCTTCATGGCAAAGGCTGTGAATACTTATGTAAATGTGATTTCTTAGTTTTCTATTTTTAATAAATTCAAAAACAGTCAAAAAAAACTTTTTTCACATTGTCATAATGGGGTATTGTGTGTAGAATTTTGAGGTAAGAGATGAATTTAATACAATTTGGAATGAGGCTGTAACATGACAAAATGTGGAAAAAATTAAGCACTGTGAATACTTTCCGGATGCACTGTATGTATGTATGTATGTATGTATGTATGTATGTATGTATGTATGTATGTATGTATGTATGTATGTATGTATGTATGTATGTATGTACACACACACACACACACACACATATATGCATATATACATACATATACATATATACACATATATACATATATATACACACATATATATACATATACACATACATATATATGTATATATATACACATACATATATATGTATATATATACACATACATATACATGTATATATATATATATATATACACACATATATACATATATACACACACATACATATATACACACATATATACATATATATAGACATATATACATATATATACACATATATACACATATATACATACACATATATACATACACATATATACATATATACATACATATATACATACATACATATATACATACATACATACATATATACACATATATATGTATATACATACATACATACGTATATACATACATACGTATATACATACATACGTATATACATACATACGTATATACATACATATATACATACATATATACATACATATATATACATATATACATATATACATACATACATACATATATATACATATATACATATATATACATACATACATATATATACATATATATACATACATACATACATACATATATATACATATATATACATACATACATACATATATACATACATATATATATACACACACACACACACAAACACACACTTACCTAGTTTCTTTCCAGGTTTGACAGTTGGTAGCAAGATGCTTTTATTTATCGATTCTATTGTACTTAAAGCTAAAATCCAGATGTGAAATATACAGCATATATGTTAATAATATTGCAAATAAAGTAACATTAACATATGATGTAAACATCATGTGATGTAAAATAAAACATACTGACCATCTTTGAAAGATGCCTTTTGCACAGTGAAAAATTGACAGAGCTCCAGTTTCACTTGCTGTAAAACAATGATTATGCCTTTGTTTGGCTTTACAAATAATGTGTAATGTTTTATTTGGTCACCTGAATGTCAGCGAGGCCATGAATTTTCTCTGACTGTTTTGCCAAGTCAGTCAGCATACTATCAATTTCAGAATTTTTATAGCTCTCTCTCGCTGTTAAAGTAGATGGGTGCCATTTGTTCTGCAAAAGATAAGATGTTACACTATCAAAACCACTTCAAAGATTCTGTAATTGAAATCATTTCTAAAAGGAGTTTGTTTATGACCCTGAGGTATTTTGTAATTGTAATTTAACAAATTTAAATTTTATCTGTTGATAATGGCTGATTAAATTCAGCAATTATGACCAGCAGTAGCTTACAAAGTAGCAGAAGAGGTGGTCGAGGCTCAGCAGATGCCCGATTATCATGCTGGAGGGCACGTTAAGGCAACACAGTGTGCAGAGGTAGTGCTTCATCTCATGCTGAGACACACAAACACACTCCACTATGTGCTGCAAGCCTGGGGACAGATCAACAATGAACTCAGTGTTAATAATGTGCCCATAGCCATGTGTCATAGAAAGAGAAAAAAAGATTTATTAAGTATTAGTTTCCAAACCAAGAAGAGGATGTTTCCTGTTCGCATCATCTCTGTATGTCTGTATGCTCGTTCTGTCTGGTTTCAGTTCTGTGTGTGTATGAAAATATCGTTTTAAACAAATGTAATTATTTCACAAAAGAGGTCATACTTGAGTATTCAACACACCTTTGAACATGACTGAAAGCAATTTATTTTGATGGAGCAAAATCATCACTGTAAAAACATTTTTAAAATGACATGTTATGAAAGAAACACAACTGTACTAAATAAAATATTGTAACACAAACCTTGACAGTATGTTTTAGCATCACACTGTTTTTGTATATTCGCAGGCAAATGTAACACCTGCATTTAAATAAATAAATAAATACATTAATTCATTAAAAAAATATCTGTGTGCCATTTGCATGTTGACTTGAACATACAAAGTAGGGCAGCGTATTCAAAGTTTAAAAACATCTGTCAAAAATCACACCTGTAACACACCAAGTCCTGTTTTCTTTAGTTCTTTCTTCAAATAGTTGTCCTTCCAAGCAAAATCCAATGCATTTGGGTCAGTATAAGCCTAAAAGATAATGCATTATATTACAGATGTCAAAATGACCACCTTTCAATAATGACTTGACTTACAAAGTAGTTTTTGATGTGGTCACCATGAGAAACATGATGCACCACAGACTTGATTAGACATTTTTTTTCACAGACATGGCAAAGGTAGAAACCATTTTTTACTTCTGGACTGAAACACAAGGTCATCTGGGACAAACCTACAAATAATTACACAGTAATTAACCTCTCCGTCTAAAAGGTAATGTCACATTATGCCACATAAAAAACAAACCTAGTATATGCTGCGTAATTTTGTAATCATGATCTTTATAGAAAATCCATGGAGTGTAGCCTGAAAAACATGTTTGGACGCATGAACTAATAATGTATGAACATACATTATATGAACATTAGACACACAGACAGACTTGGGCTTACAGTGTCGGCGGAAAAACTCTACAAAAAGACAAAAACAAATATGAGACATTTGAATCAGGACAAATTACATTGCAAGGAAATAGCTAAATGTTTCACCATCTGGGTAGACCTTCTTGAAATTCTGCAAAATAAATAGGCAGTGTTTTAGTTACTAAACACAATATAAAGAAAAAAAAAAGCATACAAAACATTCTCTCACTCACCTGTTTATGCACAGATGAGGTTATGTGGTTCTTGAAGTCACAGACTGTAGTAAATAATGTGCTGCAGATCTGGAACACGCAAAACACAACTTAAAATCTGATATCTGCAAGGACTCATTCCTTCTTGCTCACAGGCACCAATTTGCAAATGAATTGTAAATTTGATTAAAACAGATAATTAAATAAAGTAGTGCATATAATGATATTATAAAATGCCCAAAAAGTGAACATGTTAAAGCAACATCTTGTTGAATCCATGGAAATAGAAAGTTGGAAGATGGAACATTCTCAATGGATGTCATACTGTGGAATAACAAGCAGGAGGTGGCACCCTTTCAGGCCAAATAAAAGTTAGATTTTTGGACATGCAAGCCCGCTCATAGTAAGGACCCATGATTTCTTTGCATTTCAGTGTAACGTAAACATCTATTATTTTTTACTTTGTCTATTTTTGGTGTAAAAAGTCACTCGGAGGGGCTTTAACAAAATAAGTATTAATGATGAAAATCATTATCAGTGGCCTTATTCACATGCACACCAAAATCTGATTATAATCTGATTTCTGGACCTTTAAGATTACTCAAATTACATGTAAACTATGATCAGAAAGAAATTAGATTATTTGGCTTTTTACATTTCATTTAAATAAGATTTGAACTCCAAAAATCTGATATCTGTGTAGGGTTTATTGGGGATAATTTATATACAGTATTGGATTAAGTCTAGTTCTAAGTTAAAACAGAACTCCAGGGCTGAGACGGACAGTGGCCACATGATCTAAACAACAGCTTCGGGCTCAGGCAGCATCAGGTTGAAAGAACGCTGTATCCTCTTTTTAAAGAGGAGGAGGAGGAGACACCTTTCTAGTGTTCATGAGGTTTGAACAGCAGCACAGACCCAATTGGTTGTTGACTACAAAAATGCTAATATTTAACAACTATAGTAATTTAAATTAAAAACATGTCAAAAGACAGGCACACATTTTGGAAGAGAGAACTAGGACTTATAACTTCTCAGGCATCTGTTTTGTTCTTTTATTCCTGGCTCAAAGCTAATAAGAGGAGGCACTCTCTGTCGTCTTGGTTGGGATGGAACTAAAGGTCTGGTCAGTGATAGCTAGTATTTCCTGTAAAAAAAAACCACCTTTTTTTCAGGATGTCAGGAGAGTTAACCAATGAACTGATTATAACACAAGTCAACTAGGTAGACAATGATGTCATGCAAACATCCAAACAATATTGACAATATTTACAGCATGAACTATTTAAATTCTCTTCTTTCTGTAGTAAAAGTAGGGCTGAGCAATTTTGCCAGAAAATAAAATGAAAAACAAAATTTTTAAAAGATTTTATTCAGTGATTATATTTAACCCCAGGAGAAAGGCATTCATTAGCTAAGCATGGTTAATCTCATGGCATTTAATCCTTTAATTGTCAAGTCTTTATTAATTTAATTGTAGGAAAACTCTGTAGCACTTGTGACTCTTTTGGAAAATCCTGGTTGAAAATAAGTTATGCAAGTCTCCATTAGTCTTAATTACATTGACAGGACAACTCCAGGCTCTGCGGGAGATGATCAACACAGTGGCCTGGAAAGTCACAGAGGGCCTTATAGAGCCCAAAACTACTTGGTTTGTTGAACATGTCCTACTTAAAGTTCCATTACCATGGTAACAGTGAAGAGGTGCTTCACAGTTTCATAGGTAATACTACATCAGATTTTGAATGCACATTTAACTGCAGCTGTCTTGAGATAACTCATTCTTCTAAATAGTCAACTGAATACTGTATTTTTACTTTTTAGCAGCAAAACAAAGGAGAACAAAGGAGGAGGAATTAGGACATATCTGCAGAGGTGGGTAGTGCTCAGTTGCATTTACTATATTTAATTGAGTAACTTTTTGAAGAAACTGTACTGTTCAGACACCATACTCCTAACTGAGTAATAATTTGTTTAGTAACAGCATTCTTACTTGAGTACAAGTTGTAGATACTCTTCCCACTATGAGTCTTCTTGTGAGAAGTATTACGTTCATAACATTAGGGCTCAAGTACGAACGGATGAGCTAAATAATTTGCAATTTGTATGTCGATTTTTTGGACATACACAACATTATTTAAATTTGTGTTAGTGAGTACTCAAGTAGTAGCAGGGCTCTACAGTGCGCCCATTTCACTCGCATTTGCGAGCAAATATTTCGGCATGCGAACGAGGAAAACAAAACAGTCGCACACGTGCGAGTGCTTCTTGCAGCACCACAGTAAAGTGCCAGTAGCTAACTAGCTAAACCCTCTCTTAACTTAATACAAGTTGTTACCAGATTAGTGCAAGACATTATTATTTGACTTACCTGACAACAAAACTTTTCCATTGCTGGTGTGGAATCACTTCTTCAGATCCAAGAGCAAGTGAAAGAATATCCCAGCACAAAAAACAACAAAACAACAAATGGACGATGAGATAACTCCAAATCAAGTTTACACGGGGACGTGTACAGCAAACTCTGCACAAGTGCGAAATGCGGATCTCTTTGCCGTTTTGGTCGAGTAAGCGCGAGCACAGCGTCAGGTCACGCCCTCAGTCTAGACCAGTGAGTCCCAACCGGGGGTACGGGGACCCCTAGGCGTACGCGAGCGCTTTCCAGGGACGTATTTAAAATTTCAGATTTAAATGAAAGATGGAACTGAAAGGCATTAAATGGTATTTGAATGGAAAATAGTACATTTTAAATCCTCGAGAATTTTGCCATACGTTTTATTAAAACAACTTGTACTTGTAAACTGATTTATTTTTTTACAAAAGAAACTGTGGTACTGTTATTGGGGTACTCAGAGACAACGCCGAGGGGGTTCTCGTGATTAAAAAGGCTGAGAACCACTAGACCACTTTCTTCTTTTTTGAGAGGCTTCAAAATGTATTAATACATTTTATAAGGTATAAAATGTTAATGTCAACCAGGTTAGGTTTAGCAGCCTATGAGCCTAAGAATATAAGACATGTTTAAATAGCAGACAGCAGGAGTCAAATTTTATGTTTTAATCAAATTGTTGTGGCACTTTCAAGTTATTTCTGAATATAAAATCACACATAAACTGTCACACATGTTCACACTTCTTTCTCCCACAACATGGTACACAGACAGTCCTAAAAATGTAAAGGTGCATTGCTCAACTTTTCTACGTACTTGTCTCCATGAAGATGTTATTGCTTTGCCTGGAATATTCCATGGTATAACATTAAAAATATACTAGCATTTAACCATTACAGGTGTGTTATGTGATTTGGATGAGATTTTTATATTTCTTTCTGTTGTGAGAGTTGAATGAGATTTTTATATTTCTTTCTGACAAATGACAAACAGGAAATAACATTATATCATATTTTTATGTTTTATTGAATAAAATAATAAGGAAACGAGTATTATGCTTCAGCAAGATATGCTTTTAGTAATGCATTGATGAATAGACAAGGAAACAACATGTTTAATATGCTTTATTGTTTTAACAAATGAATGATGGAAACAATACATGTGTTTTGTACTTTTACAACTGTATGATAAAGGAAACAATATCTTTTTAATATGATTAAATAGAAAATGTAATAAGGAAACTAAAAACATGTATTTCTCTATAAACAAAGGATAAAGGAAATGTTTTTATGAAAAGGAAACAATTTAATAAAGCTAAAAAAAGTGTAAATCTTAGAAGCCAGGTGTTGCATGCATGAACTGATAGAAACCAGAATGTGGTGGAGTTCAGGTCAGATAAGGTCACCAAGGCGTCTTATGAAACTAACAAGTTTGAACGATAACCTTTAAAGAAGCGTGTATCGAAACTTTGGTAAAGTCATACTGAAACTTTGGAAACTTTGTTACAGTCATACTGATACTTTGTGATGTAAAAGAAAAACTGTTACGTATTAATGTATCCGCTTATGGATCTATATATGGTAATAAAATGTATTTGAAATGTGTGATGGGTTGAACCTAACGTCCGGGTCTTGTAACTTCCGGCCAGGGCTCAATAAATATAGAGACTTGAGAGGGTGTGATGCCTTTCGCCACTTGTACCACTGATGTACGGTGTTAGGCCAAGGTATTGAGATATCTGGGTTTGGTGTGGTGTTGCTTACGCTTCTGGACTTTTGAGTGTACCACTGATGTACTATCAATAGATCCTTTAGCAAGCGGCTGGTCTTGGGGTAGGCACTCGATCGACCCTATAAGGCACAGTAAGCAGAGCAGGTAACGGAAAGGTGCAGTCGTGGGGGAGGCAGTAGATCGCCCCTATACGGCATGCTCAAGGTTATAACATCATCAATCGACCATACACAGATATCTTGACCATAAGATAACCTCTCAAAAGGAAACCAAATGATTTTGTGTAAGGAAATAAATGTTTTATAAAGGACTATTTGTTTCCTGAACTGAGTCAATTTGGGAGAGGCAACTAGAATCCTGGAGGCCCAAAGGGAAAAATCATCGTGAAAGAGAAAACATTACTACATCACATCGTGAAACATCACAAAGGTATGAGTTCTACACTCAGAATGCTAATAATAATAGTTTTTGAACCGAAAGTTGAAGCTTGAAGTTGAAGTTGATGGTTGCATCATTAATGTGTATTAATGGTTGTGGCATTAATGTGTGTAGAATTTATGTGTAGAGTTCATAGTGAGTAGATTGTATGCGTAGGGTGATAGGGCGTAATACTTGGTATGATAAATGAGGTCATAGGGCAAATGTAATTTATCATATAGGTATTTCGAGAACCCACAACTCCATCCCTACTGGTCCTATGGTATAAGGACTGGACCAGTCTCAGAGTATAAACTGAGCTCTCACCCCGGGAACCTTTTAGGCATGTCCATTAGGTGAACCCGTCCGCAAGCATCGTCATGGCGCCCGAACAGGGACAGGATATCGTAAAACTAGGTCGTGTCTAAAATAAGAGTAAGCGCGTTCGCGTCTGAAAGATAAGTAAGCACGTTGATAAAATCCTGTCCCAAGGTTAACGGAAGTCTGTTGACCCTCAGAGTAATAGTTGTAAAGTAGAGATGTGTCTGAAAAGTGTAAATGTTATTTATATATATATTTATGTGTTTTAATATTATATGTATTGTAAAGAACCCACTATAGGTTCGATACTTATCCTCGCAGTATAGGCAGAGTACTAAAAGGAGTGTGTTGAAAAGGACTGGCCACCCTTGGTAAACACACTCTGGAGAGGAGCTTGTTGTGAAACACCCCAAAGGTTAGTGAAGGCTAGGTTCCAAAGATCTAATACTGGTCTACTATATATCTAGTGGTGAGAGGTATATAATAGTACATAAGGGGACCGACGGTTTCAACAACAAGTAAAAGGTGTAGCAGACGTAAAATCGGTAAATCGTCTTACACAAACTAAGGAATCGACCTTAGTAAAACGGACTGTCTATTATATATCGTGAAGCTAAAGGTATATAATAGTACAGGACCGAATAAGTGAACTATAGTCGCATTATCTGATAACTAGCCTATTGTATATCACAGAAAGGTATATATTAGGGGAAATTATCCATCAATTACAATTTAATTATTAATTAAGTAATACATTACCTAAAAATACAAACGATGACTGCCATAGCACATTCCTTAATAGCAATAGGAGCTAAAAAAGCAATAACTAGTAAAACTCCAAGAAAACTGTTCAGACTACTGAAAAAAGGAAGTAAAAAAGTTAAAAAGGAATTGAGAAAGTTAGAAGAGAACGATGATAGAGATGAGATGGTCAGCATAGTGACTATAGCCTCAATAGCAAATCAATCAGAGGATGAGGAATCGGAATTAGAAGATATTCCCGAAGAGTCAGAGGAAGAGGAGGAGGAAGGAGACTGGGGTAAAGATCAACCAGATCCCCCACACTACCAGAAAATGTATCCTAGTTTAGCTCAACTAGATCCCTGCATAGAAAATCCGGAAGACGGTTTCGGAGTACAAAGGTTAGAAAACCCCCCACCATACAACCCACAAATGAGTAAAATAGCTCACGATCAACAGATGAAAATAGCATCAGGCCAGGGTCTAGTGAGAATGGACATGACTCGGTATCCAAATGGAAAAGCACAGCCCAGAGAAGGTGAAGCAGAAATTCCTGAAGCAAATGATAAGCCGTGGGATACGGACTGGGACACTCATGATTACGATGAGGTACCAGATGAAACTGATCAAGGGCACCCGATAGAAAAGTTTAGGTTAGATAAAAGAGACAAAAGAAGAAAAGATTTGAAATTAAAAACTGTGCGAAGAAGGCATGGATCAGGGTCTGTGTCATTTAAACAACCAGTACCGCAAAGAGAAGAAACAGTGTATGATAATGTACCTGACAACGAATCAGAACACCCTGTAGAGCAGCATAGGCTAGAAAGGAGAGAAAGAAGAAGGAGAGATGAGAGAAGAAGAAATGATAAAAGGAGACACAGAGCAGGGCCCGTACCGTTTAGACAACCGGAATTTGAGGAGGAGCCCGAGCCAGCGCAGAGACCTGATCCGGAAGAAGCGATAGTGGGGGAAAAACCAATATGCGCTACAATGAATACTAGACAAAGGAGACAGATAGAAGCTCCGCTGAGAATACATAGAAGAAATTACGAAAATGGGCAGATAGAGCTAGTAAATGTAAAAGAGAGTGAAATATTTTACAAAATGAAAGATATAACTCACGGAGTAATGTTCGCTAATGGAAAGTTCCCAGGAGACCTGCAGGGTACGGAATATTATGACTCTTTAGCCCCTCAGACTAAAGAAAAGTTAATAAGGGACATAGGAAGAGCCACAACTCCAGGAGAGCAAGTGCAGACATTTAGAATAACTCCTAATACGGTGAACGCGCCTGAAACAGTTAAAACGGTATATCTGCTAAACGTAAAAAGAGACGTAACTCCAGAACAAGTCATAGCGGCAGTGCAGGCCATAATAAGAGATGCACAGAGAGAAGGCATAAAGAAAATGGTGCTGCTAAATAGACCAGGAGTAATGCTCGGTATGACGCAACAAGAAACTGACCTAGTGCTAACAGCCTATTGGCCATGGGGACTTATGGGGAAAGCCCCATATGTAATATCGGTGCAGGATGAGCAGAAAGAGCGAGTTATAAACGTGTTAGATCATTTAATGACAGTAGAGCCTGAGACTGAGGAAGTAGAGGAGTCAGGAGAAGAAGAGGTGGTAGACGTAGTGGGAAAACCACCTGTAGGAGCTAGTAGACAGGGACAGAAGGAACCTAGAGGCAAATATAAACGAGCAGCCGCAATACACAGATCTACTCTAAATCCTAGAGCCTGCCCCTCAGAGAAATCGTCAATAACTATGCAGGGAGAAAAAGTAACTAAAACAGTAGGATTAGATCCTGTAGAGTGCCCGTATGTGGCAGTAGCAGAATTAGCTGAAATAGGAGCAACCTTGTTCCAGATGTTATCCCTAATAAAACAGATACCTGGAGGAACAGGCCGAGCAGAGAACTGGTTAGTAACCCCAGATCAAGAAAAAAGTAACTTAATTAAACAGTATGACGCAATGACCTCAGAAGTAAGAAAACAAAAAGCACTCCAAAAGTCCCTGAGAGAGAGTTTAAAACTAAGAGAAAAGCAAGCGTCAAAAAACGGACAGCCAGCCCCAAGGGAGGCGCAGAATATCCCCAGACATACGCAACAGTATCCAGGGAGCCCCAGGGCGAGAAATCAGGACCAAGGACAGCTACAGAGAGGACGAGACGTACCCAGGTTTTCTCCTCTCAGAACGCCACAAAACAATCAAATGAGACAAGTACAGGTCAGAACAGGCCCTACACAACAAAACAGGTTACCCCCTATGGCCAGAGATATTCAACCCAGAAACAGTCAGGGACCAGTGCAGAATCAGGCCCCGAGACAGTTAAGAAATACACCAGTGAGGTATCTAGGGAACAAAATCAAACCAGGAGCACCTCCCCCACCTCCATATGTGAAACGGGAAGATTTCGTGAAATTAAGCCCAGAGGAGAAGAGCAGGCTACAGCAAGAAAGAGACGCTTATATCAAAAATCATTGCGAGCCCAGGGCCTAAATGTTATAAAAGAGCTAAATAGAATAGCATATCAGGGGTCAGATGGAAGAGTATATGCTAGATGCAAAGGTCAGGAGTTTACTATAGATACAGGGTCAGATCTAACAGTATTTAAAGAAGGAGTAGGCCAAGTTTTAAATACAGGACAACGAGTATTATTAGCAGATGGTTCAGTGTCGGAAGTAAAGCACGTGACCTATGAAGGTTTAAAAGGAATAAGAGGTAAAAGGAATCTTTTAGGTATAAAGGATTTAGATAAAGCGGAAAGAGTAGAAGAATATGTTAATTGGTTAAAAGAACATGATGTGTCTGGACAGATTAATGATAGAGTTAATGAATCTATAATACAAAATAAGGAAAGGTTGAGAAGTATTTTAGAGTAAGGAAGCTATGCCCAATTTAAAAATGATGTGGGAAATGCGAAAGATTTTGAGCACACTATAGTGGGAGCAATGACAGGAAAACATGCCCAATACCCCTTAAAACCTGAAGTAGAAAAAGAAATGATGCTAACATTAAAGGAATTATTACAATTAGGAGTAATCTCAGAAATAAAAAACCCTCCGTGTCTAACACCTATACAAGCAGTACCTAAGAAAGATGGAACATATAGACCAGTACATAACTTAAAAGAACTAAATAGAGTAACTAGGAAAGATGTTAGACAGATATTAAATCCAAAAATAGCAGTAGATTATGTACAGATCCATAGGTATAAAACCAGTTTAGATCTGGCGAATGGATTTTGGAGTTGTCCCTTAGAAGAGGTAACTAGTGCTAAAACAAGCTTTATGTTTAAAGGGAAAGCATATAAATGGAATAGACTGCCACAAGGTTATTGTAATTCGCCAGTAGTATTCCAAGAATATATGGAAAAAGTGGTATTGAAAGATCTCCCAGTATTAGTGTATGTAGATGATCACTACAGAAACCGAGAAAGACCATTTGATTTTATTAGAGAAGGTCATACAGAGGTTAAAAGAATATGGATTAAAAATAGGCCTTAAGAAGTGTAATGTTGGCTCAGAAAAAGTGAAATATTTAGGTTTTGACATTAATAAGGAAATAAAAGAAGTATCGGAAGGATATATTGAGGAAATATTGACCCCAACAAATCTGAAAGAGCTAGAATGTGCTCTAGGAAAACTAGTGTATATACAGGGACACATACCGGGATTTGCAGAAAAAGCAGCTTTATTACATGGTCTTAAAGGAGGACTCAGAAAGAAAAATGATAGGGGAAAATATGTTGAGGAAAATAGACCATTAACTATGACTGAAAGACAAATGTTTAATGTTCTAAAGCAACACTGTATAGACAAAGCTCAGAAACTCTATCCGAGGGATAAAGGAACTAAGTTAGAATTAAAAACGGAGTTAACTGCGGAAGGAGGCACAGTGTTAGCGTTTAATGAGGAGAGTAAACAGCTATGTGCTATATGGTCACATGCATGGACTAATACAGAATCAAGATACCATAATGTAGAAAAAGAGCTCCATTTATTGAGCAAAGTGTATAAATCAACTAGTAAATATGGGAGTCCAGAAAGGGTGATTGTATATACTATGAACAGAGTAATGAAAGAAATTTCCAAAGAAAGCGTAGAAGGAGCTAAAGCGTATATGGCTAGATGGGGTAAATGGTCAGTAATGTTATGTGACCCACAATGGATATTTATGATACCTACAGAGAAAGTGAAGGCAGAAAAAGAAGAATTGAAAGAGCAGTTTGTTCCACATTGGTATATATATACAGATGGGAGTAAGAAAAAGGATGATGGGGAAAAAGCCAAATGGGCTTATGTAATCTCCCTGAAAACATTGATCCGTCCTGCCGACGTCGGCGTTGCCGACGTATAATCTTAGACGTCGAGCCGACGTCTACACGACGCAACGCAACGTCGAACCGACGTTGTTTGAAGTTCGCGATTTTTCGGTATTCCGTCATATCTGACACAGGTTAACGACGTTGGCGCGACCGTCGAGCCGACGTTTGTAATGACAATTCGTTTCAATAGAGCTCCGGGAGATGACGTCACGCTATCCCAGCATGCACCACCGGGCGCCATCTTGGCAGGAATTATTGTAAACAAACTAACTAACTAGCCTACAAAACTTCCAGCTTACAACGATGGTAGACTCATGCTGTGCCCCTGGATGTACAAACCACCGAGGACAAGTTAAAGATAAAGCCTTTTATCGCATTCCCAAAGATCCAGCTCGGAGGGGAAAATGGATTTCTGCGATAAAACGGGCAAGAAGCGCGCTGAAGAAAACCGAGCGTTGGAACCCGTCACCTAATGGATTTCGCTTGTGCAGTGACCATTTCATATCAGGTAATTTCACGTAAACATTATACATTTAATATTATCTTAAATAGTGCTGATAGTTATTGTTTTGGACAATAAATATCACCGACTAAACTGGGTGGATTGTATTTCAGTCGGACGAGCCGAAACATCCTCAACCTAATTTACCAACCCAGTCTAGTTGGCGATATAAACCTCACTGCGGTGGTTAATGTCCAGACCTACAAACGTATTAGCTAATGGGTTGCATTCATGTGACATCACAACATTTTAAACTGCCTGTATCATTGAATAGTGAATATTTTTTCTCAGTGTAATCTTAGTGGTTTCTTTACTTAACGTTACTTATTTTGTGTCCTAGGTAAAAAGAGTGACAACCCGCTTTCACCTGACTACATCCCATCGGTTTTCAAGTATGTGCCGTCACCCGTGAAAAGTGCTAGATTACTCACTGAATATTGACTAATTATCCATTTTCCAACTGGATTTTGTCCCACGTGGTTTATCGGCTTGTATTTGAAATTCACTTTAGATATATTGTCTAAGATTTGGGTTCGTAATTTTGGTTGTTATTTTGTTAGTAATTCCATCCAGTGCTGGCACACGCACGGTGTATGCATAGTTAGGGTGTGTTTAGTTGATAAAAGTATGAAAATATGCTATGTTTTGGTGCTATGATTTCTCATGATTGTTCAGGTATGTTTTGACATGTTGTAGTAGTATTTTATTTTTACATTCAGAAGTTGATCTCATTACATTTATTTCCATCTACTTATATAGGTACACAGAAACTTGTAGTGCATTTTAATGCATTTGAAATGTAGTTAACTTTTTCTGTTGTAAATCAGCCTTCAGCAATATATTTTGGTAACATTTTTTGTACATTGTAATTAAGAACCACCCTTGAACATTATATTTTGATAATATGTGTGTACATGAATTCAAGTATTATCAATAAATGTTGCAATACTGCAACAAAACCTACATGCACTGTTCACCTGTGATTACTTTCCATAAAGTATGCAATTTAGTAGTACAATATATACAGTTTATAAAAAGCCTAATTAATAGTTGGGTAGACGTTGGGCCAACGTCTATCCAACCGTCTTTTGATGACGTTGGCCCAACCACTTGCCAATGAGCAAAATGACGTCGGCCCAACGTCAACTGCTAACGTTGGCCCAACGTCAACTGCCAACGTCTAGCCAGCCGTCTTTTGATGACGTTGGCCCAACCACTTGCCAATGAGCAAAATGACGTCGGCCCAACGTCAACTGCTAACGTTGGCCCAACGTCAACTGCCAACGTCTAGCCAGCCGTCTTTTGATGACGTTGGCCCAACCACTTGCCAATGAGCAAAATGAAGTTGGCCCAACGTCAACTGCCAACGTTGGGCCAACGTCAACTACCAACGTTGGCCCAACATCCACACATACGTTGGCCCGACGTAGGGCCAACGTCTGAAACTGACCTATTGAATGTTGGCAAGACGTTGGACCAACGTCTGTCCAACCGTCTTTTGATGACGTTGGCCCAACCACTTGCCAATGAGCAAAATGACGTCGGCCCAACGTCAACTGCCAACGTTGGCCCAACGTATACACATACGTTGGCCCAACGTTGGCATGACGTCGTCATGTTATCAGGGCTATGATGCTTTAGGTAAAAAGAAATTTACTAGAAATGGATGGATAGAGGGATCAGCTCAAAAAGCAGAGTTACAAGCTTTAATCCAGGCGCTGTCATTATGTGAAAGAAAGAAGTTTAATTTGTTAAAAGTAGTAACAGACTCCATATATGTGGCAGAAGGTATGGGAGTGAATCTTAAATATTGGAAAAGTACAGGATGGCAGAATTATAAAGGAAAAGAGCTAGGACATATGGATGAATGGATCATAGTGGCTCAATTGATGAAAGGAAAGAAAATAATGGTGCAGCACATTCATAGTCATACAAAAGATACATCTGAAGATGCTAAAAGAAATGCTGAGGCTGAAGAATTAGCTCAGGTGAGAAGTATGTTGCTAACCAGAGTATCAATGATACCAAAATCATGGAAGACAGATCAAGGAACACAAGTGCCAGAGGAGGAAGCTGATCATATAATAAGAGTTATACATGAAAGCTTAGGTCATGTAGGATGGATAAGAATGAAGAAATGGTTAGAACAACATAATATAAAAATACCTAAAGCACAGGAAGTGTTTAAAGTAATGAAGCAAGATTGTGAAAGGTGTATGTGGAAAGGCGGAAGAAAACCTTTAAAATATGAGGAAGCTCCGATAAAAACGGATGAGCCAGGGAAACATGTATCAATGGATGTGGGACATTTAAGTGTAAATACAAGGAAAGGGCATAAAATGTTCTTAGTAATAGCAGATAATGCCGGAAGTGATACTAAAGTATATCCAATTAAAAGAGAAAGTGCTATGATGGCAGTTGAAAAATTATGTGATTTTTTGCAAAATAAACCAGAAATTGAAACAGTACGAACTGATAACGCGACTATGTTCACATCACGTTTGCTTGAAGATACGTTATAAACGCTAGGGATAGTGCATATCCATTCAGTCCCATATCAAAGTAACACAAAACGGGGCAGCAGAGCGTGCGGTTAGAAAAGTAAAACAATGGATTGTGGGGAACCCCAAAGAGTGCGAGGACCCATAAGCCAATGGATTATGGGGAACCCCCAAGAGTGCGAGGACCCATGAACCAATGGATTATGGGGAACCCCAAAGAGTGCGAGGACCCATGAACCAATGGATTATGGGGAACCCCAAAGAGTGCGAGGACCCATGAACCAATGGATTATGGGGAACCCCAAAGAGTGCGAGGACCCAATCTATCTGTTGAAATTAAACCAACCCATAAGCATGCCCCAATTTGGATCCGAATAAACTAGATAATAAAGCGGGTTCTGTTGTGTTAAGGGTCGGGGATACTGTATGGATTAAAAGAGGAACTCAGTTCCAGGGAAAGTACGTGAAACATTCGGTATAAGGATCTGCAATAGTCGTTAAGGTACAAGGAAATTTAATAGAGTTAGATAACGGATTAAAGTGTCATCCGCAACAGTTGTATTTGAGAAATGCCGCTCCTAAATCTCCTTAGAAGGAAAAAGAAGAGTGATAGGCAGGATGATAATAAGGAACCAGGTACCTCAAAAGTAAAAATTGAGGAAGATGAGATAGAAAGTAACGATCATAGTGTCAAAGGACATATGAAATGGTTAAAGAAACGTTGGATAATGGGAGATAAAGAAAAAAGATACTCGCCTCCCCCCAACAAAGTTCAGTTAAATCCAGGAATAATTCTGTTGTCTGTAGCAAGGGTAGACTCAATTAAAGTAGGAATAAGAGAACCAGGATTTGCTGAAGTACCTTATTACTCCTACAAAGAAGGAGAAGTTAGAGGATTAGAACTGGATGGAAAATATAAAGTGAGCTTTTGTTGGAATTGTTGGGGAAGATATAAGTTTAGATACAGTATAGGGAAATGTGATGATCACGATGTGGCTTGTAAATGCCAAATGGCAGCATTGGGCCTCGCTTTAAGTAAAAGTCAACAAATATCTCTTAAGCCTGTAACCTTGTTGGCACAGAGAGCCAATTTAGTATGGAACAAAATGGAGATGAAAAGAGATGTAATTGATAGTTGGAGGTTCTCAGTCCTGCAGACACAAGAAAAAGAAATTGGGTCTGCAGGAAGAAGAAAAAAGATGACGGACTATACGTTCTCTCCAATATCTGAGTTAATTGTGGAAAACATGACTATGTTAAGAAACGGTCATGATGTGAGTATCATGATAAACGACGTGGATCAAGTAGCAGAACGAAGGCAGATTAAAGTTAAAGGGAGAGAAAGAGTGGGGACCATTCCTGACCTCAAAACGGATTAGTAGACTGGATAACCACAGGAAAAAGAATGAGGAGACCAGGAAAAACCATGATCTCTAAGTATTCATGTTGGTATAATGTAATAGATCATCAAGATGAGACAGGGAAAAATGTTGATGTTGTTTAGAAGAACATATCCTGAGGGAGATCCTGACCACACAACAGGATATGCAGTTAGTACAGTAATGATAACTACCCCAATGAATGCGGTGAGAACAGATTTGTCTCAAAAGCATAGAGTGTCAATTAGAGGGCACTGGAAAGCAGATACATACACCAAGGGAGTAAATGGTAGTAAATTCTCTCCTACGCTTGACTCCTAAAAAGAAACCCTGAAGATGGTTCAGCTAACCCTGAAGAAAGAAGGGCTGGAAAAAGGGAGGAAGATTCGAGTGATCTGAGAGAATTAGAGAAAAATAGACTAAAAAGATAAGTAATGAAGATTGGTGCAAATGGATGCTCAATTGTGCCTTAGCATTAGCTATGGGATTTGGAGTAGGATTAGTAACAGTATTTTTGGGAGAAATGTTTACGGAAATGAGTGAACAAAATAATCATTGGAGGATAGAGAAACAAGCCGAACAAAGAGAACAATGGACAGCCGTAAACAAGAATCCAGTGCCATTCTGTTTTCAAGATAAAAATTAATTAATAAGACTCAATGGATAGAAGGATTTTTCAATAATATGAGAAATGGCAATAGATCAGATACTGAAGAAGCAGAAAGACTATGGAATGCCACTACAAGAAACCTAGCGGAAGCGTTTGGGAAATTAAGGAATGGATCCCAATCGAAGTGTCCATATTGGTGTTCCTGGGAGAATCTAAACGGAAAAATCCATAGTAAAGGGAAATGGTTGAGTGGCAGACCAATGAAAAACGGAGGATTATATGAATATGTTCAGGAAGAAGAGGTACAATGTGCTACAGCTCACTTTGGAGTAACGGGACCATGGGGATGGTACGAGACAGAGTGTAGTGATGTAGTTAGACTCCCATCAGGAAGTTGTTGGAAATTATTGAGGAAAAACTCATGAAGAAAACAGTTTGGAGATCCTCAATACACTTTAACAAGCAATTGTCTCCAAGACCTTGTAGAAAGGAGACAAAATAGTGGGAAAAGTGCTAATATAACACTACATACAAGCACAACAACTGTGAGAGGAGGAAGTAGTTCTACAAGTAGTAATATCACAGTTGGCTCCAGTACCGTAAGTAATACCACGAATAATCCAGAATGGACAAGTAAACAAACTAAACAAGTAAGTAATCAAAGTAACAATCCGAGTAACACAAGGGACAGATAGCGAGGTTGGCTCAGCCACGGAGATGTTAAAACTAATCTGGGAATATATAAAATGGATACTGGTAGCCATTTTATATAGCGATTGTTCTCATTGCAGGAAGTGCAAGTTGGGGGCATAGAGTTAGTACCTAAAACCCCACCTACAGTACAGGAAGTACGAAAGAAACAAAAGTATAGCGCCCAGTTTAGAGAACAACAGACCCCAAAAGTAAGAGGAGAAATAAGCAAGACTTGAGTACGAGGATGTCTAATGCGACAAACAATTGGACGGAACCAATAGAATCTTGCGATACGGATGAACGAGGGACAGCTCAGGTATGGCTGTTATGGGCTTTTACGATCATATGTTTATTGATGATATTTATACAAAAAAGAGAGAATTTAAAGAAGGTAAGACTTAGGCCTTCAATATTAGGAGTATTAGTGATAAGTTTGGTTATGGTTTGGTCAAACAATTTACGGGAGGAATAGCTAGACAAATGGGATTGTTTTATTTAACGGACCCCATCTCTGGAATAGCTGTGGATAAATTGACTGACCCATGGATGACAATAGGTGTAACATGTTTTCTTACTGAGGAAGTTTTGTTGTATTTTATGCAATTAGGAATGGGTGGCTTAATCCAATAGTATAGAATGGAACCTCTGTTTTATGCAATACATTCGGTGATAGCTATGATAAGTTTAAGCGATCACCGTAAAAGAAATAATTAAATTTGGGAGACGAGGAAAAGATATAGCCATAAGAATAGTCGTAGAATGGACCATAGCAGGGACTTTGATAATCATTTTATGGATGTTGAATTTGGAGATGATGTCGGTAATAGCCGCTCACGCTGTTTGTTTGCTAGGCCGAATCAAGCCATCACCGGCCGCAAAGAGATCAGTGGAAGAGGGTACGCCGGCTCCAAAAAGAAGAGAGACGCAAACAACGTGTCTTGGTCGCACGCCATCCGTATGATTACGTGCAAACTAGAATCCCTGGAGCCCTACTAAGTGCAGTCCCGACTGATTTGTGCCAATTGCAGCCTGAAGGATTGTGCTTAGTGCATTTTTTAATATTTAGGGAAAAAGTAATGCCCACTGCCCGAACCGTCTACAATTTAACTTTAGACACCCCAGGCCATGATGTGTACATTAAAATTGAAACAAAAGATACGGGAAGACCAGATATAGATGAGGACACGGCAGCTTTAAACAGTACGAATACAGTTGAACAGAGAGGTGTTGACGAGAGAGGCAGACCGACAGGGATCGTAAAGGTGTGTTGTAATTATGGCGTATAGATATGAGAAGACAGGGAGAAGTGAAGAAGATGATTTGTGGGATGATGTGTTGATGATAGATTTAGAGTCAGAGGAGGAAAAAGAATCAGAGGAGGAAAGAGAGAGGGAGCAACAAGAAACGGAGAGACCAGGTTGTTCAAATGATGTAAATATAGAGATGCTAACAGCAAAAATGAAAAGTGCATCTAAAGATGAAAATCAGGGGATAGATGAGGATTTAATTGCTATCCAACAGAAAGTTAGAAAACAACAGGAGAAAAAACTTCTGAGTAAAGTCGGCATACCAGCGGCTAAAAGGGAAAGTAAATTGTATGTTAGCCAAACGCACAGTACTTTTCCGACTTTTTGGGATAAAAAGGGGAGACCAGTGATTCATGGACAAATGTGGAATAGAAGGGTCCTACTGAGATGTAGATATATAAAATTAGGAAATAGTTTGGGAAAATTCGTCAGAAGAGCTAGAGATTTGCCATTTGAATTTTGGGACTGTTTTAGATTTTCAAGGCCTGTTGAATCAGTTAAAAAGGATTTGGATGGGAAAGAGAGAATAAGAGATATTCTCATCCTGCAGGATGAAAGCAAAAATTGTGTGATGCAATGTGTTTGTAGAATAGGAATAATTGTGACTGGAGGAAAGAGAATAATGATTGAAATTAATTCCAGGTTTCCCCCGACTCGATATTAAAGATGGAGGAGGAAAATAGAGGCAAAAGACAGAGAAAGGGCCATAACAGAAGAGGAAGTGGTCCAATGGAACCGATGCTTGCAGCAATAAAAATAGAGGTCAGTGAGCAGACAGATAAGAATAGTGTAGGGAACCCAAGAGAAATAATAAAAACATCATCCGAAGAACAGAGGCCTGAAAACCAGGATACCAGGCCTAAAACTCAACGCGATTGGTACCAAGGGGACCCACAACGCCAAAAAGGATTACAATGGCAAAATAAGGGAGTTAAGCGGTGGACCCCTCAAAAACATCAGGAGATGCTGGATGAAGATGCCATCAATGGATATAAAGGGGATATGCTGTCCTACTCAACGTTTCCATGGTGCATGCAGCCGCATAAAGGACTACCACATTGGGGCTGGGTGGCAAAGATGACCCCAGTCAAAACTCAGGAGAAACCGGAACGATGGGAAGTACCGAAGGAAGTGTGGCTCATGATGGATCCGAAGCAAATGGGACAGCAACCCTACACAAGGTTCAAAATATTATCTGAAGTATGTCTGTGTTACATTACATGCATAGAAGGTGTGTACGCGGTGAATGCGTTTTTGAAACAGAAACAAAGCCCTGAGGAAAGTGTATGGTTTGCATGTGCCCCACCAGATTGGAGCGAATTCTCAGAAGAACTTAAGCAAAAAATAGATTACGTGTTTAAACTTAATGAGGAAAATCCCACCTCAAAAGGAGGTGTAGCATGTACTATGAAATTATGGAAATTTATTGATATGACACATGAAGGAAGGCCACGTAGTGGTCATAAAACGAGGGTGTATTATGGTCAGAGCATAATGGGCAAAGAAGATGCTGTCACAGATGAGGAAGTAGCAAAAGTAGTGGGTCAAGGGGGCCATTTGCCAGGAGAAGAATGGTGTAAACTGGTGCCAGGGCATTGTTTGGACCCACCTAAGGTGATACATCAATGGAAAGAGCAAATCTATGGGCTTCAGTGCATGTCAAAAATGACCGGGGCACTCAGACAAGGATTAGAAATTGGTCAAAATTATGGGGAATGTGTGATTTTAAATGCACCAAAAGTGATAAGGGGACCAGATGGGTGTACCAAATTCACTGATATGAAACTAATGAAGCTCAAAGATTGCTCTGAATTCCCTGAGCAACCAGACCAGGTGTAAATAAAAGAATGTTAAGAGTAAAACTTGGAGGATCTGAAGATCCAAAGAGTAAAAATCTCAGAGGAGGATGTTGTGAGAGTTGAATGAGATTTTTATATTTCTTTCTGACAAATGACAAACAGGAAATAACATTATATCATCTTTTTATGTTTTATTGAATAAAATAATAAGGAAACGAGTATTATGCTTCAGCAAGATATGCTTTTAGTAATGCATTGATGAATAGACAAGGAAACAACATGTTTAATATGCTTTATTGTTTTAACAAATGAATGATGGAAACAATACATGTGTTTTGTACTTTTACAACTGTATGATAAAGGAAACAATATCTTTTTAATATGATTAAATAGAAAATGTAATAAGGAAACTAAAAACATGTATTTCTCTATAAACAAAGGATAAAGGAAATGTTTTTATGAAAAGGAAACAATTTAATAAAGCTAAAAAAAGTGTAAATCTTAGAAGCCAGGTGTTGCATGCATGAACTGATAGAAACCAGAATGTGGTGGAGTTCAGGTCAGATAAGGTCACCAAGGCGTCTTATGAAACTAACAAGTTTGAACGATAACCTTTAAAGAAGCGTGTATCGAAACTTTGGTAAAGTCATACTGAAACTTTGGAAACTTTGTTACAGTCATACTGATACTTTGTGATGTAAAAGAAAAACTGTTACGTATTAATGTATCCGCTTATGGATCTATATATGGTAATAAAATGTATTTGAAATGTGTGATGGGTTGAACCTAACGTCCGGGTCTTGTAACTTCCGGCCAGGGCTCAATAAATATAGAGACTTGAGAGGGTGTGATGCCTTTCGCCACTTGTACCACTGATGTACGGTGTTAGGCCAAGGTATTGAGATATCTGGGTTTGGTGTAGTGTTGCTTACGCTTCTGGACTTTTGAGTGTACCACTGATGTACTATCAATAGATCCTTTAGCAAGCGGCTGGTCTTGGGGTAGGCACTCGATCGACCCTATAAGGCACAGTAAGCAGAGCAGGTAACGGAAAGGTGCAGTCGTGGGGGAGGCAGTAGATCGCCCCTATACGGCATGCTCAAGGTTATAACATCATCAATCGACCATACACAGATATCTTGACCATAAGATAACCTCTCAAAAGGAAACCAAATGATTTTGTGTAAGGAAATAAATGTTTTATAAAGGACTATTTGTTTCCTGAACTGAGTCAATTTGGGAGAGGCAACTAGAATCCTGGAGGCCCAAAGGGAAAAATCATCGTGAAAGAGAAAACATTACTACATCACATCGTGAAACATCACAAAGGTATGAGTTCTACACTCAGAATGCTAATAATAATAGTTTTTGAACCGAAAGTTGAAGCTTGAAGTTGAAGTTGATGGTTGCATCATTAATGTGTATTAATGGTTGTGGCATTAATGTGTGTAGAATTTATGTGTAGAGTTCATAGTGAGTAGATTGTATGCGTAGGGTGATAGGGCGTAATACTTGGTATGATAAATGAGGTCATAGGGCAAATGTAATTTATCATATAGGTATTTCGAGAACCCACAACTCCATCCCTACTGGTCCTATGGTATAAGGACTGGACCAGTCTCAGAGTATAAACTGAGCTCTCACCCCGGGAACCTTTTAGGCATGTCCATTAGGTGAACCCGTCCGCAAGCATCGTCACTTTCTGACAAATGATAAAAAGGAAATAATAATGTTTTATAAAGCTAAGAGCATATTCAGCTACATTATGTAAAGGAAATGATTATAATGAATATTGCATGCATAAGCTGACAGGATGCATAAGCTGACAGGATGTATGGTTGGTTAACCACAAGGTATCCGCAAGCAGCATGGAAAAGTAGCAAGCATAAGCATTAAAGCTTTGTAATGTCTATGTAAGGTAATAACGAAACTTTGTGATGAAAAAGGAAATGATTATGTAATATGATATCAAGCCATGTAACCATGTAAGGCAATAAAATGTATTTGAAACTTGTGATTGGTTGAGTCTAATGTCCGGCTTATGTGACTTCGGGCAAGGGCTCAATAAATACAGTGACCTGAGAGGGTGTGATCGCCTTTTGCCACATGTACCACTGATGTACTGGTGATTGGTCTGGTAAGGTAACTAGCCTCAAGGTATACTGAGGTGAGGTGTACGAGTTTGGTGAAGTGTTGCTCCTAAACGGGTGGTCTTGGACGAGGCACTAGATCTTGTCTATAAGGCACACTAAAAAGAGCGGGGCGACCACCAGGCAGTCGTGAGAGGGGCAGTAGATCACTCTTATACGGCATGCTCAGATGGTAGCTACATCACTATAGACCATACAAATACATCTTAAAAGGTAATACCTCTCAAAGAACCAGGTGTTTTCATGTGTAAGGAAATAAATATTTCTTAAAACGAGTATTTGTTCCCTGAATTGAGTCACTTGTGAGAGGTAATATTGAATCCAGCGCTGCTAAGGAAATCCATCGTGAAGAGAAAACATCACAAAGGTATGAGATCTTCTGTTAGTAGTAGTTGTTGTAGTATTGATGTTAGTATGGTTTGAATTGAGAAGAGTTTAGAAGTGAGTAGATTGTATGCGTAGGGTGATAGGGCGTAATACTTGGTATGATAAATGAGGTCATAGGGCAAATATAACTTATCATACGGGTATTTCGAGAACCCAAAGCTCCATCCCTACTGATCCTATGGTATAAGGACTGGATCAGTCTCAGAGTATAAACTGAGCTCTCACCCCGGGAGCCTTTTAGGCATGTCCATTAGGTAAACCCGTGCAAGCATCGTCAAGGTGTTTCTATTTTTCAAAAATATAATTCATTCTGTGACTAGGGGCGATTCTCCACAGATCTGAATTGTAACGTAGCGCAGTGCTGTAACCTGCTTGTCTCCCTTGTAATAGATCTAATGTACTGTGGAACATTCTAGACAAAGCACAAAGCAATAACATTTCCATGGAGACAAGCAGGTGGCAGACCCTCCCTAGAAGACCCTAGAAATGTTTAACATATGAATAATAATCTAAGAAGTAACAGTAATTTGTTTGTGTCAACAACACCTCGTCATTCCAGATGAGCAGGGAACCCTCGGGCAGTGCCTCCTCATACACCAGCTCAACTTCAAACACTTGCACTGCCAGCACTTTGTTTGCTGGGAACAGTACAACATAGATAGCATTATATTATTACCATGCTTTGGTAGAGAGGTAAGAAACACAGGAAATACTAAATAATTTTGGTCAATTCATATGTGCATGCACACCTGTTTTTTCACCATTACATAAACAGTGGACTGCTGCATTTTGCATTTACACAAAAGCTACAATTAAGCCAGACAAAGACAAAAATCTTCCTGGACAATTGTAGCATGCATAAAAAATACTTACATTGAATTAAAGCTGTTTTTTACATTTTGATTTTTTATAAGTTTTTGGATACTGAGGACAGAATCACTAATGTTATTGGTCAAACTGCATGCGATATTGTTATGAAATTTTAGCTTGAAACAACAATTTAACCACCATTTTTGGTAAAAATTAGCTATAAATTATCTGAAAGCATGAATTTTGTTTCTAGGCAAGGTTAACCTTCACCTGTTCTCACATATACTATATTTAAAGGTTGTGGAAGGAGTCGTTTGCAACCAATACTTCTCATATTTTACCCTTTTCACCCCTGACACATTTGTCTCACATGAAGACAGCAAAACTCCATTTACACCATATATGTAAAACCCTAAAGATAGTTAATGCCATACATGTGCATACTCTAGTTATGTTTTCCTCTCAACATAGATAAATACTGAAACTGTGACCACTTGTACCTACGCATGTACCGCCGTCTGCTGTGTAACTCCTGCTTTGTAACTCCCTTCATCTGATCACATAAAGCACTTCTTTTACGACTCTACCTGGTCTGAAGTCTCTTAACTTTTCCACCACGTATTTCATTATCTGTGGACACAATGCAAAGGAAGCAAACAAGCTAACCATAAATACAGGAAAAGGAAGTGCACATGCATTGCTTCACATTGAACAGAACATACACAGCAGCTGCCTAATGTACATAGAGTCAAATGATGAACCGCCATTAAATTGGCATTGTAGTGATATTTAACAAATCTCCTTTCTTGGTTTCTCTATCGCACCCTTCTGCCTTGTATGTGACAGTGGCATCAGTGCTGTCAGAAGGGTTGTAGAAGTCAATGATATGAATGTCAAAGATCAGTACTGCAGAACCAAAAGCACAAATAATGCAAATTAATGACATGCACCCTAACCCATAACACAAGTAGGATACTGGGATATTTCTTTAGACAGGTCACAACAGGAACGTATTACGATACTATGAACTTTAGATGTACTCAGGTTATAAAAACTGTACAAAACATATTACATTGTCATCACAGTCTTCTGTATAAGGCAAAGTTTGGGGCTGTGTTCACTCTATGGTAGCAAGGCCAGTTGATAAGAAGCAGGCTTGGAGAAAGAGTAGAAGGCCATATACTGTATAAACCAGTGGTTCTCAACCTTTTTTCTTGAAGCCCCCCTTGCCTGTGTCCAAGACAAGCCAGGCCCCCCTAACTCCAAATCCTACCTGCATATACGCACTAAAAGAAAAAAGTGATTAACTACAAACTTTTATTTGCAAAAATTCTTCCTTAAATGTTATCAAGTGTATCTAACACACACACACACACAGTTTAATTTTTGACAGCCAAACAGAATAGGTATACCCCATTACAACAGAAAAATAATGACTCATTGTTAAGATATATCAGTATCTATATGGCTTTCTTTTCTTCTGTGTGTCGGAAATAACTGCAAGGACATTTAATTATAAATTACCTAGGCTGAATTACCTGCCCGTTAGCTGACCTGAGGATTGCCTGCGCAAGTTCAGGTCAGAGGTAATAAATACCTTAATGAATTTAAATGTGGACCAAAAATATGTTTTAATTTGAATTACACCGAATTTTGATTAGGCTATTGGGTGTGTTGTTGGGATTCTATAATTTTAATGTGCACAAATATAATTTTGGTAAAGTCACAACCTCAATGCAGACGAAATTGGGCGAACCCCCTGCGATCTCTAGCGCCCCCCTTGGGGGGGCCCGGACCCCAGGTTGAGAACCACTGGTATAAACAACCAAAAAGAGGGTGAAAAGTGAGGCATAGTGAATTATTGACATTGTCCAAACACTGTGGGCTGATTTATAATATAGGAATGTCACTATGAGAAATTGTATGCACATCAGGTATTAGCCTGGCTTATACAGTCATGGTAAAAGTAATCAAGGCCCCAATGAAAAAACAGAAATATCTTATGGGGTGGAGACAGCACAAGTGTAAATGTAAATCATAAACAAGAACAAAGATTACAAAATTCGTAAGTCATTCCTACAGGATTCCACTTGAGTCTCAATAGATTTAAGCTTGTACATATATGCATTTTTATGTACCTGTGTGTATGGCAACACTTTGTCAACTAGACAAAAGTGTTTTTGATAGAATATGTCATCCAAGTTATGGTCAGATTGCTGACACAGAATAATAATATAAAATAACATTTAGTAGTAGTATAGCTATAGTTCTCATACAGGGTAATTTTGGTAAGAACCAGTGGCTGAAGAAAGTCTGTCCCATTCACCCTCAGCTCTTCTCGTCTCTCCTCTGCTACTCTCTTTCCTCTGCTCCTCTCTCCTCTGCTCCTCCCTCTTCCCTGTGTCTCCTCTGTGGGCGGGACTGCCTCATCCATTTCAGAATCGAGGAGAGGAATCAAGGAGAAGGAAGTGAGGAAAGCGAAATGAGACATGGCCAGGGTCAGTAGGAGCTGGAAGTGCCCACATGCTAACTTCCTATTATTTTCCTCCATTTTTTAGCTGCTAAATGTGTCATATTAAGTGGTGTCCCAAAGAAAATCACAGAATGAAGGAGTAAACATGAGGGAGGCTTCAGGACGCAGACATCTGTATCTTCTCTGTAGGTGGGACTTCCTTACTCATTTCCTGCAGAATCGAGGAGAGGAATCAAAGAGAAGAAAGTGAGGAAAGAGAAATGTGATGCGGCCCACCCTATGATGTAAAGGTAAGACACCAATCTGTGCGAACATGCTCTGTACCCTTGAATCTGGTGCCTATACATAGATCTATTGGATGGATCTATACACATGTTTAACACACAAACCCAGTTCTCTCAAACTGAAAACACCCTGTGATGTCATGTGGTAATACAGGACGTGCTCCACTGTGTTTTGAAACTCCGTATACTTTCACTAGAATCATTTGGACGATTTCAGTCCTGGAATTGCCAATCTCTATTGAACAAAAGTTAGCTGCTAACTTGAAAACTACCACTACATGACATCACAAGGTGGAACAGAGCATTTTGAGCTTTGGAGATGTAGAATTACTCAAACATCTGAATGAAACAAACTGTGGGTATGTTTTTGAGGAGGTAACAACATAACATGGCTTACACAAGAATCAATTTTGTGTAATAGTAAAGCATTTGTCACAGTGTATATAACTGTGATATACTGTATTTATATTACGATATTTGTTTTTTACTTACTGTACATACATTTATATAATTTATGTCTTTTTGATACCAATCTCTTGCAATTTTTATTTTTTAATTTTTTTTTTTATTACTTATTATTTAGAAGTTTTATATGTACATACACAAATATATATACAAACATATATATAAACAGAGGATTGTGTATTGTGTTGAATTCTTCTAGTAAAGGCTCTCTGGTCGCAAAATTAAATAAACATCATGAACACTAATTATTCCAAAAACGTGACTCTGGCAATATGCTGTCGACCAATCACAGCGCGTTGTTGTGCTGACGTCACGCAGTCTGTTTCGGCTTTTGGCTGTAGCAGTTTTGGGAGTTGTCTGGCAAATGTTTATTGAGGTCTATGATAAGAGCCCATCCCGTGGTATACACCACATTATATCAGCATACGAGGGCTGTTCTAGTCAGTGCGCAACGCAACTCAACCATCAAGTTTATTGAAAAGCTACTGGGGAGTAAAGGGTAAGTAGCTAGGGCTAGGCTACTTTAAATGACCCGCAAATAGTACGTAATCTAGACCCGCAAGCGTGTTCTGTTTATTCTGTTCATAAAATTGGAAATAACCTTTAAGATATTTTGTCCCCTTGGTTGCAGGTGTTTCAGCTCATAAGCCATGGTTTCTTTTTCATATACTACCATTCCTGCAAGTGCATTCTATAGTGTCAATCACATGATTAAAGTTTAGTGTCAGTGTGTAGTTGTTGTGTTAAGATAAGTATAAATGCTTACATCGCGAGTTATTAATTAAAAGAAAAATTGTACATACACATTTTAATTAGGCTACTACTACTGAAAGGATTGTTTTATTTGTCTTTCTGTGTTATCTCAGGCCATGGCTGGGTGGCTACCTATGATTGGAATGACCGCTCTCCCACACCTGGGAGGACTCTATGGGGGCTACGTTACACGCAAAGAGGTGAAAACCTGGTACCCAACATTGACAAAACCCTCATGGAGGCCACCAAACGCTGCATTTCCTGTAGTGTGGACCTGTTTGTACACTGGCATGGGGTATGTACCAGGATCTTTGAGTATGCTATGTTAATTTTTATCTTCGGTTAAGTTACTTTGTCCTTTTTGTAAATGTTGCAGGTATGGCTCCTACCTAATTTGGAAAGAACTTGGTGGATTTTCTGAAAAAGCACTGGCTCCACTGGGCCTGTATGGCCTTCAGCTGGCACTGAATTGGGCCTGGACTCCTATCTTTTTTGGTGCTCACAAGCTTAAATGGGTAGGGCTACATTTACAAATAATTATTTGCTAATTTATGTCATACTGTACTTATTTTCTGTTTTGATGATAATGTTAATTACATCTCATTTGTTAGGCACTTATGGAGATTGTGCTGCTCACTGGCACTGTGGGAGCCACTATGTGGTTGTGGTATCCCATAAATAAAACTGCCACTCTGCTCCTGGCTCCCTATCTGTCCTGGCTGTGTCTCGCCACCTCCCTCAACTACTGCATCTGGAGAGACAATCCTGAGGAAGGAAAAAAGGAAGAATAAGGGATGGTTTTTCTATTCATTTTGCCATTGTAGATGACTTTTTGTATTGTACACTAAATAATTTTATAAGAAAAATCGTTCCACAGTGTGTCTTATGTAAATTGACAAAATGTACATTTGTGTGCTGATCATATCAGATTCCATATAACAGCTTCTATACATGTAATATATATATATAAAAAAATCTTGACCATATTCTGATTTTTGTGTAAATGAAAACATACAAGTTCAAAATAAAATGCCCACTATATTACAACTTATCCACAACTGCACAACTTGTATACTATATATTTTCGAGCCACACATTTGTTTACATTTTTGTTTGGAAAAATCTGAAAATAAGTAGTTACAAAGTAGTTATACTAGGATCTGAATTTAAGTAGCAGCGTTATGAAATAAACACCAAATATATGCTCTACACAGCGAACAATGGCCGATTTCATCAGTTATCGGTCAAAGCCATAAAAAAGAGCACAGAGTACTCTCCCTCTTGAAAAAGTATACATATACACATATATAAAAAAAATTATATATATATATATATATATATATATATATATATATATATATATATATATATATATATATATATATATATATATATATATATATATAGTCTTATTTATTTATTTATCTTTTGCTCTTATCTCAGAGTACACCTTACGTAGATGGCATTCGGACCATATATTCGGACACGAGTGAAAAGAAAAACAATTTTATTTTGAGCTTTGGTGACCACCGTACTTGTGCAACCTTTAAATCCTTCCCCTCTCAGCCCTTTCCCTGAGGTTGCTTCAGCCAGTTTCCTCTCACATTCACATATCGGAAAAAACATGAGCGGACCTACTGTAAAAAAGGGTTCTTCTGGGCCTTCTGGAGTGATTCAGTGGGTCACCTCCGCGTGTCAGTTTGCTACGGACAGAAACGACTTTAGAAGGTAAAATGATGCTCAGACATATATATTAAAAAAAAAAAAAAAGAGTTAGCAGTTAGCATTTTGCTAACTGGTGGCATGCTGTGGCGTTTGCCCTTGCACTGACAACCTCAGTACAATGGAGCGTTTAAGTGAGTACAGAATTTTATGAAAGTAGATCTACATTGTGTGATGTTAAAACTATTAATTTCATTAGTATGACCACATTGTGACTCTTTACACTGTAGCGTTAACTGTCTTGTAATCACTAATGAAATGCATAATCATGTATATCAAATCAAGTATATCCAGTGATTAATTATGGTTGTACATTAAAGGAATCAACCTTCATGTGTCTTTCAGGAATCTCTTGGTAAATCTCGGGTTGTTTGCAGCTGGTGTCTGGGTGGCTAGAAATCTCTCAGATTTTGATTTGATGTCTCCTCAGCCTGTGACATAACCTTCACAACAACATATAAAGGTAAATCTGCATCAAGTTATTAACTATTGAAGTAACATTAATTCTATACTATGTGCCTCATCAATTGTTTTGTTTTCTTTGTATAGTTCAAGAGTGACAAGAGGGGATGCACATACCTCTGGTTGGCTAGACAGCAAAAACCTTTCTTCTTGGTTAAAGATTTTGACATTTGTATGCTCTAGGTTGTTTTTTTGTTTTTGTTTTTTTTTTAGCTTTGAGAGGCATTATGGCAACTTAAGTGAATCTTTTTATGTTACACATGTACAGATGTTGATGTAATGATAGCCACACAGGAATTTATTGTTTCTGCAACACAAAAATATTTATCAGCAAGAAAAAAATCTCTATCCCTTTTGAGAAGTTTAGACCTGTTTACTCAGGTGTTGGCTGTAGATTTAGGATTAAAACCTGCTCTCCTCTATGACGCTAACTGTGCCAGTTCAGAGCAGGTGCAGCAGTACTTGAATTTCCTGCAGTCCTCACAGATAGTGTCAAAATTACTGTTCACATTAGATTTAAATGGCAACACCCTGATAGTCAACCAAGAGTTTTCTTTATTACACTTGAATGAAATATTAAGTTGCGGCAGTGTGGTGGTAGTTGATGTGTCTCACTTGCTAAAAGCACCTGTTTTATTTGACCCATTTAGAGGAGAGTTAATGAATGTGGTACAAAAACTACAGCTCCTAATTCAAGGATATAAGCAACATGATACACCCAAACCTCTCTATGTTGGAGAGCATTGTGAAGACTGGAATCTCTGTACAATCTTTGGTGCATTACTGGGTTATCCAGTTACTTACTGGTTTGATCAGAACAAGAGCTTTGAGAACTGTCTGTCTATGACCCCTTTAATGGTTACTACAGCTTCAGCAACATGGCGAACAGATACTGCCAGTCACAGCTCTTGTCTCTTCTCCTTCAGTGTCCCAGTAGATTTGTTTCAAAGGACACAGTCTATCCTCAAACGCTGGAACAATAGACTTCAAGAGCGTTTTGAAAAGCAACATATGCTTACAGATCTCACTATTTGTCAAACAACGGTGACAATGGCATCAGTTTGTCTTTGAGTATATAAATTGTAAAATGTATCGTCATATAATTGATCAAATAAATGGGATCCAGTGTTAAAACCTTTATTGACACCTGTCCTCAATGCAGATTGACAATGTTATGAATATTTTACTGAGTTCCATTGCTTGCCTGACCTGTACATATTTTAAAGTGCACCATTTTGCATGTACCGGAGTAGGATAAGAAATACAGTTGCTAATCAGTAAATAAATATGATAGTTCAAGTCCACTGTGATCATAAAGGTTGAATTAGAGACAGCACTTCTCCACAACGACCACTGACTTTGATCTGAGCCAAGTGGTCAGCTCTTGTCGATCCAATGTTGATAATAGCAACAGGGATTTTTCTGTCATTTGCTGCTAGTAAAAACCTGTAACCCGAGTAAACCTAAAACAAAATAACGTTAGTGCATGTACAAATTCTTTAGGAATACAATGCCAGATTAAAATAAAGTCACCACCTGGAAAATTGTGCAGGCCCTTGGTGTTAGGTTTAACTGGGGAAATATGTATGATGAGCAATCTTATGTTCCCCAAGAATTATGTCCGAAAATAACCTGAATATACTGAATGACTAGATTATTTCACTGATTTCTTTTCTCTACCTCTTACCCATTGCTTACATTCAGATGGTGACTTTTTAAATCCAGGCATTATAATACAAGCTTTATATATACGTACCTGTAAGGAAGAACCAACAACAAGGACAGCATCTGACTCAGCAAGTTTTTCATGGATAAACTGCACTTTTGTTTTCCTCACAGTGTCACCAAAAAATGTAACATCAGGCTTGAGTACACCACTGCAGTGTTCGCAAGAGGGGACTCTGAAATATAGAATCTGATCATCCTCTAAAAACACATCTCCATCTGGTGCCACTGTTCCTGCATGTGCTGTCCAGTCTGGATTAAGAGCTTCAAAACGCCTTTGAAGATCTTCCCGGGCAGAAATGTCACCACAACCAAGACATATCACTCTAAAAAGATGGGCAGACTTTAAGTTAACATAACATTGCACACTTTGTCTCAATAAATACTTTAATATGAATTTGTGCAATCAATCTCAGCTGAGTCCTATCGATATATAACTAGTTGGCCTTAATAAATGTTAAAAACATTGTGGTGGCAATGGCTCAGTAATAAGAGCATTCACCTACAAACCCTAATTTTGTTATTCCAGTTCACATCAGCACATACTTTCCTTAGCAAAGACACTTTACACCCACCTTGCCTAATTATATATGAATGTGGTGTATGAGTGATTGGTGGTGGTTGGAGAGGCTGTGTGCACAGATTGGCAGCCTAATCTGCCCTAGGGTTATTGTGGCTTGTCGTCACTGAATGTGAATGATTATTATGGGTAACTTCTCGAAAGTGCTATAAATTCATAACATGTTTTTATACCATACAGAAATATACCTGTGGGTACATCCATGTAGTTCAGTGAGTCTGTTTTGTCCTGCCTTTGAGTGAAGAGCATCTACATTTTGTGTGACCAGCCAGTGCAGCTTGCCCCTTTGCTCCCACTGCTGCAGCGCCCTGTGTGCAGTATTGGGCTGATGTGAGGAGAACTGGGGCCACCCAACAAAGTTTCTGGCCCAGTATCTTTGACGGGACTTAGCACTGCGTATAAATTCCATATGCTCCATAGGGCGTCTGCTGGTGCGTGCGTACAGTCCCACTTTCTCAGAGCGGTAGTCAGGAATCCCAGACTCTGTGGACAGTCCTGCACCGGTCATGACAAACAGGCGTCTGGCCCGGGACACAAACTTCTGCACTTGTTCCACAGACTGAACATCTGTGGCACTGCAGGGTGGGACAAAGTTCAACACACCTGAGGATGTTCTGTTTCTAGATGGTGTGTACAAGGGCAGGGTCCGTAACAGCAATCTCATCTACAAAAAGAACAAAACATGAGAGTTATGCTCATTTACAAAAAAATATTTACAAAACCATGAAATGTACATTTATTAAGACACAGCTAACTTAATAAACCAAAGATCAATCATTATTATTATTATTTTTTTTTTTTTTTGAGGATGACAGCTAATTTATACATTATATATTTGAGTAGGCAACCTACAATAATAATTACAACAAAAACACGTTGATCAGCCAGTACAGGGAGACAAAGAATTCAAAAGCACAACACTAGTGAATGCATAATTAAATTATTATAGCATAACATATTAATATGCTATTGTTTTTTTTGTTGTTGTTTTTTTTTGCAAAATTCGACATCCATTTCCACATTTCTTTTAAGAAACCATTCTTTAAACTGTATTTGATTTAATTATACACACGCACACACACACACACACACACACACACACACTGTGACACTGTGTCATCTATGTACATTTTTACTGTAATTTATACCCCTGGCATTGATTTCACTTTTATTGCCCTTTATCAGTTGCAAATTGATTAATAATAAACATTTGGAGGGGAAAAGCCTTTTCGAATGAATATACTGACTCCCCTTTTCTACCTTTTTCAAAATCAAACATTTACGAATCAACAAAGCTCAGGAACGAAACGCACTTACCGTCCGCAACGTATCAAGCTTTTCTCGTTGTCCCGATTATCAGTCAAGCAACACAGTTAAGTAAGAAACAAAATGTGTTTGCAGCAGAGTTGAATAACAAGGTTAACCCAGGAACGTCCATTTGGCAACACTAACACTTCCGGAAATACCAAATTTAATGATGCACCAGGTCGCAGTGCACACTGGTATTTGTAGTCATTTGACATTTGTCTCAATATAGCCATTTAAGATATTGATTTTTTTTTTTTTATTCTGTACTTAAAAATATATTTATAACACACTCAAATATAGCTTTGACACATTTTAACTCCTGAGCAGCAAAATATGAATAACAATAAAAAAAAAACAGTGTTGGTTTGGATGACTTTATTGGTTATTCATTTGCCGCTTTCAAAATGACCCAAGAAGTTTTTCAACAAATTCTCTTCAGTGTTGTCTTTAAAAGATGCTGCATATGTCCTTACCACATAACTCCAGAAGATCTGTCATGAGATTAAATAAAAATATTAACTTATACTTGTGTTTCCATTATGTTATTGTTCTAGTTACAGACCTGAATGTGTGCAGTTAAAGACAGTTTCTGCATGTTGGTAAAACTCCTCTCCAAGAATTGAGCGATAGTCTTTGTGGCTTGTGTGAACAAAGCACGTAGTGGCATCTTTAAACAGCAAATCACTCTCTGCATACTGATGTGACTCAAACAGCTTAAACTCAGAATCAGGATTAGCTGCAAGAGCTTCCTAAAAAACAATGTTACAGTGAACAGATTTTCAATCTTTGCTCATTCAATCATATTGATTTTTATAATAATGTGATAAATAGCACTCATTTTCTGAAAGACCAATAGTTCAAACCACATACTTTAACTGATAATTGGCTGTAGACTTCTCGATTAAAAAGCAAGTTGACCACTGACAATTTGAAATGACTGAATCTTGATTTAAATGTGATTAATTGCACTGCTCTACCTGAGACTTCATGAGAAAGTCGTAAACTCGAGCAGTGAGCACTGGTCTGGTCATTACAGTGTTTGGAGGAATGACACCCAGGTTACAGGTTTCCCACTCTGACAGAGGGGCCCGGTGACCTTCGGCACACAACAGCTCAAAGTCTGCAGAGGTCCATCCCTGAGCCCAGCCACTGGAGCTTAAACCTACAGACCAAAGCATAATATGACTTAATATACATCTCTGTATATTAATAATACATTAAACGATAAAGTCTATTACTGAGAATATTGGCTTGGAGATTGTGCTGTTCCAGAAAAGCTACTTCGCCATAGCTTTTTCCAGTGGGATCACCAACCAGGCACCTACAAAATAAGATAAGCAAAGTGAGCATGTCCTTCTCTTCATAAATGGTCACTTTTAGATAGTGCTAACTAACTAAGACCATAGACCTTAAAGCGCCCATATTTCCGTAATAGCGTTCATTGTGGTTGTGAGCACAGCGTTTGGAGGGAGCATCTTCAGTGCCTCCCATACACACTTTACACAGGTTACCCTCAGAGCCAGGCAGGCATCCTTTCCAAAACACCTCACTGTACACTACAGAATCAGGGCCACAGGTATTCAGATTACATGACATGACTAAAATTATTATAACTATTTTTTGCAACAGTACAGTTTCTGTAACTTTTATATTTTATTGGATCATTTTGCTACATTTATTTTTTTTTCTCAGTGTATGATGCATTTGTTATTCTAATGTTAAACATTTTCAAAATAACTCTTTTGTTATTATTATCTTGTTGACATTATATTGGCCACCTCTAACAGAGAAATTGAACCTTGGTCTGGATTGCAGGGGGAGGTGTTGTTGTGCTCCAGACTCAGGGGGTATCTATAAGGCAGAAGCCATCCTGCTGGGCTGTACATGTAACTGTGACAGGAGCGTCGGCTTCCCAGGTTCCCAATGAAGATGCTCCTGCTGACTCTTTTAGCTACTGCTATGCCCATGACTGATGGTAGGACTGTAAAAGAAAGAGGGTAATTAAAGACTGTAGATATCAAGAATCTTTCATAATTATATTTCACCGTCAGTCTCCAAATGTGTTGATCCTTCTGTTGCAGACAAACATTTTACGCCTGGAAAAAATGTTAACAATAACAATAATGCAGATTATAAAATTATGCAGTGTATAAACACATACAAATTCTAATCAAAATTTTACAGAATATATTTTAATAAAGAGCTTACCATAATACTCTGTGACTACAGGGACAAGGCCACATTTTCCTGCGATAAATGTGTGAGTGGCATCCAGTGAGGCTGCATCCACCTCATCTCTCTGAAACACCAAATTAAGTTTTGAAGTACATTATATTAAGTATACATATTACCACAATCGACTAAATAGTATTTACCTTAATCTTTTCTACACAGTCTCCCATTGAGGCTGCTCGGACACACACCAGAGGGTCTGACTTGATGCTTAGAGCCCATTGCTCACATTTCTTCTGCTCTGCTTGACTGATACAGCACCATCGGACCACACTGTCCTCAAGAGAGCTCCCTACACACACGCACACACACACGCACACGCACACGCACGATTAGGCCTTACATTCACCACAGAGCTGTTCTGTATGTCCCTGTTCACATCCACATACCAATGAGAGTAAGCACCTTCATGTCCAAGTCCTTTGAGAAGAGCCACATAGTCCAGCCCCAGCACCTGGCTGATGTCCTCGTCCTCCGTCAGAACAGCAAGTTTATCTGTGACGTCTTTGAACAGAAGATCACTCTCTCCAAAAGCAGAGGAGTTAAAAAGCTGGAACCGAAGCCTCTCTTTTCCCTTTGGCCCAAATAGCGACTGTAGTCTCAGACAAAATGAACAATTAGTAAATTAGTTTGGAATATAAAACTCTACATGAATTTGTAAAGGTGCACTATGTAACTTTTTTGCTTATGTTGTAACTTGCTTTGCCTGGAATGTACCACAGTGTAGCATTAAATGTATGAGTTAAGTGTCTTGCCAAAGGACACAACAACAGCATTTATTTTTGGGAGCTGGAATCGCACCTTCAGCCTGTGGGCCACTCAATCAATTACATTTTTTATGTTGCATGTTTTTCCAATATATATATTTTTATAAAAACATCAGTAACTGAACAAATGCAAATGCACAATAGATATGTTTCTAAGAATTACATACAGTGGATTATTACAGGCAAAGTTATATCATCTCCATGGTGGCAGACCCACTCACCAAAAAAAGCTACAAAGTGCACCTTAAATGACATAAGATTAGAGAAAATTGACAAAGAATATACTTGAATTGTTTGTAAAAATTTCCGAGCAATCTTGCGGAGGTTGAAGCGCGTCACCAGTGCCCTGCCCGGACCTCTGCCCAGGTTACAGGACCTGTACAGACTCAGAGAAGCCTGGCTCCCATCTGTGCACAGTAGTCTGAACTCGTCCCACCCACTCTCTAATAAAAATACAAACATACATATAAAAGAACAATGTGTACTAGTAATTATATTTTGCATTAATAACAGATGTCCAAATTCCAACAATTCACATCAACAAAGCCAAAGGACAGATGATTCCTGTTAGAACTGGTGTTAGAACTGGTTTCATATTAAATAACGAATAGCATTTTAATTACCTTCAATATTTTGCAAGGCTAAATGGTCAACGAATGCAATGTCTCCTGCTCCACTTCTGAGACATCTGCAGACAAATAAATGATGTCTGAAATGTAAATAAACAGGAAATATAAAATTATGAGTTTGTTGACAGACCTGAGAGCACCCTGACTGTTGTAAAAAGGCTCACTGTGGGATGTTTCGCAGTGGTAATTCTTGTGTCGAATGTAGGACTTTTGGCCCTGACACAGAGAGCAAAGAGAGGGCGCCATGGCAGCCGCTCCAGGAACACAGCTGGAGTTGAAAAATGCACTGACAGCTACATAAATTACAGAAATAAAAGCAGAATGGGAAAAAATACACTCCTTATTTATTAATATTTTTGTAACTCAAAAATGCATTCAAGCTTTTGTATATTTATTATGGACATTATTAATATTATTTGCAATAATAAGATTTACAGTATAATACTATTTTTTCTTTAATTGTTGAGCCATTTTATATATCAATTGGGGGAAAAAAACAAACAAAAAAAAAACCTTCTAAAATACATTTGGAGCCAATAAGTACACCATAACCTTGGTACAATAAAACTGTATTAAATCAACTTTAATTTAGTCAATGTGATCCCTCATTGTTCAAAAAAGGTTTCAAAGGCAATCATTTGAACAAAGGATGGTGTACTGGTGTAAACCTTGACTGAGTGGCTGCTCCTTGGACCAGCTGAGGTAGTTGCGGGACAGGAGGAATCCTAGAGGAAGGCTCCAGCCTGCAGTCCACCGAGCCCCACTGTGACAGCTCCGGAGACCCTCCAACGACCGGATGTCCAGTGTGCTGTTCCTTACCACCGCTACAGACAGGATGCACCCTCCTGACAGAGAATGGGACCAAATACTAGAAACCTGTTTTGATCATGAAGAATGACACCAGCTGAACCAAGACAAAACATCTTACCATCGTTGTAGATTTCCTTTGCCACAGCCACAAGGCCAAATTGCTTCACAGCGGAGTAAACTTCACCTGCATCTAGGGACACTATGTCTGCACGGTTAGCCTGCAATAAAAAAAAAAAAAATGTTCAAGGTTCAAAGCATCTTTATAATCCCTATGGGGTTTGCTACAGCAGTAACACAAGGCAAACACAGACAAACAATAACAGCTGTACAGCAAATAACTCAAATATCACACCCACTCTCACACAGCTGCTCAGTGTCATCATAACTAGCACACTAGTGCTATCAAAACATAATTTAAAACACGTTGGCTGTACACATGCTTCTTGGGAACATTGCATTGACTTAGTTTCATTTCCTGAAGACGTCATACATAGTTGCTTAATCTTAACCCTAACCTATTTTAACCCTTTTTTTTCTATTTTAACCCACATCTGAACTTTAAATCATGTTGTTGACGTAACAGGATATACATCACGGTGACTTGATTTTATCCTCACAAGAGAAGCTGGCCCCGTGGATCTATTAAAATAACTGGCTGGTCCCCATAATGTGAGTGTGTATACAAATTATAGTCCCCACAATCTAATAAATACCCACACATAGCACTTAGTAGTCAATTCTCCTCACCCGGATCCTCTCTATGCAGTCAGTGGTACTGGAGGCGAGTATACAGGAGAGTCGGGCAAATGCTGCCACTTCTGCTGGTGGTAACACGGCAACCAGGGCTTTAGTCAGCTCAGCACACTTCCTCTGCTCAGGCTCTGAAACTGTGCACCAACGCATCTTCTTCGCTGAAACAAAAAGCCAGAACAATTCTTAAGTTTTTACAATCATTACAGATGTCTCTTCTGATTACCTGCGTACACATTATTAGGGAACTTGAACACCAAAACTACAGGTCTAAACCAGGATATACCCTGAAAATGCCACATTAGTTACCCACTTTACTTGTAGTGGTTAGTAGTGGGCAGAAGGGTTGTAGATGCAGATTGGCAGCCGTGGTTCTGTCAGTCTACCCCTGGGGCAGATATGGCTAAAAAAAAAGCATCTTACCCGCATCCATTATGGGAAGTAAATTAATGAAATTGTAAAGCAACTTTGAGTATCTGGTAGAAAGCTATACAAGACGAATGCATTAGTACTGTTGCAATAACAAGTTCAAACAAATCCATTAAATGTTTTTATTTTTTAGTACTGCATTACAAAAATGTGTAAAAAATAAAAACAAAACATGCAATTACAACATCAAATAACTTAAAATCAACAACACTCACCACAGATGTGTGAAAGAAAAGTTATCAAAAGCAAAAGAGGGTAGAGTCCTTGCATTGCTGTTACAGACCAGAAGCAACTCACAGCACTCTTCAGCAGACTTTGCAGTTTGGGGCTACAAAGGGCACTTGTTCAAAGAAAACTGAGACACTCTTGCGTAAGGCCAAGCAACTTTTACACACATATGGAAAGTATTTAAAGGCAGCTGCCACAAGGACTGCCCACATTTGCAGTTTTAGTCAATTTACATAACAGAATTTCTGCTGAATTAAGGGGGGAAAAAAAACATTACAAGTAGAAAAGTTGTCAAAGTCCATTAAAAGTCTCTAACAAATCATTTTGACTTGGTAGTGCAGGAGGTCTGAAGGGTAACCTGCAAACGCTGAATCCGTTCGACATGTTGCAGTATTGTGGGCTTCTGTTTGGACAGTTTTGTGGTAAGCTGGTCAATTCTGTTCTTCAACTGTGAAAATAGGTTGAGAAAAGTGAATAAAACAACTAGGACTGAAGTAGAACAGCTATATAAACAAATGACTGTATTATTGTGCCAGAAATAAAGACCTCAAGGATACATGTAAAGTGTAAGCTACAGTCATTGATGTATGAAAGATAGTCTTCATTTATATAAATTAAATATAGTAAATACGTATACAGTTTTTCAGTGTGTTTTTATATATAAATACAAATACATGTAATTGAATAAAAGCAAGACAGATATGCTTAATGGCCTACTATGGAATATTCCATGCATTTAAACTAACACAACCATGCAACAAAACCAATAATTATATAAATATAATTAAATATATAAATATAATATAAATGTTATGACAAATAAATAAATGACCTCTTCTAATTCTCGGCAAACAGAATCTTTTTCAGTGTGGTTGTCCTGTCCACTGGTCTGGAGCCATGTTTGAAGCACATCTCTTAACTTGCACCATGCCCTGAACACACAGGAGTCATATTTATTATTATTCTGTATATTTTAACATTAGGCTCTGTATTAGACACAAGTACCGTAGCTGCTTTTTGTCCTGTTGGTAACTGGTCATGTCTTGTTTAATTACAAACAGTTCATTTGTTAGATCTGCGACTGCAAGATAAAAAAGTTTATTCACATGTAGACAAAACAACAACGCTTAGTATTATAATATCATGGTGTATGTTATGTTGGTGGGGAAAAAATATATGTGGATCAATAAAGTCTAAATCTAACAGCGGTGGAAGGCAACAAAGTACAAAGTATAAAAGTATAATACACGAGTACAAATTTTAGGTATCTCCACTTTACTTAAGTAAATTTTACAGTGGATACTTTTTACTTTTACTTCACTTTTTACTCCACTACATTTTAGATCTGGACTCAAAAGTAAAAAGTACTTTTCTTTACGGCGTGAGACCTGTTGTAAAGCCTGAGGCATTTAATTTTTCAGTCCCAACTTTGAGGAAACCAAATATACAAAAACAGAAAAGATAGATAAACTTAATGAAATACTGTGGAACATTCAAGCAAAGCCATCCATCCATCCATCCATCCAAAAATATATTTACCAATATCGCCTCTGGAATTCTCCATAGCATTTGTAACAGGAAGTAAGAGTTCAATGGATTGTTCAAGAGGAGGATCTTCAGGAGTGATCTAAAAGTAAAATAATTCATTAATTAAACAGGTAGTTATGTCTACAAGCTAAGTTAAACGGATGAGCATACTGTTGTCATGAAGGCTGAAGGAGGTAGAAGGATCTCATGGTTTTGTGTTGGCTCTTCAATGGAAATAGAGGTAAATCCAGTCTCAGCACCAAAAATACAAAGGTTTTGTGACTGTGGAACTACTGCAAGGCTGGCAACAGATGTGTCCAATTTAGCGCTAGGAGGAGAAGAAAACTATTTAGCTATAATTAAAATGATAGTTATTATACATACATATTCCTATACCTAGTTTGGATATAGTTGAAGATTCTGTACAACCATCCATAACATCAGACTCCTAGTTCTTTTGTTACCAAACAATTTAAACTGAAAATAGTCAGTGTTTTAGTATGTTACATGTTGGTAGATTTAATACTGATTGGGAAGTGCTTTCTTTACATTTGAAAATGTATCCTGATGCATTAAGAACATGATTTGTACACAAAATGGTAAATTATTTCCTATACCTTTCCAGTAGCATAGTTCTTGGAGATTTAAGAAGTTCCTCAGAGCACTGTGGCTGATGTCGAGGCATACGAGTGAGCAGCCTGTAGAAAACAAAAGTGTTGTGATATTTTCATGATTTAAACTGTGTTATAATAAACCAGAGGCTCACATCTTTGCGAGTGCCTGATCTTCTTCCTCCTGTGAGTCTCTTTTGCTTTCAGGCAGAAAGAATGAAACACTCTTTTTGACCTGTTCAACTTTGACCTCTGGGTCTTTCTCTTTTTTATTCAATGCTTTATGTTTCCATTTCCGAGCACAGCGCTGAACCACTCTCTGTACACGCCTTGTGTGCTGAAATAAGTATCATAATGAAAATATCAAATACTACTACAAGAAACTAAACACTGTATATGTCAAGTTTTGCTATCACTTTTATAGTTTTTATTTTACTTTAAAATCTACAATCTTCAAGTATTTAAACATAATTATGGTAAGTTCAAGTATTCCGCTTAAGAATTACTGAAAACTTAAATATATTTTTATATATATTTACATAATATAATATATTTATATTATACATATTTTATGTAGAGTCAGAAATGCCAAATCTTTATTTTTTCTTGTGGTAGTAATCAAGTCATTTGAAATAAACAACATTTAATTTGAAACAGGTGATCAGAAACCGTGTCCCCTACTAGTTCTTGTGTGTGTTGTGTCAGGCTGGTGGTCAGGTCATTCATTTGGGCTGCATATGTTAGTATACAGGACACGCCCTCTCGGAGCAGCTTGTCTCTGTAAAACTGAGCGGCTTGGGCCACTTCCTCTCGCTCCCTGCGTTGTTCAGCCACATGCAGCCTCCACGCATTCAACACCTATACCATATTCATAATACACAATTAGTAAAGTCCACATGGGTTTAAGATATTATTATCTAACAAAGATCCCTCACCTGGAGAATTCAAATTACCCCCTAATTTGCCCTAAATAATGAAACCCTGTATTATATTATATAATGTTCCCAGTGTCTTCCCAGTGGTTCAGTTGCAGATGACATTACCTTAATTCTCTCTAAAACCAGCAACCAGCAAGTAACCAGCAAGTACTAAAGAACTTCAGATATTTGTCCTGAACATGATTTATCTACAAACTTTACAAAATGTGATGTTGTTACCTTAGCTTGAAGAGAGAGGGACCAGTGCCAGAGCGCATATTCAGTCTGCCTCACCTCCCTCCGTTTGTGCTGCAGCTGTAGCAGGAAGTAGACCAAAGTGAAGTCTATCTGATATATATATATATATATATATATATATATATATATATATATATATATATATATATATATATATACACACACATACAGATAACTTAGTTCTAACACTGAATTAATTACTACATAAATTCTATTATGCATGTTAATAACTATGGTAAAAGAGGGCCAAAACAAATATATTTTAATTTTAATTGTGTTAATATTAAATTCACAGATATTTGAGGTGAGATAAACGTAAATAAAATGCACCTTAATTTTCCAAAGATCAAAAAAAGCCTGCCATGTCTTCAATCTCAGCAACAAACTGGCTTGTCGTTTCATTACCTACAAACACAAAAAAATAGGAAATAACAAAAATCTGTAAAAACACAAATGTACAAGTTACTACCTTATATTTCTGATAATGGTTGTGGTGATTTTCCCAAGCTCTAAAGGCCTTAGTGAGGACAGTGGTGTCATGGTGCCACTTGGCTCTTTGCAAGTTGAGTCGCTTAGTTTGAACATCTTTGGTTTGTACACGCCATTTCTTGAGGAAATGCAGTAATCGTCCTAAACAACAACAAAAGGTATTTTTCATCCGTTTACGATACATGCCTTACATTTTGTAAAGTTTAAGTGTAAATGCATAATTACCTTTATTTATGAATACCTGTGCACTGCTTAGTACTGCCATCTGTTGGTGATACTTGGCCACTACATGTGCTGTTGTTTCTTTCCAAGCACTGAACACCTGCATTGGGATATAAAAGAAATAGTATTATTCTCAAAAATTATATGTTAAACAGAGAAGAATATAGATTTATAACCTTAAGTTGAAGCACATGTCGGTGGTGATTTCGAGCCATTTGTTTCTTGATTCTACACTCGGCAGATTCAGCTGCATTTTCCTGCCACATTCCTACCACTCTCCTGGAAAAATGTGTATTGTAAAACATAAAATATAAAAGTGGACACTTTTATTCTGTGCAGATCATTATTAAAAGATAAATGTATTGAAAGTAAATATAGTTGGTAGGCGGTTAATTAATACCTGAGGGACTTGAGTGTTTGCTGCTTATAAAGTTCATCTGCTTGGGCATGTACAGAGTGCATCTGGAGGTTGTGTTTCTAACAGACGAGAGATAATTTCAATTTAATGAATGTGTAATTGTGTTATAATTATATTATTTTTTATGGAATTAACCTTCCATGCTGTAAATGAGTGTTTGAGAAGTTGGTTTTCATGGTACTCCAGCATTTCCTCTGCTTTTTGTTTCTTGGCCTTTTGCATCTGGACAAACTAACAGTGGACATAAAAACATTCTGAAGCTCAGCTGTGTCTTGTAATTTCCACTGTTTTATAACATATACTCTACAACATATAACTGTAACCTTTTTCCATTTTTCCATTGTCCATCTCAGGATGCACAGGTCACCTTGATGGTAGGCTTGGAGCTCTTGGTTTCTCCTGGAAAGATTTTTTTAATCTTACAAAATGCTTAAAGGTTTTAATATTTAAATCTTTCCTCACCTGTATCTTAGCTCGGCGCAGTTGTCCTTCCACTGTGTCAATATCTTTTGCAGAAGTCTTTGCTGGTATAGATGCTTTGAAATGTCCAGCTTATTTTGCTCCTTGATCCTCATTTCTGTTCGTTTCCTCCAGAGAATCCAGGCTTTTTGCATTTGTCTACGTTCCTCATGAAATATTGCCTGAAAAGATTTATATATTACACACTATGCAAGGACACAGCATTTATAAAGAGTTCAACAAACCGTTTGTTCTGCCATCTTGTGCTCTTTGTGTTTTTCTGACAATCCCCACCAGGTGTAAAAAACCCAGGAGTGCTGGCGCTGTCTGCAAGAAAAAAAAAAAAAAAAGAAAAAAAAGAGAGAGATCCCTACCACAACCATCACTGAAACCAATGAGCTGATATACACTTCAGATGAATTAACCGCCTGTTCGCAAGACAACCTGCGAAAGTGCTCTGAGAGAAGGCCACTGTGATGGTTCAGGGAGGTTGCTGTGGTCTTCTCTCAGAGCCACAGCAACTGTGCATCAGTGTTATGTGATGCCTCCCCCTCCCATATGCCTTTCCTGTACCTTTCAGTTTCCAGTCTTGGTGGGTCTGCTCTGGTGTTATTCCCCTGCCTGTTCGCAACACAACCTGCGAAAGTGTATGCTCAATGGGAGGGAATAACACCAGAGCAGACCCACCAAGGCTGGAGACTGAAAGGTACAGGAAAGGCATATGGGAGAAGGAGGCAACCTCAGCAGGACAGCAACCTCCCTGAACCATCACAGTGGCAGACATTCAGGAAAAAGTCTCAGGCATGAAAAACTGGACAGCACCAGGCCCTAACATGGTCCACGCATACTGGCTAAAGAAGCTCACTGCAATCCAGGAGAGCCTGGCAGCACAAATGAACCAGCTGCTAAGGGATGGAACTCACCCTGAATGGTGAACCCGTGGGCGTACGATCCTGATCCTGAAGGATCCCTCAAAGGGTACAGTCCCATCCAACTATCAGCCAATAACCTGTCTCTCCACAACATGGAAGCTCACGTCAGGCATCATTGCGGCTAAAATAAGCGGGCACATGGATCAATACATGAGCACAGCACAGAAGAGCATTGGCAAAAACACCAGGAGAGCCAAACACCCACTCCTTTTTGACCGAACAGTCGCCCGTGACTGCAGAACCAGTCAGACCAACCTGTGCACTGCCTGGATTGATTACAAGAAAGCCTATGACTCAATGCCACACACATGGATCACTGAGTGCTTGGAGCTGTAGAACAGGCCTTAGGACTCTAAGGGCGTTCATTGCAAACTTGATGGGGTTGTGGAAAACCAACCTTGAAAGCAATGGCAAGCCACTTGCACAAGTGTCCATCAATATTCAGTATTCAGTATTCAGTATCAATATTGCCCAGGCAATAAACAGCTACGCCCTGCCAGTGATCAGATACCCAGCAGGAATCATAAGCTGGCCAAAGGAGGAGATACAGACCACAGACGTTAAGACACAAAAGCTCCTGACCATGCATGGAGGGTTCCATCCCAAATCCAGCACCCTGAGACTGTATGCGAGCCGGAAGGAAGGAGGCCGAGGACTAGTGAGTGTGGGAACCACTGTCCAGGATGAAACATCCAAGCTCCCTAAGTACATCAATGACATATGATGTGCTCAGGGAATGTCTCAAACAATGGAGTTCAGAGGAAGAGGTGCTGGAGGGACCATCATCGCAGGACAAGCCCCTACATGGGGCGTACCACCGAAACATAACTGAAGTGGCTGATAGCAAGAAATCCTATCAATGGCTGGAGAGGGCTGGTCTGAAGGAAAGCACAGAGGCCCTCATCCTGGCTGCACAGGAGCAGGCCTTGAGCACCCGAGCAATAGAGGCCCAGATCTACCACACCAGACAAGACCCAAGGTGTAGGTTGTGCAAAGAGGCTCCTGAGACAGTCCAGCACATAACTGCAGGGTGTAAGATGCTGCAGGGAAAGCATCATGCAGGCATCATGCAACAACCAAGTGACAGGCATAGTGTACAGAAACATCTGTGCAGAGTACAGCACACATAGTGCTCACATATTGGTGTTGGATAAGCAACAGAACAAAGTCGTGGTGGTGGAGATCTCAGTCCAGAAAAGAGAGTTTGTTTAAAATAAATAATAATAATTTACCTGTTGTATTGCTCAGCTTTGACTTTTCTTTCTTTTTGGATAATTTCCTGGTGAGTTAAGTTAAACCATGACTGAAAACAGCGTGGAACTATGTGGTCGGCAAACAACATATCTGCTTGCTTTGCCAAAGTCTGCACAAAATAAATAATTCAATGAATTAAAACATTTTTTGAACAGTCAGAGGAACATTGTAAAGGTCTGTTGACAATACCTGCATATGTCTTAACTCAGCCAACTTCTCTTTCCAGAAGCTGAAACAAGTTCTTGACAAAGAGATGCTGTAAAAAATAATAAGAATAAACTGTACATAAGAAATAATAATTTATTTAATGATATACTGAGCATTAAAGAAGCAACAACTGAAAACACCTGTAAAAGACTTGAGCCTTCTCAGTGAGGTGCTGAAAATGTTTGTCTTCTGCTTGCTCCAGGCGCTCCTGCCACAGTCTCCAATATGTCCCCAAGATCTTAAAAACAGAAGAATAGCATTTATATTATGGTGTTTGATCTTGAATGTGTTTAATAACTGCCACTTAGTCACTTACGGTTTGATGGTAATGTTGGACAGCGACATTGTTGTTAAGTCGCTTTGATTTAGTTAACTTAACATTGCGAGATAAACAACCAAAAGCAGCTCTCTGGAGACACAATAATATATGTTGAAGAATAACTTACACTGGATTGAATTTGCCCTCTTAGTTCTTACCAGCAAGTTATGATGATAATGCTCTTGTACTTTCTGGTTACTTTCAGCTTTTTTGTAGCATAACTTCATATCTAGTCATAAGTTTAAGAATTTGGCAGAATGAGAGAACTTCAAAGTAGTATAGATATCCTATAAACATATAAGTGAAATTTGTTAAAGGTGCACAGTGTTTTGGTTGAGGGTACAGTTTCTTATCTGCAATGCTTTGCCTTGAATGTCCCACAGTTTGTCATTTAACACCATGGAGACAAGCAGGTGACATGTCCGGGATACAGATCAAATTTGTGAAGATGATAGCCCAGTCACAGTAAACATGCATGATTTCAAGGTATTTTGGCATTAAAATCTCCTCTAATAATAAATATATGATATGTTTAATGCTGTGGAGGGATGTCTCTATGTCTCGCGGTTGACCTGGGCCTCCATGATGCCTTCACGACCTGGCCCTGGATAAAGCAGAGGATGGATGGATGTTTATTAGCATACTATGAAACATTCCAGGCAAAGCAGTAACATCTGCATATAGTCAAGCAGGTGGCGAACCCTCCACTACAAAAGTTAAACAGTGTATTTTTTTTTATAATTATGAAAAAGTAATGTCAGTAATGAGCAACAATGACCTGGAACATAAAATATTTTGTTAAGCAGGAGGACATTATGAGGGGCGTGTTAAAGGATACATGCTTTCCAGCAGCTGACGACTCGGCGCTGACGGATCCTGACAGCCAAATGCCCCGCAGCCTCCAAACGCACCTCTTCACTCCATTTCTCATACAATGCTTGACACCATTTGGTCCAGTACACCCTCATAAGCCAGAGACGGTTAGTGTTCTGAGCTATGACTAAAAGATAAAATAAAATAAATATAATGTCCACATAATTCACACCAATATTTGTTACAGAACAGTCAAGATATTCAAAATCACCTTTTGATGAGCGTTTTGTGCGATGGCAGGAAACAAAGATGATCCACTGATTAAATGCTTTTCTCTTCAGTCTGGTGCTGTTGTGATGTGAGGCCTTTAACTCCTTCAGTCTATTATGACATGAAATTGTGTACATGTCCCTCCAATGTTGTAAAACCTTAAAACCAAAAATGCCAGTTGCACTATTAAAATTGCCTTAAATAATTTCATGATTTAACTTAACAACCTTCTGCTGTGTTGCCAATCTTTGCTGCTTGAGGGATTTTTCTTCCATCGCATACAGGTACTGAATATGCTGCAGCTTAGTCATCCATTTACTCCACATAGATCTGCATTGGTCAAATAACACATTGAATGTTTTGAAAGTTACTATAATCATTCAACAATATTTTTTGAAAATATGCTCTAGAATTGGATGGGACGAGACACAGTTCCCACATGGCATATCCATGTGGTTCAAACATAGTGAAAAAAATATATGTAATTGCACATTAAATATACACTTTATTCACTATATTTTGTATTTTACTATCAAATATGTGAGGAATAATTTATTAATCGTGACTAATCCATCTATTAAAAGCGCACTGCATAACGTTTCTGATGAAGGGTCCGCCACCTGCTTGTCTCCAAGGATATTACTGAAAGTTCAACACAGATTCTTGCATTGAGTGAGCTTACCTCTTTACAAAACTGACCTGTAATGCCTGCTTATCTCCATGGGAGACCGATAAATTCAATGCTATACAGTGGAATAATCCAGGCATAGCTATAACATTCCCACCAAGCAGGTGGGCCACCCTCCAAAGAAAAGTTACTCAGTGCATCTTTGATTTTATTAGCACAATTTTCAGTTCCAGCTGTACAACAAACCAATCAACAAATAGAACATACTTAATTGTTGAATGTTTGTAGAGCTGAAGAGCCATAGCAATATTTCTCTTTTTTATTCTCCTTATTTCTGTATAATCCTCCCAGCTTTCCCATGCATGGAGCAAACACCGTCTGTCAGCTAGTTAAAAACACAATTACATGTAAGATCTTTTAGTCAGAGAAATAAAATGCAACCAATAAAGAAATATATTTTACCAAATGATTGAGCATTTTGGATTTTAATCTTCTTCTTTCTTTGCAAAATCACAGAATCTTTCCATCTGTGGAACATCTGGTTATATATGAAATACCTAGGGTGATGGGGAATCAACAGCACAGTAGAACAACTTAACACAGACTTCATTACAACACCTTTTGTGTAATACACATGAACCATAATTCAAAAAAATGTCATTAACTAAAAAATAATTTACATTTATGTTCTACACTTGCTTTATTTTATGTTTATCTGCTCTCAATTAGTATAAATTGTATATTTCTATAAATGATTAAGCCCTTAATAATAAATAATTTTATCACGAGATCATCCTTGCTCTCTAGTATTTGGTCCAATGCCACCGACAAGCTGTTTTTGCAGAGTCTGTTAGATAACATTTGTGGGTGTGTGTATGATTAACACAACTATATGCCCACTATGAAACACAGGAGGTCCTAAATGTCTGAATGTGTACCCAACCTGTGGTGACACTCTGCACGCAGTGTTAAACTCCACTCCCTCCTTGATGTCCACCACTCATCTTTCCATGTTTCAAAGATGCGCTTCAAAATCACTCCCTTATAGTGGGATCTGGAAGATTAAATTCATATTAATGTAAAACCAAAGTAACATATTAAAGACAATTCACAAGACCTTGTCCTAGTATACAATGAAACAGTCAAAATAATAGGCAAAATAAATTATTTACTTTGCTTTGTGAGGAAGAACCCGTCCAAATGTATTCTGTATCCATATCCTCAGAAATTTTCTTGCCAGATGCCTGTAAAAATAAGTGCACTTTTAATACAACTTAAAGCATAGTAGTTAAGTGTTCAAAAATGAAAGGTGTGCCACCTTATTCTTAGTTCTTTTAGTCTTCCTCCCTTGTTCCAGTTGTAGCCAACTTTGTAAAGGATTTTTCTGGTTTGAGCGGTTTGTTGTTGTTTTGACGCAGACTTGGTAGCACCTGTTCGGTGGTGTTTCAGCACTCCTGTTTTTTCGGAGTTGTGGAGCATTATTGGTTTCCTGATTAATCGTATCACAACACGTACACAAGCGACCAATATATGAGCAAAATGTATGAGGGATTCTCTCACATTTGGCTTAACTTCACGCATAAATCAGACTGAACATCGCGCGTTCGCATTTCCTCGTCACGTGACATCTTCAGGTCTGTCAGTTGTCAGTGGCAACGACACGGGGTACACTCATGGGCCCGATTAAAACCTCATGGTTTACCGTGTGGAGTGAGAAATTAATTCAAGACGACAATACACTGAGCAGTATGAGTATATTCATCAACAAAAGCATTATGTCAAAACCATGGATGGGTCAAAATCATGGTGAGGAAAAAAAACGGGTCCTTTTAAATTTTGGCATTGTGCGATATCTACCTGGGCAGTTCACAATTTTAGCTTAGACAGGTATGTTAATTTTCATGTGATGCATTTATTAAACTTACCCGAAGGCAAATAAGGAGGCCAGAGCAACAGCCAGCAACAGCCTGTCCATATTTTATACGTGTTTGCCTGTTTATAGGTCTATCAATAATACCAGATTTCAATATTGTGTGTTTTATCTGCCGCTAATAAATGTAATGTAAAATGCACTCACAGATTATAAAAATTCTACTCAGGCGCACCGGGCACGGCGTAAGCTTTCGCAGGACCTTCTTAAAGCGGTGATCAGAGGAAAAATTCTGCAACGACTTAGAAATTAGAGAAAGACCAGGCTATTATCAGAGTTTACACTGTCCCTGTGAGAATTATTTTGTTTTTGGACTTGTGTCCTTGTTTTAAGTTGCCAAAGTTTCGTGTGTGCTTGCTAACATTTCTGTAAAAACTCATCCGGCTTCATATTTGGTACTCTCTGGGTGGGTATTATCCCATTCCCAGCAGTTAGCTGGCTAGCTCTGGTGCTAGCTTAGCCAGCTGGCTAACGAGCTGTACCTGTCGGCTTTCATAACTTGTGACACACAGATCTACTGCTGGGTATGTTAAAAATGTGTGCTTTACCTATATTTGTTGGTTATTTTGCCATTGAATGAGTATGGCACAATTTAGAGATTGTAAACATCGGTACTGTTATGCTAACTTGGCATAAATGCTAATTGCTAAATATTAGCATACGCATCATTTAAGTAAAATATAAAAACTGCAGCCTCTCTTCTTGGCTTTACTATCATATTCCTGGCCGTTGTTTCCCCCACTTGAAAAGTTCCTGTATATTTTATTCACTAGTGGTTTCTCAAAGTTTATTTAATTGTCAACGATCTTGGGCTGTTTTCAATCAACTTGTTAATTGCTCATTAGCGTTCGATCAAAAGTTTGTGGCATCTTATCCCGACCTTATGCTTAATTTTGTCTATTTAAACACGAGTTTAGATATACATGTAAAAGTAGTTTACTGCTCTTCCACAGAACTAGTAGGTGTTGGACCAAAAGTTGTCGGTTCAGTTTTACAATTCAGCCATGGACGGCGAGACTTGTGTGGAGCAGAGGAATGGAGACGCCGCTGTGGACCTAGTCAAGCCAGCAGTTCCATTCAGATACAGCAAGGTGACTATTATCACAACTTTATCAGCCCCAGGATATAATTTCACTCAGTCCTTGTTACTAAAGGCGCCCATCTTTTTGTTGCAGGAGGAATTGCTTGAAATCAAGGAATTGCCAATCTCCAATGAAAGGCCTGAATGCCTCTCTGAAAAATATGACAGGTAAAGTTACTTGTCAACTAAACAACACTGTTTGCCATTGTAAATCTCTTCAGCTGCTGAAAGAAAATGTTGAAAATGTAAAAAAAAAAAAAATGCTGCAATTTAAGTGATTAATGTCAATGTGGTCATTGGATCACACAAAGCCAGATCTAATGAGTTTTTTTTTTTTCCATCTAAAACCAGCTGACTTAATGACTTATTGCAACATATTTATAGGGTTTTCATTCAACCCATGTGTTGACAATTCTAGATTTACTCTTTGCACTTAGTGTTCACACTTGGTGTTCTATTGAAATTTTATCTTTTATATTTATTTGTCTTACTGTTGTTGCCAATCATTAACAGGCAAGGTGGGTGAATTGTCTTAAAGACCTTTGGGTTGGTAAGCCCTTGTTTAATGCTGACTTGAGACAAAAAATGCAGTTTAACATTTTTATTTACTTTTTTATAAATTTAATGTGTATTAAAGGTATTGAGGAAAGTCATGTTTCTTCATATTTGCTTTAATTGTGGCATCTGTTGATACAGTGATGGTGTCTGGGATCCTGAAAAGTGGCATGCTTCTCTGTACCCCTCGTCAGAGCGAAGCTCTCCAGTTGAAGGTGTTAAGAAGGACTACGGAGATGACAGAGTTCCTCTAAAACGAAGAATTCCAGGTTACTATGAAACACAACGTGCATTATGTATTGTATTTGTATACTCGGTAATGACTCAAAAACATTGTATTTGGCTTTAGATCCTCGTGAGCGTTTAAAGGAAGATGAACTGGATGTGATTCTGAGTCCTCAGCGACGCAGCTTTGGAGGTGGCTGTCAAGGAAATGCTGCACCCCTGTCCCATATCAGACGGCCAATCAGCCCCCTGGAAAATAAGGAGAATGAGAGTCTTCGTCTTGGAGGAGCTCGTAGAATTGGCAGTGGCCGTATAATTGCTGCTAGAGCATTTGAGCGAGAACCCCGTATGGAAAAGGAGCGGGAAAGGGAGAGAGACTTTAAGGATAAGAGATTCAGGGTTTGTTTAATTTCTGATTTTAATTGTCCTTACAAGGTGTGCAATAAGATAAAAAAAAAAAAAGGCTCATTCTTGTCCTTTTTACAGAGAGACTTTGGGGACAAGCGTGTGTTTAGTGAGAGAAGAAGGAATGACTCTTATGCAGAAGAGGAGCCAGAATGGTTTTCTGGGGGACCTACAAGCCAGTCTGAGACAATTGAGCTTATTGGGTTTGACGATAAAATGTTGGAAGATGATAAACGCAAGTCCAGAAGGTCAAAGAAAAAGACAGAATCGGTGAAAGAAGGTATGGTATTAATATATTATAATTTACATCGAATAGAGTTGGCATAAATTAGAATGTTGTTAACAGTTGAATGTAATGGTGGGCAAGCTGAGGAGCCAGGTGTGATTTTACAATCTACAGCTGATCAGGAGGTTCCCCACACGGATGTGCTGCCGGAGCAGTCAGCGGGAGACTTTGACTTCAATGAGTTCTTCAATTTGGAGACCATGCCAGGACTGGCATCTGTAAGTATTAGGATCTGGTCAGCGTCTAGGTGGGCTTTGTGTGATCTGGATGGTGTCACTTGGGGTGCACTCGTGGGATAAATCAACTAAAATTTATGCCCATCTGTTGCTTTTCTTTGAAATAAAGCGCTATCAGCTGTCTAATAAAAAAATACAGTCTAAATGATTAGCGCCAGCCTCTAATAATTTGAAGGTGGATGTACCTGAGGTATTGGTGCTAAGAACAAACAATTTGACTGTCTTTGAGCATGGGCTATGAGCTCCTTACAAGCATTTCCTCTGCAGATGATCGAAGATGTTCTTGGGGAGGGCCCTGTGTCTGCAAGCCGTTTCAGTCAGTGGTTTTCAAGTAACTTGAGTCCTTCAGGCAGCCGCTCCAGCAGCCTTCGTTCCACTCCTCATGAGGAATTGGAAAGATTAGCGGGTAAATCAGGATTTAATCCAGGATTTGTGATGTATGGTTTAGTTTCTTTCATTTTGTTGTAGTTTTTTTACACAACTGTTGTAATTCAGGGCTTGACCCAAACCATGGACCTGCGCCATACTTTACACCTATTCCATCAGATTGCAAAGAAAAGGTTGACATCCTGGAGATGCTGCACAAAGCCAAAATTGACTTGAAGCCCCTGCTTTCAACACTCTCTGTCAATAAGGCACGCCTTCAGGAAAGCAGTAAGTGACATTTTACTGTGAAGTCTTAAGTAGTTCTATTATATGATGGTAATTTGTAAAATTTAATTCAGTTTCAGTGACAAGTACTATTACCTTTGTTAGGTCACTCTGGAGTGGTCCTGTCGCTAGAAGAGGTCGAGGGAGAGATGAAGGGGATGAAGATTGGCTCTGAAGCACAGCCACGAAAAGTACCAACTCCACCTCAAGGCAATGGGACCCCTTTTATGGCTGAACATTTGGAGGAGGCACTAACAGGTGGCTCTGGGTCACGGCCACGATCAAGGGACACAGACATGTCTGCTTTTAATAAGCTGGTTAGCAGCATGAAGGCAAGTGGAACTCTTCCGGTCCACCCCAAAACCAACTCGAATAATGTAAGTACTTTTTTTTTTTTTTTTTTTTTTTTTATAATGCCTTTTAAACATTAAAAAGGATGGTTAAATGGGCATAAATTTGGTTGCAACTTCTGTAACAGGATCACATTGGCTTTTAACCATGCATGCAAGGCACATCAATATGTTGTGGTTTATTCCATGGTGTCCACACATTTTCTCATGTCATCACTCTTAGTGGGTCTTGAATTCAACCTACATTTGAATAATTATTACTTCTGATTTATTTATGGTGTTTACAGAAAACACCTGAACAATCAATGGTTAGTTTGACTGACTCTCAAGTGCCAGGAGAACAGCAGAAAAACATATTCCAGGTCAGTGTCAGTTGCATATTGTGTCAAAGTTTGGTTGATTGTAATGATGCACGCCTCATGTACTTCACCCATGTCATTATACAGGAGCTCCTAGGAGGTCCTTGTAATAGTTCCCCCACATTACTTGGTAATCTCCTGGGTCCCTCTGAAGCACCAGCCTCCTCTGCTCTCCTACAAGGACTCCTGCACAAGAATCCTTCTCCTCCCCTCTTTCCACATAGGACCACCTCACCGGATTACTTCAACAGCCAAATGCAAACCTCTGGAGGTATGCATCAAATTTGTGGCTTTTCTGAAAGTACCTCTATTTGTGAACAATATTTGTTTTTCCTGCTAGGCTTTCCAGTAGGTTCTCAGCCCATACTGCCTGAACAGTTTGCAGAAATGCACAGGGCAATCAGCCCAGAGTCTGCTGCTCAACAGGTTAATTTTATTTTCTTAAGATGCATTTCGACTATATCATACACTGAATAAACACAAATTATAAAAGTGCTCTTATTTATGGCATGTTCTAGATGAGGGCACAGTTGCCTGTGAACAAGGCAGACCTAGATGCACTTGGATTCCAGCAGGACCTTGCCCTTCACACCCACCACTCATTCCAGTCTGGCTACAAGGCTCCACAGGACAGATCGTATAGAAATCGGTAACTACCAGTCAAACAAAGGCTAAAGATGCTGTTCAGAGTAGATTCATATGAACTAAAATGTTGTTGCTCTAGGCGCATAAACCGTTCCCCTGGCCCTCAGCCTGCAGGAAGGAACTCTCCCAACAATGCTGTCACAAGCATGGTGAGACAGATTTTTTGGGCCTGCCATGCAGTTTTGTCTATGCAGTTGTACTAAATGTTTACCATTTCCAAATCTGCAGTTGTCTCCATCTTTTACTCCCACTTCTGTGATTCGGAAAATGTATGCAACAAAAGATAAAAGCAGAGATGAGCCAGGAAGTCGTTCTGAGAGCAAAGATGAGCCATCCACTTCTGCTCACTCCCAAACGGGTACAAGCATATTCTGCATTGGCATTAATTTAAATGCTATTATTATTGATTAGAGTTGTTTTATAGATAATGGTGTGTCAAACTCCTATCCAGAAATGGCAGATGGGACACACCCTTTGTCTGGGAAGGTTGGCTTTGCACCACAGTCCTCACAGTCGACCAAGGACCAGGACCGGCTCCGGCCAAGTGGGCACCACCTGCCAAATGTAGGACCTCAGGGTCCCACCTCGTCCTTCCCTCGACCTGTCTACCCAGTCCCTTTGATCCCTCATGTGCCCATGGTCCGCCCCCCTCCACAGCTCCATCCAAATGTGGTTCAGCGAATGCTGGCTCAGGGCATCCAACCTCAGCAACTTGGCCCAGCTCTTATGCAAGCAGGTCTGTCTTGCTTTGAGTAATATTGTTGAGTGGTTGTAGTGGTTGAAGCAGTTTAGATGTCTATACAATAGCTTGACTAATGTCTAGCTTTTTAAAATTCTCTCTGAAATATTATTTTAAAGGTATAATTCCACCTCACATGGATCTAGCACAACTTCAAGGCTTGCCTCCTGCCCTGCTTGGCCCTCCACTGTATCCTCTTAACGCAGCAGGCCATCCACTGCTACCTCCCAGACCTAATGCTCAGATGCAGTTTGCTGCAATGCAACCACTTCAACAGCAAAGACAAAGTAAGCAGTCATGTTTGAGTGCGGAGTGAATGAATTATGCACAAAATTGTAAAGCAACTTTGAGTGTCTGGAAAAGCTCTGTACAAGACTAATGCACTGTTATTGTTATTAACAAGTTATTAAAGTGAGCTTTAGGGGTTTTTTTTTTTTTTTTTTTTTTTAGAAAATAAGTCTTGCATCTCGTGTCTTCTAGTGCATCCTGGAGGACCCCAGTCTCAAAACCAGGGCCCTCATCGGACCAGTCACTCACAGCGACATGGAGGCAGTCCGCCCTTGGGCCTTGCAAAATGGTTTGGATCCGATGTGCTTGAGCAGCCGCTGCCTTCCATGCCAGCCAAAGTCATAAGTGTTGATGAGTTGGAGTTTCGACCGTGACCCATTACACACTTCTGAACCACCCCAGCTTCATCTTGCTTCTGAAAAATGTGAACTTTATTTTGAAAGAGTGCACAGACCTGGACAGTCTAATGCTTTGTCTTCAATCTCATTGTCACTGCTTTTCAAGAGGTTTATTTTCAGAGAAGGGAAGGGAAGGGAAGAGTCATTTGTTTTCCAGCCGAAAATTTTCTTTTGTATGAGACTTTACATGAAAATCTTGAAGTAAATAATGTGTATAAGCCCAATTGTACATAATCAGGGAAAGATTATTCTCCTTGTACATATTTTTTTTGTGTGTTGGTTTTTTTTGTTTTTTTTTTGAGGAGTGGGAAATACGTAAGTATACTGCAGTACAGCTAAATTGGAGAGACAAAACTGTAGCTTTCCTTTGTCCAACTAGTAATTTCCCCAAGCTGCTAAGAGAGGCCCACTGTTAAAGAAATGCTGAATTGTCTAGTGCTGAATTGTCACTTAAATATAATCTACCCTTATGGCACGGCTGGTGGGCTTTTCTGATAACGTGACTGAGCTGGAGCTTCGATTGGACTCCAGGGGAAGCAGTGACTGCTGGTTGTGCCTTTCTTTTTGTTTTCTGTAAATTGTCTCCCATTCAGCCCTTTACTGACAAGAGCAGCTAAGCTCATAGGCTGATTGGGAGTCAGTTTGTTCTGTGCTCTTTATTTAAAAAAGCACAAAATAGAACTGATAAATAAACTGAGTAATAACCAAGTATTGCTTTGTTTTGAATGTAGAGACTCCTTGTGTTCAAGAAAAATTACACAACTTCAAGTTTAGTGGCTGTTCAAAAGTTGCATTGATGACCTTCCACAATATCCTTGCTGGAAAAAAATATTTCCATTTGCCATTAACAACGTTAAGAACAGATTAAGAAGGCAACAGATTAAACTCTTACAATTTTCACCTGTAATGCAAAATGGCCTGTCTTGACCCCTGTGTGATCGTGCCATGTGTGGGCTTTCCTACCACACAGCCCCTTTGGAGGGGAGGGGGCGGCAGCGGCAGCATGGGGGAAGGGTTTGACAAACAAACCAGACAGGAAGAGCCCTGTTAGAAATTTTGGTTTTGCAGTCTTGAAATACTCTTCAGGTATTTGTCACAGCTACACTATATGTACATAAAGATGAGAAGAAACGGTTAACATGAAGAGTATGTTACGGGCAGAGCATGGACAGCTGTACACAACAAGAGCGACCCCCACCCCCGAAGAAAGCAGGGTTAAAGTTGACAGGAAGCTGGGGGGCTGCCATTTTTCCCTGGTGCTACTGCTAACGATGCTAAAACTGCGAGAGGAGAGGTGGATTTGGGATTTTTAGCGTCAAGAAAGCATTTAATCGAAATTGTTTGTCAAACTTGATTATTCCTTCAGTCCTTGTCGCCAAACAAACATAAATATTGGATGAATCCGGTATGGAGAAGGTAGCGGAGCCGTCTTGGACCTCTTCGTACACCTATCAGGTGAGCAAGCACAGCACTGAGATGCTACACAACCTGAACGCACAGAGGAAAGATGGAGGCAGGTTCTGCGATGTGGTCCTCCGCGTTGGCGAGGAGAGCTTCCCAGCACATAAAGCTGTGCTGGCGGCTTGCAGCGAGTACTTCGAGTCGGTCTTTAGCCGCCAGTCTGAAGGCGACGCCAAGGAATTGGAGATGCACACAATAAGCCCCAAAGTCTTTAAAGACATCTTGGACTTTGCGTACACCTCAAGAATAGTTGTGCGTCTGGAGTGCTTCCCCGAGTTGATGACAGCTGCCAAGTTTCTGCTCATGCGGTCTGTCATTGAGATCTGTCAGGAGGTGATAAAACAGTCCAATGTGCAGATCCTCGTGCCCACGTTACGGGGTAGCGATGCCAGTCTGTTCCAAATCCACACAGAGCCCCCGGCGCTGAGCTTGTGTGTGACTCCGCAGGATCTGATCAACGGGGTGGGAATGCATCTCGTGAACGGACAAACGCCAACTGACCTGGATGGCAGCGAAGCCTCTGCGGCTGTTCTACTGGAGGACCCCGGGGAGCCAATCATGCCCACTTTACAGCCTGTAGACGGAGTCTCCCCCTCTATGGAGATAGCAGGAGCCATGCTTCATCATGACAATGGGTCCCCAACCTCCAAGCGGAATAAGAGCAGCCCGAGGAAACCCGGAATGGACACTGTACACTCGGATCAGCAGAAAGACATCGGGTTGTTTCCTTGCAGGACTTGTGGTAAAGCTTTCACAGAGGCTTCACGCTTGAAGAACCACGAGGCCCAGCATGGGGCGTCAAGTGGAAGTGTCACCAGCCTCGCGGCCCCAGGCGGCCTCAGTCTGGTGGAGAACGGGGTGCAGTTGCACGGAGCCCTGACGCCGGATAACAGCCGTAAGCGCGAGCGAACCCGGCGGCATGTGGGCTGTGACATTTGTGGCAAAGTGTTCCGGGATGTATATCACCTGAACAGACACAAACTCTCACACTCTGGGGAGAAACCTTATGCGTGTCATGTTTGTGGACTCCGGTTCAAGCGCAAGGACCGGATGTCCTACCATGTGCGCTCCCATGATGGCTCTGTGGGCAAGCCATACGTGTGCCAAAGCTGTGGTAAAGGCTTTTCAAGGTGAGTGTGTTTATTTCACAGAGCTTTTATACACTTGCCATAGCTGTCAACATAGCTTGGAAGCTTCAGTACACATTAGTCTATCCCTAATGTTGAGGGGTTTTCCTCTTTGGTTTAATTATTTTTAATTGTCTGTGTTCAGACCAGATCACCTAAATGGACACATAAAGCAGGTTCACACAACAGAGAGACCTCACAAGTGCCAGGTAACCTCATATTAATCTGTACAGGGATTATGTGTACTTAATGTGGGAAATAATATTTTGTTTTTTTCAGATTTGTAATGCCTCTTTTGCGACAAGAGATCGCCTCCGCTCACACCTTGTATGCCATGAAGATAAAATCCCCTGTAAGGTTTGTGGAAAATTTCTTCGAGCTGCCTACATGACGGACCACCTCAAAAAACACAGTGAAGGACCTCATAACTTCTGCAGCATTTGTAACAAAGGTAATTGTCTGGTTACCTTAAATATGGTGCTGGGGCTAGCCTCAACATTTTACATTTTATTTTACTGTAATTTTTATCATAAGGTTATTAACTGTATGATACAATCAAGTTAAAGTCATTTAATCAACATTCACACAAAGTATTTTTTGAGATACTGAGATCATTTTTGAAAGGCTTTCTCTTAAAAAGCCAATGTTGGAAGTTTGTCAATATCTGCCCATGTTTTTGTTTGCCATGTTTTGCTTTTCTGGTCTCAGGTTTCTCCACTGCCTCATACCTTAAAGTGCATATAAAGACACACCATGGCACTCCACTGCCCCCCTCCTTCCCTGACCCCAGAGCAGAGCCGCAGATGCACCACGGCACCCCTTACCACATGGGACGCCAGTGCTCAGTGGAAGGCAAGCAGCCGTCTGCCCGTCCAAGATATATAGCGTTTTGGCTTTCCTTTGCTTTGTTGCTTTTTGGAGAAACGTGCTTTTGCATTTTTGTTTAATACACGGCAAACATCTGCTTCTGCTACTGCTGAGCCTTCACTCAAACGGTGGCTGTAAAACTCATCTTTTGTGTCATCCCCTATGTGTTTGCCTTAAGACATATCTTGATCTTTTGCTTGAACTTCTCTTTATCACATTCATAGTGCGTAATGTGCAAGAGTTTTGTTCATTTTTTACGTGTTAGAATATTATAGTTACCTTTTTTATATTCAGGTTTTATTAAGGTTTCCATCCTTAACTGGAACCTGAGTGTAAGGTTGTTAAGAAAGTCTTCATGCTCCATATTTTGTCATGCAGAGTCATCCTTGCTGTGTAATTTGTATAGTTGACATGCAGAGCATGGCCCACTTAGATTGAGCTTGGCACTTGCATTTGATGCATGATTGTCCTAATATGAATTGTAGATGTATGATCTGACACTAGTGCAATTGTCAGATTGCATACGTTATAGTTTAAGGTAAAATGTTTATCAGTCGATATAGTCACAGTGTCATCTTTTGATGGTAATTTTTTGGTTTTGCTGGCCTTTTGTTTGTCCTCCCCTTCCCCTGTCCTTGGCTGGTGTAGATCTGTGCACCAGTCGGCAGCTTCAGTTCACCTCGTCTGAAGCAGAGGGGCGCTTTCATGGCCTTTCTGGACACACTCTGCTTCCACAGTCTGGCCCTCCTGTGGGCTCGCAGCCTGAGCTGCTCATGGGGAAGCCAGGTGGGGCTCCATATTTCTGGGAGTGTCGCTCTGGGCTGCCTGGCTTCCCAGTCCATGTCTCTGCCACAGGTCAGTACTGTGCAGCCAGAGGTGGGTGGGGCCACGTGCTGAAGGAGCATGGCACTGTAGGTGCTTTTTTGGCAGAGACTGTGTATGGTGTTTTTAAAAATCAAATTTATCTTGGTTAAAGGACTTGTACCCGAACATTTTCCAATGTATTTGTGCAAAAGCTGTCTTTCCCCAGTACAGATATATTGTATAAGAAGCTATAAAGGTCAAAATAAGTCCGCTGTGTACTGTCTGCATCTAATTATAACGCGTTTTATTGTCTGAGGAAGTGTGCAGTTGGCATGCTAGTTGTTGTTAGCTTTACTGTGGTGGCTAAACACCACTCTGTTCTCTGAAAGTTCTGCTTATAAACTTATCACTGTAAGTAATTAAGCTCTGAATGCATAAGGTAAGTGAGGAATAAGTTTGGATCATTCCATACCATTTAACATTAAGTAGTTTTGTCACATTTTTTAAATTGGGTACAGTGCCTTTTAAATGATCAATATTTATACAGTGAAATTGTGTAATATAATGGAATTTGGTTTTGTGTAAGTGCATACACATGATTACCTAATTAAAATAACTATAATTTCTTTAATTATTTGTCTCTCTTCCCCATCTATCCCATCTTCTGTTTCCCAGATGGACAAGAGAACACAGACAAATGCCCACATCTGGAGTCAGATGAATCAGACCCTTCGTTTGGAGAACTTTCAAACGGAGATGAACTGAAGTCTCCACACAAGTCCGATGTGCCGGACATTGAAATGCCTACATTAGTCTGCAACGGCGCCTCTGCAGGGACCATGGGCTCTCCTGAGTCCAAAGCAAAGACCGAACCCGAGAAGAAATTTTTCTGCAACATCTGCGGCCAAGCCTTCCGCACCAAGTCCTACCTCAACAAGCACCAGCACAGAGTACACAAACAGAAGGCCCAGGCAGGGTCTGGCCTGAGTGACCTGACTCCTGCCTTGTCCTCTCCCTTCTCCCCTCAGCAGAACATGTCTCTGCTTGAGTCCTTTGGCTTTCAGATTGTGCAGTCTGCATTTGCCTCCTCTTTGGTGGACGCAGACGCAGGTCAGAGCGGACTTGACTTTGGAGGCAAGTGACACTGCTCACATTTGGTAGCTTCTTTATTTATAGAGAAATGCTTCGTAAGAAAACACTTTGTATTTGGGACTAACTTACACTTCTTTTGCGTGTCTACAGCTGCTTTCACTTGACAATTTTTAGACTGCCACAAAATATATATTTTATAACCTATTCATGTAATGTAAATTATGTAATTTTCTTTTTAAAAGATGTAACATGAGGACTGCGTGTTAATCATTTGAAAACATATGGGCTTGACTTGACTGTGTTTTCCAGTTGAAGTAAAAAGCCAAGCTTAACTGCTCTGAATTATCTGATTTATTCAATTTCTTTGTGCCCAGAGTATTTAAAGGACTCCGTTTTGGGTTCATGCTTGAAAATATCTTTTAAGAAACTGTGAGCTTTATTTAGAACAGACTCATGGCAAGTTTCTTTTTGTGTGGTGGTTTTAACACATAATTTAATAAATATATACTAATATTACAAAATGACATGCCAGCACAGCAGTTATTGTCTATATAATCCAGTTGAATTTAGTTGACTAATAATAGGGATCATAATCTACTGTGCACATTTGTTGCCAAAACTCAGTTGATCTTGAAACAAAAAGAGGTGAAAACCAAGGCACTTGTCATATGTTAAAAGTACACAAAACAGTGTCTTATTATTTGTTCTTTGTCTTGCAAATGTTTGCTCTCAGCCACCAAAGAGCACCTAACCACTTATGAGCTTTATTTCTTTCATCATTTTATCTTGAAACATGCCATGAGGCTTTTTAACAATATGTCAACAACAAATGGGGACCAAGGCAAAATGTACAGACTTGCAAATTCTATTAATTTATGTTGATTTGGTTGTGTAGGTTGTGTCTACACAATTCCATTAGCTCTTTTCTTTAGATTATGTGTATTTGTGTTTTCCTTTCTGGGACCTATAAGATGCTTTTAAATAACTTTTTCTATTTCTTCTGCACCTTTTCAAACTGTCAAACTCATCTGGTGTGCAATGTTTTCATGACTTGAAACAAACACTGGCTCAAAAGGAGCTAGGATAGTTTACTTCTAAATAAACCATCTTAAGTTGCATTTGTAAGGTGTGTAAAGGGCTAAGGTATTTGATAGTCAACTGGTCATGCAAGTAGAGTTAAAAAATATATATTTTCTAGTTTGTCATGGTAACCGTTAAATGACAATTCCTGCCAGAAAACCTTCTTACATTGGTTACATATGGAAGTTGGTAAAAGCCTTTCGTATGTGTGATGGCGCTGTAAAAAGAGTGTAACTGTGTTGTAGACATCAGTGCATTTTCCTTTCATGTATTCCTTTAATTTATGATTGTATTGTGATTGTAACAAGTGTATATACAATTTATATACACATCTTGAATATATATATATATATATATATATAAGTTTTTTTTTTGTTTTTTGTTTTTTTAATCACTGAACCAACCATGTTCAATGTGTGTCCATAGAGCTCCTGTACATATTTTGTTTCTCACAAGTTGTGGCTGAATATATTAAGTTATGACCATTTAAAATCAATGCACTCAATGAATTTCTTGTGCATGTTAAATGATTGGTTTAGTTTGTTGTCAATCACTGGTTATCATCCTGCAAATGCTTGTATTTGGGGTATACCATATTGCTTTGTCCATTCAGTCTGCACTACTATCTTAAGTTCAAAATTCTAATAAATGTATTTGATTTGTGAGGAATAGTGGAAACTCCTTGTTAACTTTAACTTCATGCCATCAAATCTGCTGTCTGATTGTTTATTAGTATGTGAACTATTTCATTATTTAAATTAACTTTTCTGCTTTTGGTCTGTTGCAAAGTGCCTTCCAAATACTGATTGTGCACAGCAGTGGATTAAACGTGGTCCTCTTTTTCTAAAACTGTACAGTGACTGACCAAGACACATTTGTATCAAAGAACTTACAGAAGATGTACAAGATGTAATGACAGTATTTTATCCTCATATTTGACAAGACAGCTCTGGAAGCGTGCAAGTGACATGTTTTCTTACGTTTTTGAACATGTTTCAATATGGACATACTTTTCTATAAATATTTGTTTTTGTATACTGTTGAGCCTCATCTCTTGTTGATACAGAAATGAGTGTAAAATAAAATGCAAATTACATAAACTTGCAAAATTAATTGTTTTGTTTTGTTTTGGTTTTTTTACACATAATTAAAAAAAACTCTGGAGAGGCTCTTTCGCAGAATGTTCCACAGTATGGCATTTTAACTTGGCCATGCCCATGGAGACAAGATAGCAATGGCACCAGGCCAAGTTAAATGTCAGATATGTGGATACCATTTCACTCAAAATGCATATTCTTCAGCCTATTTAGTAATTCAAATACCTGTAATTGAATAAATGCAAACTTGCGCCACACTGTGGAGCATTTAGAAAAGCAAGTGATGGACACTTCACTAAATACCTTATGTTGAATAAAGTTGCTGATGTGGATTCATGTAAAATATTTTTGACTTCAAGTCACATTGTACATTTGGCCATAGTATTACAGAAAACAAATAAAAATATTACAGTTGTACAGTGTAATTTGTATATCTGGACATTTTTAAACAAAATTGACAATACAAGCTGTTGAGTTAAAACTTAGTGCCTTTTCCAACATCATGAACCTCAATATTGATCTCACTCTTGTTTTTAAAGTTTAGTTGATTAAAGTCCACCATAATTTCAACCATTGTCTTTCCTTTGGTTTCTGGCACAAAATAAATCAGGAAAGCTGCACTCAAAAAGCAATACACCACAAAAATCAAGAAGCAGAACTGTCCAAGTGCATCCTAAATGCAAAATAGAGAAAATACAACAAATTGTAAACATTCGCAAGTATCTTAAATTTATTTGGGATATAATCAAAATAAATACACATTACCACTATGTATCCAAAACATAGTCCCACGAGGAACATGCCAATCCAGTTTATAGTTCCACTTATCACATACGCAGATGGACGCCATGCCTGTAGGAAGAGGTCAGCAGGCAGGGCCATAGAAACCCCAGCTGAAAAGGTTAGAATAATACAGTCTATGAATAAAAATAAAAACAACAGACATTTTTTTTAATATTTAAACTTACAAGGTCCCAATCCATAAATGCTGATAACACAAAATATAAGACAAATGTTGAGGTATGGGATTACTGGATTTAGGTCCTGTCAGAAGCAAAGAAATAAATGGAATGTCATGATTATTGGGTTAATCGATAATTATTTAGATCACAATATAACTGAAGCCATTTCAACTTAATCCAAATAGTCAATCCTTTCATACTGAGGAATGGTAATGTAAAAGACCAGTGTTTCTCAAACTGTGGTGCATGTACCACAGTTCTTAAAACTACCATGGGCTGTGGCAATAATGTAGTCAGTCCTATTTTAGACATGGTTTAGCCCCGAATACTAAAGTTTACCTTGATGGAGAGCGTGACAGTGAGAATAGCCATGGTGGTCCCCATCAGGAGGTATCCATATCCCATCAGCTTCTTCCTCCCAGCTCGGTCTATTAGGAAAGACTGCACACAGAAAAATGCTGTTTGTAAACTTATCTACAAGGAAACATGTAACAATTTTCATCTGTATGTCACGTGACGTACACATAATGAGATGGTGATGAGTTCTGTTGCTCCAATTCCTATTGCCAAGTAATGCATTTGGCTCTCTGGGACTCCTGATTCCCGAAAGATGTCAAAGGCATAGAAGTACAGCTAAACAAACACAGCATTGTAATGCGTTAGTTAGTATACAGCCTAATTAGTTGATTTATTAATTATCACTCTGTGAACTCACAGCGTTGATGCCGCAGAGTTGGATGCCTGCGCAGGGGATGGCCAAGGTGAGCAGCTGCCACCTGACGCAGCGTGACGTCAGCACGTCTTTAACGGTCTTGGCCTTCTGACCCAGCGTGCTCTCCCGCTCCTTCTGCATGTCGTCCAGCTCCAGTTTAAGATTCTCCTCCTGCCACAACCATTGCAGGGTGCGTTTACAGGCCTCCGTGTCGCCCTTATCGATGTAAGTGTACCGGGGGGATTCAGGGAAAAGCAGCAGCATGGTGAACTGGAAGATGGCGGGAAGACCACTGATAGCCAACAGTAATGGCCACGCATCATCCGTGCCCAACAGCTCCCTGGATAAAGTTAACAAAGTCAGGTGGCCAATGCCCATAGGTGTAGGCCTATATGGGCATGACTCACAATTAAGCTGTTTTGTGTAGCAGCCTGGTTGTCATGTTTTGTTCTGAACTCAAAAAAACAAAACTGCTTTAAATTAATTTGTAGGCTAGATAAATGAAAATAAATATGATAAAATAAGGATTTGTGCTTCATAATGGAAATAACCTTTGTGCCTATGCCTAGATGTTAAACGATTGGACATTTGCCTAAATTATAGGTTATTCTTGAGTTTCGGGGAGTTGCACTTTTTGTTATTAGCAGAGCAGAACTTACTTAATCCCAATAATCTGGCCAAATACTTTTCCAAAAGCGATGAAAATGGAGCTTGTGAGAGTCAGGAAGCCTCTGAGTTCCTTTGGAGAGCTTTCACCTAGGTACATGAGGTGCACACTGACTCCCAGGCCTAGGCAATAATAGGTGAATGATGAGAGTAGTATGCAAACTCTATAGTAAACACATGGAAAGGAAGGATCACATACCAACATTGTATCCATACAAAAACCTCCCCAGCAGAATCATTTCAAAAGACCTGGCTGTGCGACTGAACAGCATGAGCAGGGCAGCCACCATTGCCACAACATTATTCATCAAGAGAGCTTTTTTCCTAAAAGAATACAATCCGCAATGATAAATACTTTTTCACAAATAACAATTACAAATAAAATACATACATAAAATACATTTAAAATAGGCTACATTGTGTCTTACCGTCCGTATTTGACAGGGAAGCTGCCACTGTGGATGGCTCCTGCCCATGCCCCAAGACTTAAAATGGCAACGATAAAGGACCAGATGAGCTGATTGGATGACTCTTCCACTGGACTGCCGTACCTCCAAATCCACGTGTAATTGACAAAACTCTGAATGTGCTGCAGTCACAGGTTTGTGTTCAAAAACCAACCAATGTTTCCAACTTCAAGAGTAATCACAATACTGACATCACAACCAAACAATAAAAAAAAATCAAGAATTCACTGTCATTCATTCCATTATGATCAATAGATTAGACCTTTCCAATGGTTTGATTGATCTTGATCTTATTTAGAACTAGTGTATTCTACCCATTTACCTTTACACAAAATATACACAAAACACCTTTTTACGTTTGTCTCTGATGTAACTTTGCTCCTGGAGTACCACGTTGCTTGCTTTGCCTCTGTTCAAGGCTAAGCTAAAGACATTTTTTCAACTGCCTCTAACACATGAGGCTAAAAGTACTGTTATTGCATTTTGTATTGCTTGTGTCAAATGTGGATGCTAAAGCACTATAGCTGCAAATACATTTTATTGATTCATTTTTGCCATATGTAGCTTAGCATCTCAATCAATCAAGATTTACCTCAGCTGGAGGGGCAATGAAAGAGACCTGGACTCCATATTGAAAGGACCCTCCAATGCCCAATATCACAGTTAGTAAATACAATCGCCAGTACTGCAATAATAACAACACAATAAGACAATGCAATTTTACTGAATAAGGAGTAAAAAGACTAAAACTAAAAACAACATTAATTAACTCATCATCAGTCAAATTAGTCACCCGGCCAGCATACTGAGGTGGGAAATCATGACTACCCTAATGTTTTATGATTGTAATGTGGTCTATGGGTCCATACAATGATTTTAAGCTTGGTTGCCAAAAGTTGCAGCTTGGGCAACTTTTTTTATTAACATAATTAGGCGGCCATTATGAAAAAATAAGAAAACGCCTATAACTCGCTTACTATTTGACATAGAATTATGATTCTTGTGTCTACACCCATGTTTTCAGCCCCAAGGAACTCAAAAAATATGTTTATTTTATAGTAGAATCAAAATTATAAAAAGTAAATCTTTTGTAGTATACACTTTTCCACAATGACAGTGTTCGGCATGTTTTTTTCTTTATAAATAATACTAACTACCCTCTCAGGTGTATATTCTGAAAATAATGTCAAACATGTTTGTTTGTGAATATTTATACATATCCCTGCAAATGTCTACATAATTGTAAATCAGCCATTTCACTCATTCAAGTCATCTTCTTCTTCATCGTCAGTTTGATCATCATTTTCATGATTTGTGTGGGGATTATGACACCCGTCACCACCCTCACACTTGCAGTATTCAGTACAAGATATACCTGCAGAGTGGCATCCACAATTCTTTTGGTTGCAAGCACTTCCCTCAGTTTTACAAGTGCAGCTTATGGCATCAAGCAGCAAGGATGGGGCAACTGGCTGCTTAGAAACAGATGGAACCACCATAGCATCATCTGTAATCTCCCAGCCATACTTTGTGATATCATGTGTCACTCGAGGTGGACTGGGGTTGTCTGCAGCTTTCCACAAGAGGACTTGCAGGTGAGCTCTTAGTGTGTGGAGGAGTAGATTTTGGTCTGTTGGTGGAAGGTTCTTTAGGGGAGGTGGATTTTTCCTTCTTTTAAAGAACTGATAACGTGCATCTTTCATGTTATGTGCACCCCTATTACCATATAAAACAAGAAAGAACTTTTTTGCACCCTTTTTTAAAAAAAAACAACACTTTTTGTTTTTAGGGGGCATATTTGCAAACAATTCAAAAGTAATATTACAAAATGAAAAACAAGAAAGTCTGAAAGACACAGGACATGAACAAAGATATAGATTAAAAACACAAACAAATAACAAATCAAGCAAACAATCACGACATCCAAGACTTAACACCAATAACAGACACAAATGTACAGAGATACCAGATGAGAGCGAGACTCAACCGCAATGTTCAATCAGGGGACACTGGAAAAGCACCCAATGGAGCACTCAATACCTAAATCCAACCATAGAATCATTTGGTTGTTGTAAATATAAATTACAAATCATACATTTTTGTATAGAATACAATGTAGCCAATTATCTATTTATGTTACAGAACAGACATTTGTTTGCATGCTATGTTAAATAATGCAAGTCATATACTGTTACACCAACATCTACACTTTAGGAGTATTTATACACAAGTAAGGCTTGTGCAATGATAAGGTTTTATTTTTTTAATTTTTAACACAATGCACTCATAATACCACATTGAAATATGCAATAACAATGCTCATAATTCCACTCAAACTTCAATTACCAAATTAATATATATTTGGTAATACATGGCATATAGACGATGCATGGTAATTTTCAATAATAATGGTAATTATGCTAATTGTCAAAAATGTACCTTTTTATTGCAATAAATGTGTCATTTTTGGGTTCCTTGGGGCTGAAAACATGGGTGTAGAGATAAGAATCATGATTCTATGTCAAGTAGTAAGTGAGTTATAGCCGTTTTCTTATTTTTTCATAATGGCCGCCTAATTATGCTAATAAAAAAAGTTGCCCAAGCTGCAACTTTTGGCAACCAAGCTTAAATTCATTGTATGTACCTATAGATCACATTTCAATCATAAAATGTTAGGGTAGTCAACATTTCCGACCTCAGTATATGTTATATAGGGCCTTCCAGGCGACTAAATCATGCGTGTGCAATAGATTATCCCAGTACAAATGTTTCACACAGATATTCAGCTGTTGACTTGTAGAGATAAAGTTCATCCTCTTTGGGAAATGCATTTTGGAAGACAAAACATGCTTATTTATTATTATTATTATTATTATTATTATTATTATTATTATTATTATTATTATTATTATTATTATTATTATTTATTGTTGTTTTTTTTTGCTTTAAAAAATAAATAAATAAATGCCTGCAACAAGTTCTATAATAGTCATAAAAAAACAATGTGTGTATTGAGGGAAAATTTGGATAAATTAGTATGCATACAGAAACAAGATATAAAAGATAACACCATACAACACAGATATAAACCACACTAACGCAGTCTATCCTAATCACTCTAAATATTGATCGTTTCTACTTTGTAAAAACTGTAATTTACAAACTTACTAATATATATAAAAAGAATTTAAAACATTATTTTAAAAGGTAAAAATACTAAATTATTGAGAGTCGTCCTAATGAATTGTCTCTGAGCCAAAACATATCCATACAAAATAATATCTGCTTTTTTATGGGCCAAATGAAACTATTCTGAATTGTTCAAATAAAAAGAATCCATTAAGTTAAAACAATAAGCGCAATATTTTTTGCAGTATTGAGTATCATGATTTTTGCCAATCAGGACTGTAAATAAAATATAAATTGCGCTGTCACAAACCTTGACTGAAGCCATGTTCTCTTCTAACCTGATACAGACAGTGCACAGTATATAAAGGATGCCGGCTGAAGTTACACATCAATCTGCTGTAGTTGTCTATTTGTTTTTCTGGCCGTGCTCTGACGTGGTTTTTAGGAAGGGGTATACTTCTCGCTGGCTCCAGCTGGTCCAAGTGCTTGTCCTGCTTAAGCATTAAATTCATTGTAACACATGAGGCCAGACACATGGATAGAGTGTTCTAAGACGACCTCACATTGGGCTTTAGTAGAAACTATTTGTAAATACAAGATGCATATGGTAACAGCACTGGAGTAAATCAAGTTTGGACTGGTCCGAGCAAGATAACTGCAGTCTTCACAGGACTGTAATAATTCACTTATTATTTTATTTACTTATTGACTACTGAAATAAGCAAGGACTATTCTAATAATTGTTATCTTCAGTAAACATAAACAGCTCAGACACAAAGACGAGGTGTCATTAAATCTAAAGGAAAATCATGTCAACATATGTCAACATATCTGGTAAAATTGTTATTGAAATCATCTTGAAGGAACAATAGGAAAATAATTGACTAGTTGACTAATCAAAAAAGAGTGAGTGAAGTGTCAATAAGCAGATGTTGTGGTTATTGGTTAATGATGGTAACTTAGATTAATACATTTTGATTAATTATTCCAGCCTATTAAAAAAAAACTTTAACTGCAGAAAAATGACTAGGGCAAGAGCATGACTAGGGCCATGCTCTTGTTCCATAATAACGACAGCTTTATATCTTCTATTTTAAGCAGGGCAACTTTTTAAAACATTTTACGGTAAGTCTCTGGCCTTTCAAGGACAGTGGAGTAGGGACTGGAAATAACAGTGAAGTGAAATAGTATGCAAGGACACATTCTCACACAAATGTAGGCAATTGTCAAAAAAAGATATTTAGTATCCTCATGGTCAAGACTTATGTGAAATAGATTTTAACATCTGACCCTCCACAGGGTGTGGGTGGGACAAGTGACAGCAGATTTTCTGTAAATCTAAATCTGTAAATCTGAGTCCACACTCAAAAAAGACATGTCAAACATCATCATTATATAAAATAGAACACCTCAAAAAACAAAAAACAAAACAATGTTTTAGGGGATGGTATGTTGGGTATTTCATGGCAGAGTAAAGTGTAATTAAAATTAAATCCATATCTGGGAGTATTATTATTATTATTTTTTTTTTTTATTATCTTTTGTTATCATTTATTATATCATTATTATATTATTATATCCTCACATTCTACAATCAGGAACATTTTATTGTCCTTAAAATTACAACTAATGGCAGTTTTGAAGTCCTAATGAAGTAGATTAGATTAGTATCCATTGTGTTCGTACCACAGCCGTGCCGCACCACCAGATATACAGATAATAACAACAACAACACTTCACTATATTATTAAATTTTATGCAGAATTACAGTATGTTTGCATGTCAATACACCATATGGAATAACCATAGATAATTATTCTGGTTATTTCACACTGATAGGCCTGTCGTGATAAATACTATCGATTTATCATTCAGTATCTTATAGATGGAACAATAATTTTTGGGGGTCAATATTTATCGTTTTTCTGTACTATACAATGAGATTTGAGCTGTCGAGGGTTTCATTATACATAACAAGTGCTGCATTCTGTTATTTATTTATTGCAGCTCATATTTAAAAAAAATAAAATAAAAATGTACATTTAGAATAATATAATAGTAACAATATTGTTATTGCATACTTTAAACAATCTCCACACAGAGAAACACATTTTATCTGTGCAAATGTGAGCCATGAATTCAATAAGTCAGTCAAACAGAAAAATATCAGGCACTCAGTTACAAAATTTTTAAAAGCCTTTATAGTGAGGGGGCAGGAAGCATTAAAAACACATGATGCGTGTCGGCTTGCACCTTGATACTGAGCGGTGACGACCAATTTAAGCTCACACACTCCAGGTGTGCAGGGTGGAGGCTTCACTCTTTCAGTTCTTCTGATTGGGCACAAGGGGTAGTATTCTTAGCTTCAGGACAATTTCATTAAGGACACTAGAGGGCAGTTATTTTGTTTTAGCAGGGACCATTTTTACTGCGAGCACTAGAGGGCAGTCAAATTGGACTGTTTTTACTTAGGGCAGATAGTTTTGTTTAACATTTCCGTACAAATTAAGGTTATAGGTAGCAGGAGAGATGGAAGTCTTCTTTTAGGCCTGGGTACTCCGTGGCCTTGAGGATAAAAATCCAATAGGCTTCTCTTTGTTTCAGGCACTGGATCTTGTCCCCACCTCTGGCATCCAGTGTGATTGCTTCAATGCCATATACTTTCAGGGTGGAGTCATTTGAGTGGTGAGCTTCCATATAATGTCTGGCCATTGGATAATTTAGGTTTTTGGAACGAATGGCATATCTGTGCTCGGCCACTCTATCTCTGAGCCTCCTTTTAGTGAGGCCCACATACAAAAACCCACAGGGGCACTGAAGGCAGCACACCGCATGGGTTGTGTTACAATTGATTAAGCTGTTAATTAAATATTCAAACAATCAAAACTTGGACATAAGTTACTAATGGTTAAACACAAAAATGTATACCTTATAAATCTGTGTGTAAATGTTTGTCAATGTTTATAATTTATTTTACATTAATACATAAATGTGACTAATTTGACCTTCTCCAGAGGAAGGAGTAATTTTATACAATACCCACTACAATAGTAGCTTACCACAAACAAGTATGGAGTGAATAAATTATGACTACAGTGTAGTGCTTTGACAGACTTTGACAAGAATGTTAAGTGTGTTACATAAACATTGTCTCATAGACATATCATTGTATTATGTATGTAAGAAACAAATATAAAGTCTTATAAAATATTCGCAGTCCCATTAAATGCAGCAGCAGTCTACAGTGCTGTGGAGTGGCACACCTCGCCCAGCTGGTACTTGGCCTGACACTGAGGAGAGTGCAGTGGGTCCAGGCCTTTGAAGTTGAGCTTGTGAAACTCTGCTGTGATGGCAGACAGAGACTTCCCTTTGGTTTCTGGGAGAAACATACCAACGTACAAAGAAGATAACAGGCACACTGCAGCAAACGGCACGAAGCAGAACTCCTTCAACCCACTCTGGAAAAATATTAAGATTTTAAGTGAGAATAAAAATCTACTGGGACTCTATACTAATCCTAATAGACTCATTGATTTGTAACAATAAGGAACAAAAGTAGTAAGAAAGTAATAGGCTACAGGAGCATTATTGTGTATTCACATAAAGGAAATGTAGGTTCCTGGTCAGAAGGTGCCCAGGGATTCCAAAAAATCCCATATTGTCAAAGACCTTGTTTTGCAACTGTGCCAGCACAGGGGCTTCATTCACAATTGGTAATTTGGGTTTACTTTAATAGCATGTGTCCTTGAAAGAACAGAGGAAGCCAGTGTCCATAGATTCATAAAATTGATGCGCCAACCCATCAATTTTAAGATAATTAATGGAAACATAATGAAGGTTTACACAACTTGTTCTTCTTATTGTTTCTTCATCATTTACACTTGATATAATATTCCTTTTAATAAATTACTGACCACTAGAAAAGGAAAGATCATCCCGACAATGAAAAGGTTGATCCACATCATGGAGCCGGCGATCATATAGGCTGCAGGTCGTGCTGACTGATTAAAGATCTCAGTGGGCAACACACCAGTAACTCCAGCTGAAGGAAGAAAGGCTCTTTTAGATCATTATATTATTCTATGTATTTATTATTAGTTTAAAGTCTCTTACCTGGCCCCATACCAAAACTGAGAATGTATGTGAATATACATGCCATGCTCAAATATGACATCCATGGAATATAATGCTGTTTAGGAGAGGAAATAAAACAAACTATTATTACATAACCTGAAATAGGTTAGAATGGACACCATGCAAATATATATATTCAGCAAGAAGAGCAACATTCTGTGAAAGAGAAAATATAAACACGGACAAAAATTTTATTGTTCTTAAAATGACACATAATGGCAGTAGATTAAATTAGGTTAGTATGCATTGTGTGTGTGCCTCACCATCAGATGTATGGATGATAACTATACTGAATTATTATATTTTATGCAGAGTTACAGTGTGTTTACATGTCAGTACACCATATGGAATAACCATAGATCATTATTCTGTTTGTTTCACACTGACAGGCCTGTCACGATAAATACTATATCGACTATCTTCATTATAGATGAACTAACCACTTAAGTGTTGTATTTTGTTATTTATTTATTGCAGCTCATATTTTTAACAATATATCCTTTTTGGGGCATAATTCTTCTTTATAGTTTGGTTTCAGCATTATCGTTTATCATCTGTATTTATTGCACTTAAAAATTTCACTACACACTGATTTAAAATGTAATACTTTTACCACCGTAGTAGTATATTATGGTATAGCTTAACATGAATATTAGATAAAGCACAAAATTCAAATTAAAAAAGCACTGGAAAATTGTATTGAAAAGTCACATTTTACAATCAGAACATAACTTCTGGAACAGGATGTCTGATTCTATAGGTTACCACAGGTGCAATAAAATATTTGTGTAGTGAAAGCTGTACTATACCTCAAATGAAAGGGCAATTGTAAAGACCACAGCCCAGACAGTCATCAGTATAAAGCCTCCCATCAGCATGAACCTCCGTCCTTTGCGCTCAATCAGCAAATTCTACAAAGATCGCAATCATATTGATAGATAATTATATAAAGTTTTCAATTATTTGCATATTAAAAATGAAATAGCATGTTTGTTTTTTGCTGGATTCACTTAATATTTTTGCAGGTAGAGGACAAGAGTGGTGTACGTATTTATCTAAATTATGATTTCATCTGAATGATTCATGAATGATAATTTTATCTAAAATGTTCTTAGTAATATATCATTCATAATTTCAAATGTCAAATAATAATGTCAAAAAATGCTGTTACACAATAGCAGAATGCTTAAGGGTACATGAGACAAAAAAGACTGGGAACCACTGATTTACTGTTGACAATGGATCAACTGTCTGCAAAACCGTAATGATAAATAAATAGTTAAATGTAAGCCAAGAGCATTATGTGTCTTACATAAACATTAACGTTGCATTACAGACTGGAGAAAAATGCAAACGACATGCCACTGTAGCCTGTTACATAAGTACTTACACACATGATGCAGGCGGTAAATTCACATGAACCAGTGCCTATTGTAATATACTGGATTTTATCAGCAGAGATCCCGGCCTCTTTGAAAACATATGAGGCATAAAAGTAAATCTGCAACAGAAAATGGCAAAATGAGAAGCTATTGTGATTGTATAACTCCTAATAAGCCCCTGTTGGCCTAATTTTAATAATCTGTCAACCTCTGTGCACATTTAAAAGTGGCTTTGTACAAAAATCTAAAAAGTTAGGACATAGTTAAAGTAAAAGTAATGTAAAATGAAAATCAATTTATCATACGGTATCCATTCAAAAAGATATTCAAAATGAAATGGCAGCAAAGAGGTTACAGAAAATCATGCTACAAATAATATTATTCAACAGTTACAATACATCATCTGCTACAATAGCAGTATTTTTGAATCAAGGCTATGAGTTATGGGTCTGTGCGATACCAAGTGAACCACAGTGCTTTCCCCTACTATATTAGACTTAGACTTAGACAAACTTTATTGATCCACAAGGGAAATGATTTGAACATATGATATTATTTATAGGATTAGTTCATGATTGGGAAACGAAACTGTATTATTGATTGACATCTTAAATATCTCATTAGCCTTAAAACCTTAGAGAGCAAATTGTGTGCAAAACAAAAGGATATATGACAATTTTACTCAACTTCAGTGTCAGTTACAGTTTTTTGTTGTTGTTGATGTTGTTGTTTTTTGTGATTTTGTAGAATAATTGTTTTTAAATTTTTATGAGCCAATATGTATGAAGGTAAGGTATGGTAATCTAGAGGGAGTGGGCAGTATGGCCAAAAAATAAGATCATGATTTTCTTTAGATTTTATCACAATTAATATACACTTATTGACATTTCACTGTGATTGGTTAAATCCTGCTGTCACTCACTCAGAGCTTTACCAAGGCTAGTCAATACAAAAAGAGGGTGGGGAAAAGTGTTTGTGTTTGAACAGACAACTGAAAAAAAATGGTGAATTATATCGACCATCATAATGTATTAACCAAAACGAAATGTAAAAAAAGGAATAGCACTTTTCATCTTTGTGAACTCTGTATAGTTCATACCGAATCATTTCCACAGAGCTGCATGGCGCTGCTGACCACAATGACGGAGAGGAGTTGCCAGCGCACGGCCCGGTCTGAGAAGAGCTCCCAGGGCCGACGGGGCCTCACGCCTTTGGACTGAGCCTGCTCCTCCAGAATCTCATCCAGCTCACTGCTCTCCACTTCACAGCCACGCAGACGCCGCAGAGCTAACCATGGAACACAAGGTCCATACACATTTTATAGCAAGGGAAATGTATTATTATTTATTGCAGTCCAATTATATATTTAATCAAATAAATATCTATTATAAACTTTAAGTGTATTCATTAAAAGTTAAACAATTTAGTTCAACAATTAATTTTTTGACAACTTGATATTCAAGTTTGATTACATAATCATTCTCAAAATATGTAGAATCCATGAGCAAAGCTAAAGGTGCACCATGCAACTTTTCTGGTCTGCCACCTGCTTGTCTCCATGGAGCTGTTATTGCTTTTCCTGGAATGTTCCACAAAATGACGATAAAATGATCTATGTCCTTGGAGACAGGAAGCTCCTAGTAACACGTTTCAATATAAATCGCAACAACAACTTCAGTAATTGAATAAACACAATGTAGATATTTTTATACTGTAGAAAAATTCTAGGCAATATAATTCTAGGCCATAATATATGGCATTGCCTTATATTTTTGTATTGCTCCTCACACTTGTAAAGTTACAAAGTGTACCTTTAATTTTCTTCTGTAATCTGTTTTGATTCCATGCAACAATGAAGCAGGCAGAAAGATTAGGATACAGTTACATTGAGCTTGAATTACATTTGATAAGAGAGGAATTATACTGTTTACTGAAACAGATTGGTAAAATATATCCATGTTGCAGCTGTTTACCGTTCAAACAGCCCTCCTTGTCCTCCCTGTCGATGAGCAGGTATCTGGGGCTCTCAGGGAACCAGGGCAGAGTAAGAAGCTGAATAAAACCAGGAACAGCATTACTGGCCAAGAGATACTGCCAACACGGCTCACTCCCCAAAATCTCCCTATAAATAAAGACAAATATTAGACGTGCAAAAGAAGTTGTCTTTGTCACTTTTCACAAACAGCAGTCACCTCAGTCCGACCACCTGTCCCAGGACTACACCGAACGCTGTGAACACTGCTGAAGAAAGAGATATGGCTCCTCTCAGGTGCTTAGGTGCACTTTCTCCAAAATACATGGGCTGGACATTCATACTGATTCCTACAAAATAAAATGTAAATAATTTGTAAACACGCACGCATCTTGTTAATGATCCATTTTGGAGGTGTCATGTAATTGGTCTTTCTAGTCCGACTCTGCAGTGAGTTGCACATTGTGGTTTGCAACTTGAAAACACTGCTTTAGGCAATCTTGCATTATCCTGCATTTGAGGCTGCTTGAGTGCACTGAAAATGTAGTTTTCCCCCTATCCCTACCAACTGTCCTGTACCTACTTGCAGTTATTTAAAACATTCACATTCTGCGTCAAACATGTAGAGTTTGAACAAAGAACAAAAACACATGTGGAAAATATCTGTGTAATCCCTCAGTCATAGGTAGGTAAAGAAATTAAATTCTGTCAACTGGACAAACATTTTTTTGTTTTTGTTTTTTTCTAAGCAGATATAAGACAGTGTCCACCAGCAATCTGACCAGAAGCTGCCTGATAAGCTGGGAAACATCTGCACTCAAAAAACTTGACAGAATTGAATTTTTCTTTTGATATGTGAAAAATCACTATTAGAGGCGGAGCAGTTATGAAATGTAAGTGAAATAATGATTTACATATATTACAGCATAATATTAAATACTTGAAAAATTAGCAAAAAAAATACTGTATTCTACAAAGCAAACAAACCTACCAGCATTAATTCCCACAAGCACCCGTGAAATTATGATCATCTCAAAGGACCTGGCGGCTCGGCTGGTCACAGCAAGGAGTGCACCACTCATAAGGAAGATGTTGTTTATTAGTAGGCATTTTTTCCTGGAAAAATTCAAGATGTTTGGACTTTATATCTATTCCTTCTAGATCAAAGAAACTCAGATAAAAAAGCATTTGGTAAAAGAAAGTAAATGAATAATCCATGTTTTGATCATTAACAGTGGAGACTGCCAGATCAAACATTTGTATTTTTATGCTACAACATTGTTATTTTTACCTTCCAAAATGTATGGTCATTGGACCCGCAATTAAGGCTCCAGTGAAGCCCCCCACAGAGAAGATTGAAACTATGACTGTCCAAATTAAAGTCACTTGATAATCCTTCAACTGTATTTCCCAACGCTCTTGAAATGTTTCATTGATGAAGGTCTGAATGAACTGAAGAAGAGTTTTGCACAGTTAAACATTACATCACATTTAACACACACTCACACTGCTTTTGCAGACAAATCCTTTGACCCCTGTGTCCACACTAGGGGTGTACACTCTATTAATCCACATACATTCCAACTAATTAAGGTGAAGGTACATTTGTCCCAGTAGGGAAATTGGTCTGATGCATTTGACCAGTCCTTCAGTGCCACTGGGGTACCTGCTCATGAGTAGTGAACAGTGCAGTGCTCAAGGACCCATCTCCTTGATCTTGTTGTTAGGCTTGGTCAGGACTACTTTGATTGATTAAAGTTAATTAATTAATAATATAATTAATAAGACTACTTTAGCTGGAAGATTTGACCTATTGAATGTGGAATGCCCAGAGGAAGCACTTTTACATACAAAATTATAGAAAACTTACAGTAGTGGGTGCATTCATAATAGCCAAATTGTATCCATACTGCAGGGTCCCTCCAATGGCAGCTGAAGCCACCATTAAGATCAGAGTCAAAGGACTGCCCTGTGGATGAAATCACATCCTCCAATCAATAATTCAGCATGTGTACAATGACACTATACCCTTTCAATGTTTGTGCAGTACAATTTTTTTTATTTAGTTAAAGCAGGTAAGTGAGTAAGCATAGAACAGTGTTGTGTTTTTTTTCTCCTTTACATCAATCTATTTAACTACATTTAAAATCATGAAAAACTATTTAGGAAGTATGTAGGAAGTATATAGGTAGTAGAATGGAATAGGAATAGCCTAGCCTAGTAGTCATTACTACTGAAATAAACTTTACCTTATGACATTTTTCAGGGGAGAAGCACTTTAATGACAATTTCACTTACTTAGATTAAGACTGTATATGCATTTGAGCACTAAACATAGTATTGCGTATCATAAATGAAAAATACAATTAATATAAATAAAAATTGAATAGCTAACTACCTTTTGTCCTCCAGGGTTGGACATGCTGGCTGGCACTCGTCACTGTACAAACTCAAGTCCTAGAGCCCTGAGCTGTATTAGGAGCCCAGGTTATGGCAGTTTCAGGTTCAGCCCACCATTTCTCAGCTTCCAATTAGAGCCCTCACACCCTTAAGACGAGACCACCTCTCCTGAACGCGCACATGCTGACCTGTGTACTTACAGTGGCCAAGCTGGACGAATGAGTGACCGCGAAGGGAACACAGTTGTACCGCTTTGACGTCACAGGTCTGGGATAGTGAGAGATTAAAAACAACACAGGCCCTATAAACTTCATAGGTTAAACGAATCAATTAACAGTTAGTGACGTTTGTTTCAGTCGTTTGTTAACTAAACAATGTTTCTGTAACTTTCCAGTCTCAAAGTTTTACATTTTGTGGTTGCCCAACGTGCAATCGTCCAGCAGATGGTGCTAACAGATTAACATCCAAACCCATCTTTTTTGATTTCTTATATTTCACACCAGAGAAAGGTGTGCCACTGACACCTAGGCTACTGAAAAGCCAATCCACTGACGCACCAAAATTTAGAAAGTTTTATTTAATGCAATGCTTTATTTTTTACTGACTGATCTATTGAGGCATAGGTGTAATTTTTTAGTCATACAGCAAAATGAGATGTGCATTTTTAATGAACCATTTCACAGAAGTAAATTTGCTTGATATCATTAACACTCCAGCAACATTTCTTTTGAAGTTTTGCGTGAGTGCATAAAGCGTGCGCAAAGCTCAAATCCCCCCACAAATGCGCTTCTTTCATCCGCATCCAGCGCTGGTGCCATATCGGGGTCATAATGAGTAGACACACCCTCCACCCCGTCCCTCTCCGCCTGTAATTGGCCAGCCTCTGACAGGATTACACGGGTTTCCTCAATTGAACGCCAGGCAAGGCAAACGACCGGGACCGCTGTGCATTTGGCTAAAAAATAAACAAGGATTATTGATCAGTGTTCGTCACATTGGTCCTGTGGCGAAGATACAGATACCACCTTTGTGTTGATGCGGATATTTCTCCTGTTCGTGCGTGATCTCTGGATTAAATGTGTTATTTTCCACTGACAGTCCCACTGGAGTCCCCTGTGCCGCTAATGACTAATGTGGTTTCTAAAGACACGGCTGCGCTTGACTGAAGATCCGCTGCACACCTCATCATGATGATGGCAAAGATTCTCTGGGACACGATCTTATTAATAAGTGGTAAGTATGTAAAAGTGACTTTACTTTTGTTTGTCAAATGCCTTACCTTTATGAAGAAACGGGATTTGGGTTAGTTATGATTTAAGTGTTTAATATCTATCCTAGTTTTAGATGTGCAACTTTGATTTAAGTACTACTTTGAAGCAACTCCTTAAGTATGTGTCCAAAATGTACATTGCTTCATAAACATCCATCATTCTATATGCAAAATAAAGGTGGATTTGTTTGTCTCTTTTGCTTAGTTTCATAATTCCCCCCCCAAAGCTTCTCTTGTTCTACTGGATGCAGATTAATCTTCGGTCTCTTTATGTAACCGAGTTCTTGTCTGAATATTGTTGGGTAAATCCTTGTGTCTGTTCCAAATACCATCTTTCTCTATCTCTGTATTTATTTTTTTGGGCCTTATCCTATCCATTTAGCTATACCTAGTTGCTCTCTCTATTGTTAGATAACCAAGTTTTCTCAATGAAGGCACTACACCTACTACCCCTCAGGATCTAACTGTAGGTTACCTGACACCTCCCTTTGTCCCATTAAACCACAATACAATAATGCCCCTTTTTATATTTCTTAGGTACTTTTAGTATATCTTTCATTCTCAATGGTGAGTTTACTGTTATCTTTCTATTACAGGCTATTGTTGTTATCATAGGTCAAATGTATATTGTAGCATTTCTTTGATTCCTCTCACAGGGTCCCTCTTTACATTTGGAGCAGGGCAGAACAATTCAACGCTTAGTGATGCCAACGTCTCCTTTGAAAGTAACTCCACAAGTTTGTCATATTTTTCAACAAATAGCTTTTCGTCTGCAAGTCCAACAACCATTGCAACTAGCACAACCGGCACCACTCCTATTAAGAGTAAGTATTATTGTAGCTTTTACATTTCCTTTCACTGCAGCCAAGTTTTTGAAGATGTCTACACCATAGATTCCCCCCTGAGCTTTCCCCTTATGCCAACAATGTGTGCTTCATAGTGATAATAAATCCTCTTAACCATATTCTTGTAAATCTAAGAGCAAGAGGATAATAATTTTACTAGTCAGTCACACATCAGCATATCCCGAAGGCGATATAGGATTTCACTTTTGTTATTTTAACCCCATTTTTCAAGGATAAGGGTAAGGATTGATGGTTTGGTTGGTAGGCAGATGCCGGGGGACAAGAGGAAGCTTTGAGTCATTCTGAAAGGAGAAGACAATGCATATAGGCTGGCTTCCAAAAACGCATTTACTGTTGGAATGGCGTGTAACAAGACGACCATCTCTTGCCTAAATACCACTGTGACATAAGCCAATATGGAAAACACTAGCTACTGTTTAGAGCTGCTAATTTAGGAATGTGTGTTAACTGTATGCCTTAACGTTCCAGTCTGACAATGTTAATTTAATCAACAATGTTTGTGCTGGTGAAAACTGAGATTCTCCAACCACAATAAGATAGAGTTTCTTTAAAAATAAATGTCTCCTGGAGGCATTTTTTTTGGGTTCTTGTGATTCAGGTTAAAGGATTTGGATTTCAAAGTGATGCCAGAAGTTATTTTTTACTTTTCAGAATAGGTGGGTTCAACATGAGAATAAGTAACACAATTAAAGGCCATCCCAGAGAGCTGTGCTCAGTGGCATGGATGTCAGCTTTAGGGTTTAGTTTGTGCCCTTTTAGCTGTTTATGCTAAGACTATTCTTGCTGTCATTATATTTACTTATTAGTGTATATCTTATTTTAGCTAAGTAATGTTTTCTATTTAAAAATATAAAATAATTTAAATATAGAGGCATATTTAGTACTGTTATATTAGCCAAAATGAAACAATTTAAAACAATTCACTTCAAAGGAGATCTTAATTGTATTATACAATATGGAAAAGCTTTTTACCCCATTTATGTAATTATCTGTAGTATTTGTTCTTGAAGTTGCATAAACTGAGGGTGATAGGGTTGTGATGGAAGAGAACAGTAGCTGTAGGTAGCTCTAGTTCTCAATTTTTCATTATTCTGAAGCCCATGGATAGGTTCATAAATGATAAGTGAAGAGCTGAAGAGCCGCATAAAATAGAAGTAAGAATACTTAAAATCAACAAAATAGCAGATTGTCAAAGGGATCAGCTCACTATTAGATTTATACTAAGCTGTTGTAGTTTCATATTTGATTTTAAAAAGTGTACACTAAAATGTGTGCTCTTGTGCCCAGAGTTTGTGGCGGCAGCAGTGCGGTCTCACTTTGACGACTGCCCTGACTCCCATCGTCACTTCTGTTTTCACGGAACATGTCGCTTTCTCATTGTGGAGGAGACACCTGCGTGTGTGTAAGCACCTACCTGTTTATTATTACTACAAACAATGCTGTGCTTAGTCATGTGTGTCTAAAATGTTATGATATTTCATATATATCATATGAATAAAACAGGTCATTTCAACACATAACATAGGTCTGAGCAATTAATAGATTATAATTCAACTAGATCCAATAACTTCAAATCATCATTAAAGTAAGGTTTGTAAATATTTTTGGAAGTTTGGAGCTGGATTCAGACATTGACAGAGGAAGAATTTTGTGTTAAAGCTCGTCTTATTTGTGTTTGAAAATTAATATTGTAAGCATTTTTTGATTCCTTGAAAATTGAGATCAATCGGTATAAGAAAATTTAACTTTTAACTTTTATTAGTAAAGTCAACTTGAAGTGTGTTTGCGGTTGGTTGGTTTTACAATTGAATACAATTTTCCACTTGAATATTTTTGTGTATGTGTCAAGTGACCTGTCAAAAAGAGTGGCGGTAGATACAACAGGAAAAAATAATTTGCATGTAAAGGTTTTGTAGTGAAGATGCGATATGTGAAACTAAGATTTGTTCATGCTAAATTATGCTTTACAGGTGTCATCAAGGTTTCGTGGGGATACGATGTGAGCATGCAGACCTGTTGGCGGTAGTAGCCACCAACAACAGTCAAAACACCTACACCACAGTATTAGTGTTCTGTGTCATCAGCTGCATCCTCTTAGCAGTACTGGTTACTCTTCTACAGTAAGTAACAGTAACAGTAGTCTTCTACAGTCAGTATCATCACCTTTCATAGATACAGTATTGTTTAGTTAAGTTGTTTCTTGTTTAGCTGCTGGTGGAGACAGCTCTGCCGTCGTAGAAGATATGCACATCACTACGCCTCTGAGAAGAACAGCCGTGGAGAGTCCTACTGGCCATCGGAAAATGGTATGGAAAGCTACATCATGAGATTAGATAGCAAATATATAAGCTATATTGTACATTAATTTGAGGCGCTTTTATTGCTCTGGTGCTTTTAGGGTCTGGTCACAACCTCCTCCTCCACTTCAAACTCAAACAGAGCCAGGCAATTGGGTTAATTTCAGTGAGATCTATTATTTAACTATATCAAACTTCCCTCACCTCCGATTAACAGCGTTTAGTGCTTCACATATTAATCTACCAGAAATCTGCAATGTTTTTCGGTACCCTGTTATTTTTAATTTGTAAGATAACCTGTCAGCCACATCCACCTGAACTCTGGAAGATAAAACTGCTGTCTAAACTACAAATAAAAGGATTTGGAAAAGTGTGCATTGTTGGCTCGCCAGGCAATTAATGAAAAACACTCTCCTTTAAGATATAACCATCAAATACTGGAATTCTATGCTAACACACACATATTTATTTCAGTGGTTTAGGAGCTGTGAAGATGCCTTGGTGGGTCTGGAGCTGGCTGCATCTTGTGTTTGGCTTTCTTTGTGCATTGGACCCACAAAACTTCTAGCCTTCAAGTGATGTTCCCAAGATCTGATGAGGAAATCCTGGGATTAAAAAAGTTGAATTCAGCTGACTAATTCCTGCTAGAGAAGAATGTTTTCCGTGTCTACACCATCTGTGGAAATCTGTACAGCAACCAGCAGCCCTCCACCCAGATGATGGAGAAGCTCTGTTTGGTCTCAGGCCAAACTGAAGGAAGTCATCATATTTGATAACTTTTGGTAGAGAATGAACTCGGAAAAGGCTTTTTTCAGGTAAAAGGACTACCAGGTTTCACTGTCTTGAACCAAAAGCCTTCAATTCCTAAAAAAGGTTTTTAAGGCCACACATTTTTCACAACTTCATGAGCACAGAATATTTTTTTATTATAAGGTGAAGGGACATAGCACTGGTTTAAAGACATTTATGGTCTGATTTTTAAGGAACTCACTGCACTGTTTGTAATTAGGAATTGACTACTGGACAACAATGTAAGCGCATAAAAGGTCCTGGATAAACGAGGATTCCCTCTGGTGCAAACATACACATTGTGTGGTTTGAAGTTAACTATTGTGAAACTGAAGATGAACTCTATTTGATCAGTTTTATTTTTTATTCCTGAACTATACTTGAATATTCTCTGGCATGCTATAATTCAACTCACTTTGCGGATATGTCACAGTATATTGTTCTTAAAAGTCTGTGCTGTTTAAATTTTACTCACTTTCGGAGGTGCATCTACAGAGATGCCCGATTATCACTGTTTTAACCCTGAGCACTGAAGGGGTCATGTGGTGGAGCACAAGCATCTAAGCATGTTAGCACTTACATTTAAAGAAAAAAACATTGTACATTTGCACAATTAATTTTATGTCTGAACTATTATAGCATTGTCGAATTTTAACAATAATTATCTTTAAACTGCATCTAAATAAAATGCTAATAAGGAATATAAAAATGACTGACAATTTGGACGTATTGTGATTTTCGATTTGAGGCATTTATGAGCCCATATTTTTTGCTTTGTTTACATGACCTTGTATTTGTGTTTGTCTCTGCGGAGATGTCTTTTTTATTCGCATTTTACTTTTCTGATATATTTTGTGTCTGTATATTCTCATTTATTTTTCAGTGTTGAATTAAATATGAAACAGCATGCCTGTGTAGTATGATTTGATACATCACCCTAACACTACACTAGCTAACTACAGAAGCTCATTGATCCACAGGTTTTTTTCAAAATCCTTAATTCTCTACTTCTTTTGTTGAACATTTCAATATAGAATATGGCCATCAACACGAAACTCAGGTCCTTGGGCATATTATGACAAAGAGTACATTTCCTGAGTGCTTTTATAGCGGAAGGAGATGTGTCAGTGCTTTCTGTGCGGTCACTCACTGATCCGTCTCCTCTTTGAGCTCTGAATATAGTTTTATGTCACAAGAAGCATCACTTCACTCCATTCAAGTGAGCCACATCTGCTGTACAGTAATTTTTATTCTATAACATGGAGTTTGATGTATATCTAGTCCTTTCACTGTTCATGTGAGGAGCAGCATTTTGTTTCACAATCCCATTATGTCTGCAATTGGATTTCTGCACAGCCCTTTAGAGCCGTCTGGCTGAGCTTCTAAACCTGCTTTGATTTAAGCAGCTCTTGTGGATGTTTTCCTAAAGATACACTTAAGCCTTTGACAAATAATAAAATGTATGGAAAACCAATATAAGTAAGCTATCAGTGCAAACTGACCTTGGTTCATGCAAATTTATCATTACACAATAGAGGAAGTGGTGGGAACAGAGTGATTTTGCCATTTTATTCTTCTTTTAACCTGTGGATGGTGTTACTATGATCTCCTTTGGTCCAGATGGTTTGGAACTGTCTTTAGTCAGGTATTAAGGTTAAGCAACTGTGGCCTGTGTTCACTCCTAAAGACGCAAATCACTTTAAAACGGACTATGTACACTTACCAAACAAATCATATGAAAGGAGCAGATAACTTTCACATTATTTATTATGCATTTCTTCTCATCAACTGAAGATTTTATACCATACCTACATAATCTGAATTGAGTACAAAAAAAAAAACAAGTCCAGTGTTTTATTAATTATTTTTGGCCACAATTAAAAAAAAAAAGAATGAGAGAACTTTAAATAATTAATCTGTCTCTCTCACGTAATTGTGGTATTGACAACAACCTTTCAATATTTTAATACTTAGTTATACCCAGTGTCCACTAGATGGTGGAATTTTTTTTACAATAAATATCTTGAACTTCTTTGTTAAGCCAGCCTGAAAATGTCTGCCTGACTAAACTTTATCTCTGTTAATTTCTGAACACCTAACTCTCAGCTTCAGTCCATCTGCTCCTGCAGTCGTGATGGCAGCTCTTCTAAAGAACTGAGACAGTGTTCTTCAGGAATGATGTCAGACTGATAGTATTTGTTGTCTCTGTCTAAAAGAAAGCCATGGATGCCAACAGAGCGAGAGGCGAGGTAATCATTGATGTAGTGGTCTCCAACATGAGCCACTTGTATAGCAGAGACCCCACACTTATGCAGAGCCTGTTCAAAGATGAGAGAATTAGGTTTGGCTACACCAGCCTCCTCTGAGGTCATCAGAAAACTGAAGTGTGACAACAGATCACATGATTTCAAAATGGTTTCCAAGCGCTTATCAAAGTTGGATACTACGCCCTGCTTCAGCCCAAGGGAAGAACAAGCCTCCAGAACCTTTTTGGAATCATCAAATACCTGTAACAAAATACATTCATTTATTATTATTTAAACTGTATTAAACGGTATATTTCGTTTCATTCACCTCCCAGTTCTGTGCATTGCAGAAGCTGTGATAGAGATTGTGTGATACTGTCTGAAGAAGTGCAGGATCTTGAACCCCGCATATAGAAAAAGTGTCTTGCACCACAGCGGTCCACCAACTGTGTCCATTCAGACCTTGAGTGATGCCATAGTTCGGATATCTGCTTGAGTAACTTTTATATGCCTGACGAAAAGCAGAGTTGACCTCCACAGGCTTAAGCTTGAGGCCGATTCGCTCAGCCTCTCTGCAATACTGCTCTCCCACTGAGAAACGCACCTTTAGGAGAGTGTCCTTGACGTCCCACAACAACCATTTCAGAGCAGCACGCATCACACCTTCAGGAAAACAAGGGAAGCTTACAAGATGAATTAATTAACAGTACGATGTCTATGATTAACAGTGCATCCCATAGACCAAGGCCTAAATTACACTTGAAAAGTCAGCATGAAAAGGACAGAATGGAAATTTAATCTAAAATGTAGGATTTACAGGTACATTACACTGTAGTTAAATTGAACAACAATCAAATATTACTTGAGTATAAATGCATTTTTGTATGCCCTGATTGAAGGTGTAGGCCTAAGCGTTGGACGTTATCATGGACCTACTTAGTGAGGCCATAACCAGTGAGGTAAATAACAGTTAATAAAGCTCATTATTATAACTCACTTTATATAAAACCTCAACCTAAATGTAAATGCACACAACATAGATCTTCATTCTTGAGATGTAAAGACCCATTTACACTTCAGTCCATCTTATGCTTGTGTACACAAAAGCCCAATATCCGAACAGTCACAGGAGTTCAATAATAAAACAAACATCAAACGATTAGCTATAACACTGATCATGATACAGACACGAAAATGAACGACCTAGATGTCCAACAGTATTTGATGATCCCCTAAAACTCACCCAAATTATGCAGCAGATGACACCAAACTGACCTGTCAAACCTACTCCCGAAACATTGCTCTTCTTCTACGACAAAGGGAAGGAACGCCTCCTGCGAAAAGTATTTTTTAAATCACTTTTTTTTTTTTAAAATAAATTTAAGGTTCTCTTTTAACGAAGATATTTGCAAATCGCTATATATGCTGATGTCCTATAAATAATAATAATAATAATAATAATAATAATAATAATAATAAAAAATATTGTGATTACCATTTTGTTATAGTCAGTACAGCCACTCCAGTAGATGGCGGTATAGAAACATGTCGAGGCGCAGAGCAACAACAAACATAACTGGGCATGCGTTGGACACACGCAGCTAGCTAATGTTGATGTTGGTTGTATGTAGTTTAGATGATGTGAATAAAATACTTGCTCTAATACGACTATGACAGCCCGGCACTTTCGCAGGTTACAGGGCTTGTTCTGTGTTTACAAACCTCCGGGTGTTCATTGGAAATTGGTCCGGGACACAGTAGAAGCCAATCTTCTCAAAGGTCAGTACGTCTTAACATTCTCGAGCTTTCTAGCACTATATTCACTTATTTTTTTATGTCTTATTTTAGATTTAAACGCCTCAGCGCCCCGTCCTGTGCCACGACAGGTGCGCTATTTGTTATCCCAAGACAGCTCAAAAGATGAAGATGCTCCCAAGGCACTCACCCTGTCTGCTGCCAGTGTGCCAGTTCTGTCTGAGCATCCTCTGGGTATCTACTGTACTATTATACTATCGTTTTTGATGCTGCTTGCTATACGTCTTCTCTCTTTCACTGATGTTAAAAGTGCATAATGTAACTTTTCTGGTGGAGGGTGATCAGCTGAGATGTGATTTGCCAAGAATGTTCCACAGTATGGCATTCTTCATCTCCATGGAGACAAAAAGATACTGTCAGGCCAAGTTACAGGTCAGCTCTAAGGAGAGGTGACTTACGGTGTTTATGGTAAGAATGCATGTTTTTTTCCCCAAGACAATAAATTGAAACTGAATAAATACAAGATGAATAACTTGGATTCCATACTGTGAAACATCTCCATGGAGACAAGTAGGTAGCAGACCCTCAATCAAAAATGTACATCATGCACCTTTAACTGTTTGTTAGGAGGAAAATATTCTCAATTTAAATTTAATGTTAATTTCTTTTTCAGTCACCGGACCTGATTTCCAACACATTCGAGTTGGAGTGGGCCATCGACTGGATGCTTTTTCTTCTGGTGTTTTAGGTATAACCTTACAGTAGAAACACTGAAACATTTGGATTGTCTTGTGCATTTTATTGTAATTTGTACATTTTTGTCCCAGTTCTTGGTATTGGAAATGCAAACAAAGCTTTGAATGACCTTTACAATTCTCGTGTCACAAGGGTGAGAAATGTGGTCATTTTTATAAAAAACAAAACAAAACAAAACCACATTATTGTGCTATTTATATACATTTTATTTATTTATTTATTTATATATATTTTTTCTCTTAAGGACTATACAGTTGAGGGAGTGTTTGGGAGTGCGACGGATGACTTTTCAAACCAAGGCCGAGTTATAGAAAGATCCACTTATAGTAATGTTCTTTTTACATACCAATATTCATTTTATGATGATTACAAACTAATTTGTCAAGTATTTTTTGTCTGAATAGATCACATCACACAGGATAAACTTGAAAAAATCTTGGCAATGCTCCAGGGAGCCCATCAAAAAGCACTGTTAACGTACGTAAGAGAGAGCATTTGTAATTACAATGAAAGAATGCAAGCACTGCATTAGAATTACTTTTTATCTTTTGGTTTGTAGATATTCAAGGGTGGATATGCGCTCACAAGAAGCATATGAAATGGCAGTTCAAGGTCTACTGGGACCAGAGGAAAAGTCAGTGCCTATTCTTTTAGGCCTGCGATGCATTCGCTTTGAACCTCCCAACTTTACTTTAGGTATGTAAACTAAACTGACAGGTGCAGCCATAGCAATGAACTGAAAACCAGAGTATCTTGAGAATGAAAGAAGAGCCAAATTCCAACAGGAAGTAACCAGAAAACTGGCTTTAAAAATCTGATCTCCCTTGACAATCTGAGGTCAGATCTGGTTTGAAGGTATGTTCAAGTATTAGAGAGAGAGTATTAATGGACATGGACATCTACAAAATGCTGCAAAAGACATTTGTGCAGTACTTGAACCTCAAGCAAGAGGTTAGAGCACATTCTAGCACAGTTCTGATACTATCTAATTATTATCTAGAAAGTAAAAAACAAAAAAAACTTTACTTTTTGTTAATACTGCCCAGCCCTATGATCTATTAATCCATTTCTATCCATTGCAGAGGTCCAGGTTATAAATGAAACACAGAAATATCTTCGGAAAGTGGTGCATGAGATCGGGCTGGAGCTACGCAGCACAGCGGTTTGTAAAGGCATTCGACGGACTAGAGACGGCAGTTTCACTGTGCACCATGCGCTCACTCGTAACCAATGGACTGCAGCAGAAGTTATGAACGCCATCCAACAGTACCACACCACAAAGAAGAGGAAAAGAGATGCCATAGAACAAAACAAAAACTCTGAGTTACCTGTGGAGGAAGGGGATATATCCACTAGTCAGAATACAACACATACAATAGATGCTTTCAATTAAATATATGTATATATATTTTTTTATTTCTGTTAAAAAAAAGTTTACTTTTAGAATTTTGACTTTCATTAACTGTAACCCATAACAATGACGTCTAAAAGATTGCTGGTCAGGACACCCTAAATAACCATGCAACAGACCAGGGGTCCCCACTGAAAAATAAGATTGACCTGTGTAATAAGTTTCATGTTTCAAAACATTGAAAAATTGTTTTAAATTTGTTTTGAGTGGTTTATTTCACTAAAACACGCAACCCCCATTTCAGCACCCTGTAACCTCCACTTTGAGAACTGTTAGAGATTGATTGCCTCACCAACCAATCCCATCTACATTCTATTTGTAAAGAATGTGGTTCTGGCTGGCCGGGTATATAGATTGAATTGCTGGAATTAATTTCCAGCAATGCGTACCTTAAAGTTATTTCAATGTTGTTGCTGCTGCGAAGGAATATGAGACAGCCTTTGCAAGGACAAATTAACCTTGAGTGCATCATGTAGTCATACTTTAGGTTTAGACTGCTAAACTAACAGTTTATTAGATTGTGTTATATTGTGGTTGTCAACAAAAAGCAAAGTTAGGCTACAGAATATATAAAAAGTCACAAAGAATTGCAAAAGTGGCATTGGCTGTGCAAATGTAGAAATTACTTCCTCCCATACTTCGCACATGTTTTGATTGTATATATAGGCTATTACAGTTACAGTATTTTAAAGCAAATTTACATAATTTAAAGCTATCCTTTAATCCAAAATCACAACATTCAACCACCTTTTTCCATGCATAAGTTACTTTACAGATAAAATGATAAAGTTAAATTCCTTCTCTGCTTTTAAAAATATAATATATTGACTTGTTACTCATCTATTCACAATAATGTGCTGCCATATTTAGCAACATCCCTTGTTTCTTGGTTCAGGTTTACGCAACACCAGAGGCTCCTCCCGTCTGGCTGCCTTTTGACTCAACAGCCTGACAACAAGAAAACATACAAGGAACTTAAAAATATAATTACGGAAGATAATGTAAACTGGAGTGTTACCTGGCAACTGTTTCCAGAGCTTCAATGACATTTTCACCTGTAGCAGCACTGCACTCAAGGAAGGCAAAGTCATTCTCCTGTTGATATATGAAAATATGTATCTTATGTATTGCAGATATAAATTATAAGGATGCTAACAGATAACATTTAAAGGATATTTTTACCTGGGCAAGAAGTTCTCCCTCCACTGTTCTAACTTTTCTTTCTTTGCTGTCACTCTTATTCCCAAGTAGTAAAATAACTACATTCTCTCCAGCTCCTTCCTACAAAAACAGTTATAGAGCAAGATTGGTATGTTGCACATGCATCATTATAATAGTATAACATTGTCATCAACCAAAAGCTTTCTCCTTTCTGGATTTTTTCCCCCATTTAAAAGATATAAATATTTTAAAAATATTTTGTTTTACATTGTTAATTGCTATAGCAACGGCCTTTATTTTTTATCATTCTGAAAACCGTGGATAGGTAAAGTAAAAACATTGTAGCTGTTTTATGCACCTTACCTTGATACAGTTTGCCCAGTAAGTCACAGCAGTAAAAGTCTGAGCACAGGTAATGTCATACATCAACAGAAATGCCTGGGCTCGGTGGAAGATCTGCTTTGTCATGCTGTGAAATCTGCAAATGTCATAAAGAGATTGTCAGAACATTACAGACTAATTGTGAAACGTGCTGTGGTGACATTTATTAGTACTTGTGGCAATAGGAAGTGCTTTAATACTTCTTTCTGTCACAATCCTCTTAAGTTATTTAGAGTTGGAGCTAGTACAAAAAGACATGGATGTTTGCATTGTGGCCCATTTGGATATCTTTAAAGTAATTACATTTACATTTATGAAACTAAATATTACTATAATTAAGAGTGCAAATATACATCTAATAGCGGTGTTCTGACAGCTAGCAATGACGTGTCAAACCTGTTCTGCAGCAGGTTTTGACTTGGCCCAAAGAGCATGCCTCATGATCAGGGAGTTGGTTGACTCATATTTAAACTACCAACAAACATTCATGTCCTACAGACATTCCAGCTCATATGTTAAGTATATTTCACAAATCCTTTCTGTAGACTTGCACAGAGAGCAGGCTGTCTATTTGAGAACAAGGAACAACTCTTAAAAAAGGAACAAACTGTCTTAGACTCAACAACAACCAATAACTCTTGTCATGTATCCAACTGTGCACAGCAGTGGAAAAGACCTTGAGAACAAAATTGCATGTGGTTTTATTATGCTTTTGATTTGGGACCATTTGGATGACCATGACATTTATAAAACAAAAATGATATAAATGCTATACTTTTGAATGACTGCATAATAATGCATACCTCTCCTGCCCAGCTGTATCCCATAGATGCAGCACAACAGTTTTCTCATCCACAACCACTGTCCACTTGTATGAATCCATTCCTGGAATCAATAACAAACACAAGTAAAAGAGAGAGATAAATATGAAAGCATTGGCATTAGTAAAAGTATTATCATTTTATGCTTGACTCCTACCAATAGAGGCAGGGATATCTGAGGAAAACTTTCCGCTCTGAGCCCTCTGCATAAATGAGGTCTTGCCCACACTGCTGTCTCCGATCATGATGACCTCATACTTACTGACACTCAGATCATAACCTGAAGAAGATACATTGGGCAATGACATACTTTATTGGCTAGAGAGGCACTGTTTAAGCACCAGAATCAAGTACATCTGAAGTATAACTTGGAAAACATTTAGATTATTTTATTTATATTTTAGTGTTTGCGGCAGTCAATAATGCTGAGTAAATGTGACTCATGGATGGTTAAGAAGGTCTAGAAAGAATACTCATACAACACATTTTCCACTGGTGCAATTTCTGGATTATTTTGACATGTATAGATTAATAATAAATACACAGAAAGACATAGTAATCTACATGTGTCAGGTACAAGTGATCATTTCATTACTCTTGAATCATTACATCAGCTTTGACACTTGAATGTAGAAAAATAAAATAATAATATTTAGGTCTTGTTTACCTGCAGCAAGCCTGATATTACTCTGCTGGGCCCGGCGAACATTCATAGAAGGTTGAGGCAGTTGTTGTGGAATTTTTTGACTGTAGCGGAAAAAATATTGTCCTTTAGGAAAGTTACACACAGAACGTAAAATCACATTTGTACATATTTGGAATCTTGATCCACCACTTAAGAATCACTGTTTGATACTGAATAAGACTCACCCCACAGGCCTAGAGTCCCCTTTAATATTGAAAGCAGAGGCAGTGGAAAAAGCTTTGCTGTCTGTTTCCTGTAAAGACAATAACAAAGATGAGAACACAAGAGCAAACTACTGTAATGTTTATAATATCAACATGAAGAAGCGTTCAGTTAGGCCAAAAGTATGTTCACAACATTGATGAAACTGCAATGCCAACCACATCTTCCTCTTTGTTCTGTGACACCACTTCTCGAAACAAAGTATTTGTTCAAATAGAACATACTAGTACAAGTCAATGCAAACCATAGTAAGAAATAAACATTTAAATTAACAATGCACTACCTTCATGTTTCTGGTGACCCCCACTTGTCCCTGTTGCATCAAATGTTCCACAGTACGGCATTAAACTTATCTTATTAAAGGTAAAAAATATGCATTTTTACAGAAAGCAGTTCCGCCTCTCCTCAGATCTGACCTGTAATATAGCCTGGTGGAGTCTCTATTGAATTGCTGTTTAAAAGTTACTATATCACACCATAGTTATATTACACTTTTTATGTTATAATATTTCCTTATCAAAAACATACCTGGAGTTGTGTTTCATTCGTCCATGTTTAACACACAAACCAAGCATATTTAGGCTGAGTTCTAAAAAGGTAGTTAACTTGAAAACTATAGCTTCATGACATCACAAGGTAGAACAGAGCATTTTGAATTTTTAGAGATAATCCAGGATTACTCTATGTGTGAATGAAACAAAACGCAACTCCAGGTATGTTTGATGAGGTAACAACATTCCAACATGGTTTAATGCTCCTAAGAGTCAATATTGTGTAATTTAATGCCACTATAGAATATTCCAAAAAAACTAACATCTCCAGGGAGACAAGCAGGTGGCATACCTTCAACCTATAATAATATAAAATAAAATCTTACCTCTATTTGACCTTGTTTTGGCAACTCTGCTCTTCGTCCTTCCAGTGGATGTAGGGTTTCTTCAGTGCCCTTTACCTGCCTGATGCTTTGGTCAGTGTGGGGCTTTCTATGTGACCCCATTTTTCTCCTCCTTGCTACAGCTGCATCTTCTGTCATTACATCAGGGTGGGAAGACACCTCTAACTCTGACTCAGGTCTCTTGTTTTGTTGGCTAAGAGGGGTTTCCTCATCTGGTGGTTGTTGATGCACAGATGCTGCATGTATAAGTGAGCCACTGTGTTCTTTACTTTCAAAATTTTCATTTGAGACATTCACAACTGCCTCTTGTTTGACATTTATAGGAGTGACTATTTCCTCTAGTGGACCGGCTTTTTTAGATGATAAATTCTTACGAGTGGAACCCATTTTTCTCCTTTTGCCCGGACTTGATGGTTGAATTTCCTCACTGGTAATAGGCTGAAGATTTTGCGTTGCATCTTTATTTATGTTTTCTATCAATGCAAAGTCCTCTATTTGCAAAGCTTCTTCCTTCTGTTCTTGTGCTACCATCTGCATTTCTGCGCTATCTTTATTTTGCTGTTCATCTTTAACAGGCCTAACAGTGGCAATGCTAACATCCACTTCATCAACAGTTGCAATAATTTTTTCCTCATATATAGCTGCTGTGATGTCAAAACTGGCTGCATTGTCTTCTGGAGATTTTTCTTCATCTTGTTTCTTCCTATTGAGCTGTGATTTCCGAGTTGAGCCCATCTTTCTTCTTTTGGTTTCAGAAGTTGTCTTTAAAAACTCCATATCTTGAACTTCTTGTTGATCCTTTCGTATGTCTTCTGCAACTATTACAGCTGATTGCATTGCATCTTCAGTTTTTGCTGTGATCACTTCCTCTGATCCTCCTTTTGTATTATCCTGAAGTATATCAGCATTGTGTGGTGAATCTGCTTCTGCTTTGTCATTCAGATCTACTGTAAAACTACTTGTGATTTCAACTGGTTTATTTTCTTGGATATTCTTCTCCTTGTCTTGGTTGGAGTCTTCAAACTCAACAGTCTGCTCTTTGTCAGATAATACAAATATTTTGTCTTCAGGTTTTGCATTGCTTTGATTTGTTAGTTCTGCCTCTACTTCTGATGCAACGTCAGGACTATTTAGCTCTTTTTGTGTTAAATCGTCTGTTGAAGTTGACTGCACAAACTCTGTGACCTTATCATTATCTTGGCTTTCATTAACTGGTTCATCATTTGCAGTGGTTAATTCTGGTTTTCTTGCTTTCATTATTCGACTTGAACCCAATTTTCTTCTCAGACCATGGTGTGGGCCAGTATTAAGCGCATTAACCAACTGCACACCTTCAGAGGGCTCTCCAGTAGTTCCCACCTGATCTGGATGCTCAGCTTGTAGCAAAGAAGAGGTATCCATTTCTTCATGTGTCTCATTATCTGATAAATATGTTAACTGATGAACATTTATTGGCTCTTTTAGTGCATAAATTCCAGTTTCTACTTCATTCTCTTCAGTATCTTGAGGTTCTTTGGGTGATTCCTGTCTAAATGATGAGTCCACTTCTAATCCACTCTCTGTAATATTGAATTGGATGTTTTCATTTTTTGATGCATTATCCTTTACAATTTGCTCCTCCTCAAACAATGCTGTCACTTTTGTTGGTTTTAAGTATTTATCAGTGATTTCAATGTCTTCAACTGGCTCTGAGGCCTCATCATGAACTTGTACGGAGCTTTTGTCCAATTCTTGCCCAGTCGCCTGTTCAACAATAGTGATTTCTTGGTTCTGTTCCTCAACTACAGACTCTACTTGAGTTATTGCACTCCTTTCATTTGGTGTAATATCAATCTCCTTTGATTCATTATTAACCTGTCTTTGCTTTTTGGTTCTGCGGCTAGACCCAAGTTTTCTTCTGTTTCCAATGAGCTGTGAGCCTTCATCTTCCCCACCAACAGAAGCATCTGGATGTGGAGAAGCCAGAGGTGCAGTATGTGGAATTTGGACAGAATCTTTGGCAGAAATTTCTTGTTTTTGCAGACCAACCATCGTTTCATTTTTCTCCATTTGATCTTCAGAGATCTCAATAGGAACATTATCATTACTTTTATTTAGTTCTGTTGGATGATTCTCCCAATCTGCTACTTCAGGTAAATCTTGTATCGAAACAAAAACATTTTCCTTGTTTGGAGATGCAAGCAGTTCAACCTCAGCATATTGTTTTGGTTTATTATCCTCACTATGTTCTTCTGTTGAAATATCTAGGCTGGGTGGTTCTTGTTGAGGAATCTCGACTTTTTTCTCTTTTTGTAGAAGAGAAGAATAGATAGATTCATTCATAAACTGTTCATCAGGAGGTTCTATCTCTTTATCTTCCTCTTTAGGATCAGTGCTTAATGTAGAACTCTCGAGTGGTTCTGGCTCTTGCTCTAAAATGACTTCAATATTAGCGCCTTCAGACTCATTCTCTGCACTGTGTGTTGCACTAAAAAGCAGTTTGTCTGTACTTTCCCCTAGCCCTGCAGAGTTGTCATCAACAACTTTATGTGTCACATTCTCTAGACGAGCGTTAACATTTTGTATATCAAATTCTTTGTTTTCATCTAAGTGCAGTAGCTCTTCTGTAGTAGCATGTAATCCAGGTTGACAGTCAACAGTAGGTTCAGTAACTGCGTCATCTTTTGGCAATACTGACATATCAGATTCTTCAGAACACATCTCTTTTGACAATAGCCTGTTTTCAATTGTCTCCCCTTTTAAGCTTTTCTCATCAGTTTCTGTGTTTCTTTCATCCAAGATACCAAAGTTGACATTTTCATGTACTGCTGCTGTGGTTTCAGTTTTTAATAATCCCTCCCCCTCACAAACATCATCCAGGCTGATGTTTGGAGAGACCAAAGGTGTATCTCTAGGTACGATTTGAGATTCATCACTGAGTTTTATACCTTCCTCTTGATCTGGGATAGTGCTTACTCCATCTGTGGAAGTTTTAACTAATTGTTCCTCTATTAGATTTATACTTTTATCATCTGAAAACATGTCTTTAATATTTGTTGAGTCCACTGAGCTGTTATCTTTGTCTTCATCAGTGACACTTCCAGATGATGAGGTTACTTGATCCACATCTTCAGTCTGTGCTGCATACATCTCATTTTTATCCTCTGGTTCAGGACTAGCAGAAACATTTAGTAAATCAGAATTATCATTTTGATCAAAATGAAGGAGCTTTTCTGTTGATGACTGCATTCCCATTTGTGCTCCAAACATGGGATCACCAAGTTGAATTGTTTCGTCTTCTGTTATAAATTCTGCAATAGAAGACTTTTCCCTTTCTAATTCAGAAGGAATTTCACTTGAAAAACTGCTGCTAATTAAGGTCTCATCTTTAACTTTTTGATGAACAATTTCTTTTTCCTCTGTTACAAAAAAGTCATTTTCAAAAGTAACATTGTTTTCTTTTGAATAGGTGTCACCTTTTGCTGTGATTCCTGATGTTAAAGAATTCTCAATTGTTATGCTTTCAGCTGGCTCATCAGTTTCCTCAAAAACTTGCTGTGTAAAGCTGTCACCGGTTTCTAGTATTTTTGATACTTCAACATCTTGTACACTGACAGAAATATCTGGATTTGGGGAATACTGGGGTGTAATTGTGCCATCTGTGGGAGAAATTTCTATAGATGACAATTCAGAAAGGTCTTGCGGGCTAACAACTTTTTCATCATTATTTGGTTTTGTCTTTTTAACTTCCTGGTCTTTAAAATCAACTAACAAATCTTCAACTTTTGGTTCCTCATCATGTTTGACATTTTGTGACGCATGCATTTCTGGTTGCTCCTCTTCTCTGTAGGCATCATCTTGTGAGGTATCTACAGTAACTTCCTGGGTATTAAGTACAACTGTAAGATCAGTTGTTTCCAATGTACTAGATATGTTACTTTCCACAGCCAACTCATGACATTGATCTTGTAATTCCTTTAGATTGACTTCCTTTTCCATTTGACTTGAGCCAGGTTTTCGTATTTCTGCAGATGGCAGAGAGCTCTCGTCACTTGGTTGACAAACTGGTTTTTCAATATGCCCTGCCTCATCTTTTGCTTTATTATTATCATCATCATGTGAACCAGTGATGTTGATGTCTTCTTGCTCTATTAATTTGACAGGGCATGTGCTTTCTCTAGTCACACCTGTGGGGAGAGTGGCTTCAAGTATGTCTGGCATTTGTTGTGCACAGTCCATTTCAGTTAACACACCCTCTTGAGTACTAGCAATTTTAGGTATTTTTTTATTTTGGCCATCATTCAAAGGCAAATCTGGCATGGTTTCCATGTTAATGTTCGGAATATCACTAGTTTGAGGCACAGACGAGACGGCTTCAGTTAATGTTGATATAGTGGCAACTGGAGACTCATCAGCTGCCCCACGCCCTGATTCAGTAAAATTTCTTTCAAGTGATTCATCAATGCTTTCATTTTGAATACCTAAAGAGTCCAGAGCTTGTGAATCTGTAGTAGTATCCTCCACTTCCTCTAATAGTTGGTTGCTTAACTCAGTAGTAACATCTGATTCCTTAAAATGCAGTTTCCCTTTATTTCCACGTTGAGAGCCCAACTTTTTCTTCCTCACAGGTGGATCTGATTGTGTACTGCCAGGATTCAAAGTTAAATCAGCCATTGCATCTGCTCTTTGTCTACCTTGTGGTAAAGGCGGACTCTTTGCAGTGTCACTGGTCTCTGGAGATTCGTGTACATTTGGATTTAAAGAGCGACGCTGAGAGCCCATACGTTTTTTTTTTGAAGCAGACATGACTTCAGTCTTTTCCCCTAGAGCAAAATAGATTTAACCATGCATTGTCAGTAAATTTACATTCAGTTATGCAACAGCAGCTTATGGGGGTTAACTATTTAATGCCTTGACAACTGCAAAAACTAAGAGCATTATTTTTCAGCAGAAAAAAATTACTGTTTTAAATATGTGCGTGTCAATTTTTGATCAGCTGTGTGTGCGCGCGCGTAAATATGTATATTATTATTCTTTATTAATGGGTTTAAAGTATCGTTCCTTAAGGGTGGAACTGCAATGCCATATTAATTTATCATTTGCTACAAGACCATAAAACTATTTCTTTTTTTACCAAAGTAGAGCTCTTTGGAACGGTAGAGTGGTAGGTTAACGCTTGAACTTGTTCACACTTTTTGCTTTACCTGGTAAGTTTATAAATAACAAGTGTTGCTCTAACAAACATTTAAGTTGTACTTTTAATACAGCAGACCAACACACTTGCACCTAAAGCATACATTTTCAGTGGCATTTCCAGAGTACATAATGTTCACTTACCCTCTGCTCTGGCTGGGCTGACGTCTCCCGCGTGAGAACTTTGTAGTGTCACTTTAAACTCACTGCTCAACTCGTGAGACCGAAGTGAAGTTTTTGCACCGCCACTCGCAGCTTCCTGTTCGAGTTACGCTTCCAGTTGTCTCTTAATAGGCACCACCACACTTCCTCTAAATCACACTCACAAGTTATGCTTGCACCTCAAAGTCTGCAATACAAACATGAAGTTGTGTAAATGTTTTTAGAGGAGATCATTTTTGAATGTTTCCAATGAATTTACTTGTGCAATCTTTCAACAGGGATCACATTACTTCACATGGTTTGATCTCATGTATTCCCACAAGTAAATATTTTGTTCTTAATTTAGGTCATCCTCAGCGCAAGTTTCTGCTTTTGTTTGAAAACCAAGATGTTTATGAACTCATTCATAAAACGTACCATTCAGAACACTGTTGATATTATGTTAATACAGGAGAAAACAAAGAGTGGGGCAACAGTAGCTAAAAAGGTCAGCACTTTGAAAACAAATTTAGAATGTTGCCCAATGCCACTGACAGGTTGTCTCAGCACCTTTTGACTCATGAGAAATGTGCAGAATAAGACCAATGCATTTAGACCATACAGTCTATGATTTAGACACTACAAAAGCCTAAACTGGCTTAACCAGTGTTAATTACACTTAAAACAGAAAAGCACAGAGACAAAAAAAAAATCACATTTGAAAGCCATTTATTGACAAAGTGGCTACATGAGATTTGATTCTCCAACCATCATTTTGAAAATGTACATAATGTGGATAAAAGTGTTTCTGAGAAACCTGTAAACAGACCATAAATGTACAGAATGTCCAGACATCTTTATCTAAACAACCAGTAACAGGAGTGAACATAAGCAAAGCAACGTAAAAACCCAAACTTTCCAAAAGCTTTATTGAACAGTTAAAAATATGTAAAATAGTATCTGGGTCACAACATGCACTGTCATACTTTCTTGTGAAGTTAGAGATTTGTATGTTATGAACAACACTCTTATAGCCTTTAAAAAGTGAAGAAAATTAAAATACCAACTTTTTTTGACCATAGCACAATCCAGCAGATGGCTCACATCTTCATTTCCTCTCAAAAGACCTGGAACGACTGTAAATAAAATACAAATGAAATATATGAAACAGTTAAGTCTTTGTTATTCTACATGCTGAGCAGACACAATAACAAATCTCCCACACAAATAAGTAATCCATCTGCAATTGTAACAGAATATTAAATACCTCCTGGACCTAGAGAGAGACCTTGAGCGCTTGCGGGGTTTTTCCCTGGACAGAGAACGATATCTGCGCCTTTCCTTTGACAGAGACCTGGTAGAAAACAAACCATATTGTATATAGTGTACATATTGTATAATTAAATACACTGTGGTAATTAGTGAGGACATGTACAAATTTTATGCAACTTACCGACTACGGCTGCGACTGCCGCTCCTCCTCCTCGGTGATCTAAGATGTGAATGTAAAAATGGTGGAGAAAAAGTTAAATAAACATATGCAACTAAAAGCCACCTGCAAAGGGATTAGGTTAGGAGTTGAAATGTGGCAACAGGTCGGTTATAAAAAATTATCAGTTTGTATGAGCCCCTCAAAAAATGTTTAATGGGGATCTGAACACCAATTCTGCCGCCACATTTAGGACTGTAATCAAAATATTAAGAGAGGTTGATCATCTAGTATGTCTTGAGTGATACATTGCCTTCTGTCAGTTTTAGAGCTGGAAAAAAATCGAATCATTAATAATCAACTCCATGTGGTACCATGATTTTTTGAGGACCAATGTAAATAGATTTTTCTTCACAATAAAAATAGTTTTGGCCGTTTTTTCAGATTTCTGCAGGACCTTAATAATTCTATAAGAATACTGTCCTATAACTGCTGAGATACAGTTATAAGGCAGCATTGAATGCTACATCAAGGACAAACTACAAAAAGCAGGATAAAAGCAACTTACTATTTGGGGGGGTTTGGGCAAGAAAGAAATGACGGAAAGAAGCCAGACTGATGGAGAGGGAGGTCAAATTGCAGAGAGGATTTGCCACATGATGCAAATGCTGAAATGAAGTTGCTTGGTGGTTTGTTGAATGTTGTTTTTGGGGAGGGATGTAAGCCAAGGGCTGTTCCCGCTGATACTGAAGTTGTTTGGAGATAAGATAAGTAAAGGCGCTGATTGGCTGACAGTGTCAAGTGGACCACTGGTGACTGAATAAAAGTTGAGAAGAGGAGGAGGATGCTGGGGAGGAGCTGCATGCTCAGGAACCATTAGTTGGTGGGACCTGACGGCTGGCGCCTTGGTCATGTGACAACATCAGCCAAGCTGAGAGGGCTCGCAGCTCAGCAGTCAATGATGCTGAAAGAGGGCTAGTTGATTGACTCAGATGGTGAGAAGCGTGGTGACTCTGCAACGGGGTTCACTTTATTAATATAATGCCATCTGAACTTGTTAACAAAATGTACAACTAAAAGGAGGCATCTATAAATATATTTTTAAAAATGTTATATTACATTAACTTTATTAATGTATTTTTTAAAGAATATGACAGTATAGTAAAAATAAAAAACAATGGAGTGACAAGTTACCAATACATCAATCACCAAACGTCACCCCTGCTGAAAATTGTCACTCTCACTGTCAGTTGGGTATAGGTTTAAAGAGATTTATAGATTATTGTCAGATTAGCACAAAAAAGGTGAATACATACCGACGCCTGACTGGAGGACTCCGCTTCCTGAAGTCATCCCGAGGCCTCCTGCCCCAGGACGGAGGTGGGGCACGACTCCTCGAACGCTTCTCTCCGGTAGACAACTCCACACGCACACGACAGCCACACATGGTCCTGCAAAACCCAGTAAGATGTTATTATCCAATAAGAGCAAACAAAAACATTTCAAATTTTCAAAATCTCCCTTGTTTGTTGCAAGTGTGCAAAACATGCAGTGATACATTTCATATTATTTTGGCTAAAGAAAGAAGACATGGACTCTCCTTCCTTCTCCTCTCCTCCTCCAGCTGCTGCACCACAATTGGTACGGTGTCTTTCATGCGGTAGTGTCAGAATACATTTGAACTAACTTTGCTATGATGTAAATTGAACACCATTAGATGAGGGGTGATGACACAATCCTGATCATTTCATAAAATCATTTTAATCAATGTTAAATCAAAGGATATTTTAAGATGCTAACTACTAAAATTCATTCAAAAGTGACTCTAGTGAGGAAAATGCATTTACCACTAGTGACACAGCTCCTGATCCATTATAAGTAGTTCCACATCTCATTTGTTTACTTTTTAGAATGTATTTCTTTGGATGTTTTGCACACCTGTATTGTAAGGTTTAATTTTGAGCCCTATAGAAAACAAATAATGTTTTTAACAAAGTACCTCCCATCCAGTTCCCTCACAGCATCAGAAGCATCTCTGGGATCTTCAAACTCTACAAAAGCAAAGCCAGGTGGATTCCTGGCGACCCACACACTTCTCAGAGGACCATAGTACCCAAACGCTCTCTCAAGTTCAGTCTTGTTTCCATTGTTTCCCAAATTTCCAACATAAACCTTGCAATCAAGGGGACAGTCCCTGTGGAGAGCAGGATCTATGGAAGAGAATACAAAACAAACTTGAATCTATCCATGTGATAATGGCCATATTTTGTCACTATGATACCCATAATTCGTTGAATATTAATGAGAAAAGTTTCAACCCAAGTCCTAAAATAAAAAAGCACAGAATTATCAAATTTTGACATTCATCTTACCTCCCATTTTCAGGATCAAATTATTCTTGATAAGAAACCAACGATTATATCCTAAAAAACAATGCAAAACAGAACAAGTTCAGATTTAATATAGACTGTCACAAAGTTTGCTAACAAATAAACAAAATACATTTATTTACTGAACAACACTTGAGCCTAGACGTGGTATTCTTATTTATATATTTTTTTAATATACTGATTCTGTTCTGTGTCAAATGTCTATGTAGATTTGAAACTAATAAAGGTTTATATGTTGTTATTTTTACATTTAACCCTTTAATTAGTGTAACGTTATGTTTGTTTAGAGATGAGGAAAAATTAAATGGTAACTACATAAACAGCTACAAGAGCGAAATGCAAGCTAGGCAAGCTAAAGATGTCTCCAAAAACATTTTCTTGAACAAATTTGCGTGTGTATAAATGCGTAGCGCACAATACGTTTACAAAACATTGTATTCTGTCTTAAAATGCGTACCTTGTGGCCAGGAGACTTTACAGCACTAGCACGCGTAGATGTCACTCAGGTGTTAGCATTTGAAGCTAGCACAGTCTCAGGGAGGAGGCTGAGAAGGATTTCAAGTATTTCTCGTGCTTAGAGCCCCACCTGCTGTACAGGAGTAGGTTAGCGCTCCACATGAAAACAAACTCGGCAGGCAGGCAGGATCTGTTAAAAAATCTGGGCAGGTACCTAACCCTAGTGAGATGCAATAAAGGCTAACCCACCACTACCGTTGAGACAGGCACTCCAAATATTTTCTTTTTGTTTAACGAATCATGTATTGTCTGATTTTACTTTGCCTCATTCAGGCTGAAATAGGATATCTTTATGTGGACTTGTAAAGATCACTGGTAAGATATACATTACTTTGTTTACATCAAATTATGCGATGATTGGATCCACCTAAAATACACTGAACAAGCATCAGTAGCTTTTGTTTTCAGTGATGCAAAGCAGTTTAGGGCTAAGGATAATTTCACTAGGCAAATCTTTTCTTAAAACTTTTCCAGAGAACATTTGTCAACTTGATTAAAACTACCACATGAGTTTGGTATGTATGTATGTATGTATGTATGTATGTATGTATGTATGTATGTATGTATATATATGTGTGTGTGTGTGGGGACTTATATATATATATATATATATATATATATATATATATATATATATATATATATATATATATATATATATATATATATATATATATATATATATATATATATATATAATATAAAGTCCCCTCCAAAAGTATTGGAACAGCAAGGCAAATTCCCTTATTTTTGTTCACTGAAGACATTTGGGCTGAATATCAAAAGAAGAGTATGAGACAAGAGTTCAGAATGTCAGCTTTAATTCTCTGGTATTTACATTTAGATGTGTTCAACAACTGTATCATTGTTTGTATTACACCACAGCATTTTTAGGTGAGCAAATCTAAAGGAACAAAAAATCTTAAAGTAAATAAAATTTAATATTTGGTGGCAAAACCCTTGCTTGCAATAACTGCCTAAAGCCTGCAACACATCAACACCACCAAACTGTTGCACTCTTCATTTGTGACACTATTCCAGTCTTTTACCACAGCTTCCTTCAGTTCTTGTTTGTTTCGGAGGGTTTCTCTCTTCAGTCTCATCTTCAGGAGGTGAAATGCAGGTTCTATCGGGTTAAGGTCAGGTGACTGACTTGGCCAGTCTAAAACCTTCCACTTTTTTCCCCAATGAAGTCCTTTGTTTTGTTTGGCAGTGCTTAGGGTCATTGTCCTACTGCATGATAAAATTCCTCCCAATTAGTTTGGATGCATTTCTCCGTACATTGGCAGACAAAATATTTCTGTACACTTCTAAATTCATTTTGCTGCTACCATCATCAGTTACATCATCAATAAAAATTAATAAGCCTGTTCCAGAAGTGGCCATGCGCGCCCAAACCATGACATTACCTCCACCATGCTTCACAGATGAACTTGTATGCTTCAGATCATGAGCAGTTCCTTTCTTCCTCCACACTTTGGCCTTTCCATCACTTTGGTAGAGATTAATCTTGGGCTCATCAGTCCATAGGATTGTGTTACAGAACTTGTGCAGCTCATCTCTGTACTTCTTTGCAAATTCCAATCTGGTCTTCCAATTCTTACTGCTGATGAGTGGTTTGCATCATGTGTTATGGCCTCTATACTTCTGCTCTTCTTCAAACAGTGAATTGTGATACCTCCACCCCTGCACTGTGGAGGTCACTGGTGATTTGACTTACTGTTATTTTGGGGTTTTTCTTCACAGCTCGCACAATATTTCTGTTATCAGCTACTGTTGTTTTCCTTGGCCGACCTGTTCGACATCTGTTACCTTCAGAACACCAGTATTTTTTTCTTTTGCAGGACATTCCATTGTCCTGCAAAAGAAAAATTGTGCTTGCTATGTCCAGTGTTTGTCCAATGGCTCTGATTGGTTTTCCTTCTTTTCTCAGTTTCTAAATAGCTTGCTTTTCTCCAATTGACAGCTCTCTGGTCTTCATTTTGGTTTATGCTCTTTAACAAGAAATGCAGTCTTGCAGCCAAGAAGTAGACTAGTCATGCAGAGCTATTTAATGCTGAACAACCAACCTTAAAGGCAACACCTGGTCAAGGAGAAACACCGGTCAGTCACATGTTCCAATAGTTTTGCTCACTTGAAAAATGGGTGGGCTTAAACAAAGGTTGGCGTGTCCTGAGTTGTTTAACACATCTAGATGTAAATACCAAGGAATAAAAACTGACATTCTGACCTCTTGTCTCATACTCTTCTTTTGATCTTGAACCCAAATGTCTTCAGTGAACAACAAAAATAAGAGAATTTGCCTTGTTGTTCCAATACTTTTGGAGGGGACTGTATTTTCATGACCAACAAGCTTAGCCCTGTCTGCAGATGGAGTAAGTTAATGTTAATGTTAATGTTAATGTTAATGTTAATGTTAATGTTAATGCTAATGTTAAAGTGATTATTAATATTAGGTCTATATCTAACCTGTAACTCATCTTATTCAGTAGGCCTACTGAAAAGAAGGCTAGAGGTTACTTCAGATTAAGGGCAAAATATTTTTCATTTGTTATAATGATAGATGCTTTTGTGATTACAGCTGCAGTTATAATTACTCTGTGGTTAGCCCGGAAATGGGTAGGCTATATGTGGTATAGGCAATAACATTTATGAAACATATACTGTATGCTTCAAAGGGCCATAAAACTCTATGTTTGAATAGATTTATTTTCACCATAGGCTACCTATGTGTGAGCCACCCACCACAATTTGTTTTTTTGTAAATAAATCTCTTGATAGGCATCTTTGGGCGTATGCATAAAATGAAGTTAAATATGTTTTTAATATTCTGTATAGTCACTGCGTGCAATCAAACTCTCTTAGACAAACAGAAATTCAATTTTTGGATCATGGATTGTCATTTAGAATAGCCTATGTGTTGCACACTTTAACCTTTAATTGCTATGTAAAATAAATTTGTCCTAGTGAGTTCAGACAAAGTATTGTGGGAATATTATTGGTATTTGAAGATGTTTTATTACCAGGCAATATTCTGGATTGACTGTACTGTATTGCTGTGTAACAATGTGGGTGACATGTGGGCGTTTTATTTTATTTTACTATTTTCTCACCTTTGCAGCAAGTTTTAAGAGTTTTATTTTATTTTTTGTCTGACCGACTTCATATTGCTTGATGTTCACTTCAGCAGAGGCTCCTTTATTAACAGGTCACCAGATGCACAATGCATGGGGTTATAAGTCATTGGTAAACCAATCATTAAATTGTGTTGTGATAAAATAACATTCACTTGTATGTATAGCCAAGCTTCTGTGACTGCACAACTGCAGATTAATACAGTTTATTTAAACACAAGTTTCCAAAACAAACCTATATGCAACAGAAATAAAAATACAACCAAAAATTAAAAATACAAATAGAGACATTAAAGGCTTCAATTACTTAATACAGTTTTATTTTTAAGCATATATAAGATACATAGCATATAAAATGTCATCATAAACTGAATCATATAGCATTTTATATATAAAGTTTTTTATTGCAATACATTTTTATTTTACATCTTTAAACTTTACTGTATACATTTTGAGCTAGTACTTTAGTGCAAGGTACAGAAGTCACTGGGAAGATTACTGTCATGCACCTATAGGACACAAACAAAGAGCATTATGTTCCCCAGCCCTGTTTTGATCGCCATGTTTGAACACCCAACCCAGGGGGGGTTGGGTGTTCAGTCTATCTTATACTCACTGGTACATGCTTCTTCCCATAAAAGACATAAATAGTTGTCTACTTTCTCTCTGTCTCTGCTGTCAGGGGATCCTCTTTTTAGCCGCTGATTTGAAACATCTATTTCCTCTCATAGTCACAGTTGAGGGCAGTGTGTTTTTCAATCTGATTAGTACAGCACATTCTGTTCTGTTTGACTTCCTGATGACGGCGCAGGCTGCTGTATCCCTGAGTGAACCCGTCCCACGTGCTGGTTACACACTGACACTCATTCACACAGGGAAGACTGGCTTGCCAGACTGAATTCAGCACAAAACAGTGAGTCACGACTCCCAAACAGCATGGATGTTGTTGACATAGCAAATTATGAAAAATTATGTTGTATGTAAATCAATTGAACATATTTATAAACTTTCACCTCCGAATTATGGGCAATGTTTTGAGGACTTTTCACCATTCAAAACATGTGAGATTTTGTTTTAATGCTATGATAACGGTTTAATCATTCTGAAACCCATGGATAGGTCAACATGACCAGATTTCTTACCAGTACTTGGCATCCAAATGGCATGCCTGTTTATTGTCATAGTAAAAGACAAACCTTTTATTTAATGTGCAATAAATTAGATTGACATGATTATTTTAAAAAGAACAGGACATTCTTTCTACAATGTTAAAAGCTGAACCTTTATTCTATATTGAATTAGGTCTGTTTTAAATTACATTTAGTGGAATACAACACTATTGAAGTATTGAAGTGGGTATAGACTGCACACTAAGTTCGGTTCTTGGGCAAAGAAGAACGTGAACTGAATATCAAATACTCTCTACTGGGGTGAACTGAGGACACCCTTAATGCCATTGTCCTCCACAAATCTTGATATACAGCATGTAATTTATCAGGATGAGTAGAGGAAATTGCTCACATTGCACAGTGAGAATGCATGCTTTTCAAATGAGCTTTTGCAAAAAAACAAACAAGCAAACACACACAAAACTAAGTGAATATATGCAAGATTCATTCATTTAATGATTCCAGACAAAACAGTCACTTAATGGAGACAAGTCTGTGGTGAATCCCCACCATGATTATAAGTCTGCTTTTGTAAAGCATATTATTTGTATATATTTAGGCATATAATTAGGGTACACATTGTATTTCTAGTTATGCAAAAACAAATACGTCTATGCAAAACATATAAAGCACTTAAATCCAAAACAAATAATTTCTTTGGCATTTTCTCTGGTATCTGCAGCAAAACATTCTTTGGATAAACAACAAAATTTAATGGTATCAAAGTTGGAAAGTTCAATTTATACACTGAAATAACATGAATGCCTTCTCTATATAGTACAGCGACTGATTATGCTAACTATGATCATGAAATGTAAAAATGCCAGTGCTCTGAAATGTATCCTCAGTTATGTTTATATTTCATGTAATTTCATCTTCTATGTGTACAGGAGAGCAAGCAGCCAAATGAGGACACCGCAGCGAGTGTGTGAAAACAAACACATGTCTAGAGTGAGGCTGCAAAGTGCACACTGTTCTCAGAAGGTATTTAAACCACTTATTATGTAGGGATGCTTTAGACTGTGATGGGCAATATCTGGATGTAAATCACAAAACAAAAGCATTGTTCCCCTTGACATTAAGCTGTAACTCCAAATGCAGGTGTCAAAGTAATCGATACCCAGATACTAATAAAACTTATTTAATAAACTAATTTAAGCAGGTGTTGATTTGAACAATCTTGATCTTTACAGAACGCATTAGATATATAATATAAATTGTATTATTCTATGTTATTCCATTTATGTGGAAATGGCTGATGAGATTGGGTTTCAGTAAGTGCTCACGCATCACTGGTGTTCTTTAAAAGTTGCATTTTTGCAAGTTTTGAAATGTTAGCATAATAACACATGGCAAATGTGTAAGATTTTTTTTTCTTAATCTTATGAACATAACATTGGATTTGAACAGCATTCCCTCAGGCATGCCGAGCCAGGTTCACGCACATTATGTCACCTTTATTATTAACAAGATCATTGTGTTCCCTTTCACTTGCTGCTGGCTGTCTGCCATCAGTGTGAGGCCAAACGTTGTCCTAAAGTCTACAAGGAACATGACAAGCACTAAAGCACCAACTGTGACATTTCAGTCTAGACAACTAATATTATTAAGTATGAGTACTCCTTATGTGGGCGAGAGAAATTAGATTCTGTTAATGTGCATATCTGGGCTGTAGTGAATCAATAATGTAAACACGACTGATTAATCATTTGTGCATTTCCTTTTATATATACAATAATTCCTTTTATATATACAATAATTTGATGAGTGTGAGAAGTGTGAGACTGACATCATATCTAGATCTAAAAAAAAAAATAAAAAAAAAAAGTCAGTCTATTTCTTTTTTGCATTTCATGTCATTATTGGCATGGGTCACCCTGATATCACACTGATATTTCACTATCATTGCAGTTCATAAGAAGCATATATTTTATGTAAAACAGTATCACATAGCCCATTCGACGTAAATCTGTAAATTGTAGCTTATGTTTCATTTTTAAAAACAAAAGATTAGTAAATGTAGGCTATAGGCTGAGGTCACTAGATAAGAAATAAGCCTGTAGATTTGAAATGATAAGGCTAATATCTTAGACTGGTAAATATAGCAAAGATATTGCTGCGTTTCAGATGACATCCCAACAGCTCATATGTCTATAGCCTAATCGCCTATAGGCTTGATATATCCCCCCTGTTGATGCTGTCAGACACCAGGTAGGCTACATGTAGGATTAACTTTTGGATTTACTTTTGGGATATTTCTTATTAAAATATCAATTAGGCCTTGCCTGGAAATCCAGAATGATATCCCTCTGTATTTTTTCATTCAGCTCAATATCAGACGCTGGTACAGCATTGAGTTTGGATTTTTCCAGGCAAAATTAGGCCTATTACTTATGAAATATCTTGCCCCCCATAGAGGCACATTTTAGAACTCGACCATTATATAAAAGATTAACTAGGCTACTGACCATCAAACATGTATTTAGCTTTAAGTCAATAAACAGCAAAATGTCTTAATGACATAAAACTGTTTAGCCTAAATGTGTCTGACTCTAGCATAAACAATATGTAACATAGGCTAAATCAATAGAGCAGTCGGTATCCTTAAATAGCCGGTGTTGAAATCCCTACCTTCAAGTTCAGATAAGTTCTAGCAGCCGAAAGGCATTTGCGTATAAAGAATAACATCTCCGGTGAAACTGGCTAACAAGGCGGTGTTAAGAGTCTAGTTTTACTCTATTTCTCTCGTTTATTGTTATCCATTATCTCGCGGCTTTATAACAGCGCAATAAGCGCTTTAATCTCGGTGAGTTCTGGTCCACGCTCGGTGCCTGGTCCGGTCCCGTCTCTCCGCCCTGCTCTCGTTAGTCTAAAACACTCGCGCACACGGTGTTCTTGGTGATATGTGTAGTCAGCTGGTCGGAAAGGACAGCCCGCCGCAGTACACACTGTTCCCGGCTCGGTCTGGCACGGAATGGGTTACAGCAGGGTCAGGCTGCGTGTGTATTGGTACAAAGTGTTCTCATCAGCGGCGGCGGTACAGCTACAGTACAGCCGGAACATTGTGTTACTTAGTGGCTGCTTTCCAAGACCTGCCCTTAATTTTACTCTAAACGCCCTCCCACAACTCCTCCCTCCCTCTGTCCCTCTCATGTGGCTCCACTGCTTTACTATACTGTGACATTTTAAACTCTGAGCTCAATGTGGTCACCACACCGACACGTTTACCTCGCCCCAGCCTATCTGTGCCTACTGCTACCGCTGCTTACGTACGCGAGGATCGAGGATACGGCGTAAAGGAGACAGGGGCCGGTTTACACGTGTGCAGAACATTTAGTTCCCTGGATTTCAGTGAACTCACGCGCGCTACGAGCGCACGAGAAGCCGGTTCCACAGATCTCTGAGAATTAAACAAAATGTAAGTTATATTTTTCCATTGTGCATGTGTATATTTGTTGAATTTGCCTACTATGTTTTATAAAGGCTACTCATTTGTCTTTTTTATCATTACGTGAGAAGTAGGCTAATAGAAAGAAAACAATTGCCAACAATTTGCAAATTGAAAACAACAACAACAACAACAACTTGAACGTGTTAATTTGGGCATTTCTGTTGTGACTCGCTTTGTGATGCGCTTACTATGGCTCTATGTGCCGCACGTGCAGGTACATTTTTAGGTTACAGCTGTTACCAGCCACCACTGTAGAGTTAAATACGGGCTGATAACAATACATGTGCGCTTTGTTTATGTGGGTGATTTTTCATTCAGAGTAGGCTACAACATGGTGAGCAAGTTTCTTCAAGCGTATGTGTGTCTATAGAAAATGACAGTTTGCGTAACCAGGTTTTTATAACTGGGTTAATAGTGCCGGTCCATGGTTTACTGGTGTGGAGACTTCTTCGAGATAAACATATGTACACTCACAATGTAATTATGTGACCTAAATTATGTGGACAGTTGTGCACAAAGCTTACATCAAATTACAGGGAAGTGACACTTTGATATTGGATATGGGTTCAGAAAGACCCTGGGATGATTCATGCTTTATTGAGGTGCCAATAAAGAACAAAAAGACAAACATAATTGTCAGTATTCTACTTACAGTCAACTTTGATAACTTACTAACAATTTTAGACAGCCCAGAGACGTTCCAGAGGCAAGTTTACTGTTACACTTAATTCCCTAAATCTAAAACAGCCAACATCATAATTTGTTTCCATGCAGTAGACAGAAACCCTCTAGGCTCTAAATGGTGGTTATGTCAGAGTGCTGTAGGATGCCTTTAAAACCGTGCGTTCTAACTCACATGTGCATATATGAATCAGCTGAGGCCGGGAGACAGAATGTACTGATACACCGTGTGCTGAGCTGCCGTGGTCTTCAGCTCATTGTGTTCCTGCATTCCTCAAAAGGCTATCACAGTAGAGCTACATGCCGGCTTATCTGGGGCACTTCATTCCCAGAACAAGTGGGTTTTTTTACACAGGTGTTATTTATTTTATATCTAATTAAAAGACAGCAACTTTTGCAGCTCAATTTCGTATGGAAGCTTTTAGAATCCATTGAAACAAATCATGATTTTAACCGGTTGTTACTAATCCAGTGTTTCAGCTGCTCCCAAGCCTAGATAAACCGAGTTTATAATTAATGCGAAAGTAATACAACAAGCACTTGGTTTATAGTGAAAAATGTATATCAGTAGTATTTAATCTTTTGTACAGTTTGTTCCAAACCAAAACCTTGGATAATATTCTAATTCAGTTCCTTTTATAAACTTGAATACAATGCAACTCATTTCTATGAAAGATACAGAATGGTTATTACCACTAGAACAAGTAGTCTGTGTTCCTCTTCCAAGCCTGTGAAAGGAGAGGACTGTATACATAACCAAATTAATTTGCCAAATTGCCAATCATTACACAGTAGGAGGGAGAAAATTTGCCCCCAAAAGGCAAAATCTGAATAAAAGAGTAAAAAGACGCAAATTGTTTGCTGGCACAATCAATAATGGTACAGTCTCTTTTGAATTTAAGCAGTTTTAAATTAATTATATGTCTGTTTGTGTAGAACATTGTATTTTGTTAAACTCAGCACTCACAGTAAACAAAAAATCCTGAATGACAAACTGTATGTAAAATGTCCCCATATTGATATAATTAGTCCTTGCCAGCTGGAAACCATGACATGCGGGAACATTGTGTCCAGTGATGTTTAGGTACACGGTGACACACGTTACATCTGAAAAAAAAAAAAAAAAAAGCAAAGAAAGAAAGAGAGAGTAATCTACAAGATGAGAGGGAGAGGTGGCCCCCACAGTGAAGAAGACATGGACATTTTGTACTGTGCTTTTTGTTGAGAAGCTTAGACTGGGAACAGTTGATCTGACAGAGTGACAAATTGAACTGGGAACAGCTTGTGGACGTATCAGGTGGACTCACTCAACCTATTAACCTGAATAAGATAGGAACACATCCCGAAAAAGCTTTCATTCATCTGACTAATATAAAAATGACATCAATATTACCTCATAATGGGTTTTTATAAAGGGAACCTCTAATGTGCGGGTGATGATTTCAAGGAATTGGACTGTTGAGTAACAGTTAAGACATCTTTGAATTTTATTAGCTGACTAGAAATAGTGTCTGGAGGGGATGAAAAGAATGATACAAAGGTGCTTTTTCTTTTGCACATTCTGTCCTTGAACAAAGTCTCCAGTCATCAGTACGCAGCGAGACCTGGGACTACTCACGTTACTGCAGTACACTCTTCCTTCTCCTTAATGGAGGCTATAAATCAGAAAAAAATTAAATAAAACATACATTTCTCATAATGGAGTTAGATCTATGTAAAAAGTTTAGTTTTATCATTTTAAGCAATAGATAAAAATGACAATAATCACCACCAATGTAATATGCTACAACTAATATACTATATAACTCAAAATCATGTACTGTAACGTCGTTTATAGTTTATGGCTTAAACAAGCTGTTTATATTGCAGTTTATGTTCCTTAGTGTCTGGTATGGTGGCTGAGCGACCAAGTCTTGGGTATAGGATTCTTGGGACAGATACGGCATTTCTGTATATTGCATGTTCTCGTGGATGGGTTTCCTCTGGGTACGCTGGTTTACCCCATCAACCTCAAACATACACAATAAGCTCCAGCCATTGAACTATTTGTATCTGAACATAGTATCCTAAAATACTATCGAATGTACATTGAGATCTTGAGCTACGTAAATATAGTGTATCATTATTTCTTGTTTAACAGCAATTTTGAGACTTTTCTGTCTTAATTTACTTTTAGTTCCATACAGTAGAGAATAATGCTTGATAAATTGCAAAAGTTTAATATGGTAGATATTTAATTTCCTCTAGGCAGACAACTTTGCTTAAACACAAATATAACTATTATTATTAAAGTAAGTCTAATTAGCCTTATTATCATTTGAAACAGATGTGCATTGGTGCCAATAAAATGCTTAGTTCGGTTGGGTGACAACTAGCTTTAACAACTAGCTGTAAAAGCTAGTTGTTGTAATGATTACTTAACAGGCCAGTTGTTAAGTGTCAAATATATAATTTCAACAACACTGCCACACACAATATAACAGCTGTAGTTGAATCCATGCCAACATGAATTACCATCTCAGCTGTTGCATGTTATAATAATCTCCCAATAGTGTCTGCCGGCATGTTTAACATAGCAGAGTCACTTTTGCATTGTCTCTAAACAATGTCAAGATTATTGGAGCAGGCTGACTGCACTTACTGGCATCTACATTATGCCATAGATGGGGATGAGAGAGGCCACTGTTGATGGTTGTAACGGGTTTATAAGCCAGGAAAAAATACATTTTTGTTCCTTAAATCAGGTGTGGAAGTGGAGCCCGATGCAGAAACATTTGAAGTGGTTTAAGGTTCATTTGGGGACACTAAACATTGTTTCATTTATGGTACAAGTTTTTAAAAATAACAAGGACCTTTTTGATTTGTTTCCTTTATTACTAAATGTAATTGGTAGAACATCTGAGCATCATTTGCACATATAGTTCTGTTTGAAAAGCCTGCATTAAAGGTGCACTATGAAAACCTTCTGATGGGGATGCACCACCTGCTTGTCTCTGTGGAGCTGTTATGGCTTTGCCTAGAATGTTCCACCGTTTGCCTAATCTTGCATTTTCACTTAACCTACTGAAAAACTGAAGGAAAAAAACAAAACAAAAAAAACACTGTTTACTGTAATTTACTGTAATAATCATAAATCTGATGTTATGTGGCATAATAGACTTGGCAACAAAACAGAATAAAAGATCCTGCATCCCATTTTACCAGCAATTTATAGTGTAGATTGTTACATCAGATTTAGATAACCATGGCTTTATGAAAAAAGACGATAATGTTTTTTATACAATGGACTCAAGGTTCCTGTGAATCTGTGTCAGTTTAGTAGGTCCCCCTAAATAGAATCTTACATAAAGTTGTTATAAAAATCTTTTACTAGATCGTGACTTTCTTGGCCACCTCCACAAATAAGCTTATACAATATTGCTTACCATCTGCTGGAATAAAGTGTTTGTGAATTTTTGTTTTTCAGTCTAAGAGTGAAGATGACTACTGACCAGGATTTGACATTGGATAGTCAGGCTGTACCAGCAGCTTTTGTCTCAAAGGGCGTTGATATAACACAGAAGAAAGACCAAGGACTTATCAAGGTAATTATTATTCAGTAGTGGAAATTCTAAATACTTGAGTAATAGTTCTTAAGGAGTATAATTTGGGATATTTTGTAGGGAAAGTTTTGTTTATTGTGATCTGGGTAGTAGAATTTTCATAGACATTTCAAATAACCTTAAGAGCACATGCAATTAATCCAAATGATAAGAATGTTTTTTTTTTAAGTTCTACAGCCAGTCCTTTGTTGAAAAAAAAAGCATTTATTTTGGAACAGAGGTCAGACAGACAGTATATTTTGACCTATTTCTTGTGTCAAATGGCACAGATTAAACTAAAGGCTTAATATTGAAAGCCTTTTTATTAGTTTTAATGAGATTTTTTTTTTTTTTTTTTTTATAAAAATTGTGATAACTGAATATAAAAAAGCTACTATATCGACCATTCCTTAGACCAGTATTAAACTTGGACTTAAATAGGACCAAACCTGTGAATGCCCCCTAAATGTTAATGAATTATGAATCATTTTCTGCCTGTAATGATGTTTTCAGGTTGTGAAGCGCCAGGGACAGAATGGCGAGCGGCCTATGATAGGAGACAAAGTAACTGTACATTACACGGGGAAGTTACTCAGCGGGAAAACCTTTGACAGCAGCCGAGAGCGCAAAGAGTCTTTTAGCTTCAATGTGGGAAAAGGTATGTGACTGCCCTGCAAAATATTCATGTTTCTGTATTTTCATCATCATAGTGTAATATATGTACTGTATAACCTTTTGAGTATTTATATGGGGAAGCACTGCATAGTGAAGCTAGTAGTGAGCAAGGTTTAGATCATATAGTGGTTCATTAGTGGTTCATTTTATTTTATTTTATTATTTTTTTTATTTTTTTGGTAATATATAGAGTGGTCTAATTGTTTGACCTAATTTCGTCCTGACCTGCTTATTATGAGACAAATTTAAACAGTTACTACAGCGTTTATGGCACACGTATTATGTTTATTCACTGTTGTGAGCTATATAGTGCATTATAAAACATTTCACTTTCCACAGTATGGCATTAAACCCATCTGTCTCCCTGGAGACAAGCAGGTGGGACAGGCCAAGTTACAAGTTAGATCTCTGGATAGGTGACCCATGTCATGTTTTTTTAAGGGTATTTTTTAGCAATAGTCACCTGTTATTCAATAAATCTAAGAAAGTTGTTTAATGTCATATTGTGGAACACTCCAGACAAAGCAATAACATCACCATGTTAAGAAGTAGGTAGCGGTGCCTCTACCAAAAACGTATGTAGTGTACCTTTAATGTTGTTGATTTAATACAGTATTCTGATTATTAAAACTACATTCTATCTCTATGTATGCATCAAAGCCTCTGTGGAGAATCGCTGATACAAGGCAATACTTTGCTTTTAGCTGCCTCCTCTCATTTAACAGCTAGACTTAATAATGTCTTTTATATTGTTTTTCTCTCTCAGGCCAAGTGCTGAAGGCATGGGACATGGGAGTGTTGTCTATGCAGAGAGGAGAGGTGTGCATGTTGTTGTGTAAGCCTGAATATGCCTATGGATGTGCTGGGAATCCGGACAAGATCCCTCCCAACTCCACTGTCATTTTTGAGGTAGATATATTTTCCCATGCATTACATTTAGACTTTAAATGCTGTGGGTCTACAAATGTGGTATGTGAAGCACTGGTGGTTTTATTTACATTGTCCAAAAAAATTTAAGGAACACTTTGAAACCACATATTAGATCTCAATGTGAAAAAAAAAAAATGGCTAGAGTGATTACTGGGAGTATAAGGCCATTCCTTAACCCTACAGAAGTTGCACAGATTGTCCAACTTCTGTAGGGTTAAGGATGTGCCATCCTGGAGAAGGAGATTTAATCTCCAGAACATGGAGGAGACTTCAGGAGGCAGGCAGTTACTCTAGGAGAGCTGGACAGGGCTGTGGAACCCATCAGCAGGACCCATATCTGCTCCTCTGTGCAATCAGGAACAGGTTGAGCAAAGCCCGTGCCCTACAGAATAACCTCTAGCAGGCCACTGGTTTGAATGTCTCTGCCCAAACAATCAGAAACATGAGGGTGGCTTGAAGGAACCACGTCCTGTAGTGGTCCCTGTGCTCACCGCCCAGCACTGTGGAGCTCTATTGGTATTTGCTAGATGACACCAGAATAGGCAATCAATCAATCAATCAATCAATCAATCAAACTTTATTTATAAAGTGCATTTCATACAAAAAAATGTAACACAAAGTGCTTTACAGTGATTAAAAACAATCCCACAATTCCTTCCACCCACACAACCAGCCCCCACAGCTGCCTGACCCCACACAACCAAACAACCCAAACAGTAACACACACACACACATATACACACACACACACGCACACGCACACACACATACACATTCTAACATGCTAAAATACATAAAACTACACATAGTAAAATGTGAGGCTGAATACAGGCGAACCAGTTGAGAAAGCACCATCAGAGGAGCCGTCTACACCAGGAGCAGAGAGCCGTCCACCGCCACCAGGAACTGTCATAGGGCCCAGGGGAGAGAAGAGGCCCAAGCACCATCCCTCCACCAGGAGCCCACAGGACAGACCCCGGCAGCCGCAGCCGACCACTGCTCCTGGTGCAGAGGGCTCCTACAGTGGAAACACTGGAAATCCAAAAAATGATATAGGAATATGAGTTAAAGCTAATAATGTGCCTAAAATAAATAAATTTAATAAAATATGAATAATAAAAACAAGCAAAAGTATAAAATTTCAAAGGCTAGGCTAAACAGGTGGGACTTGAGCCTACTCTTAAAAACATAAATGCTCTCTGAAGCCCTGAGGTCCTCCAGCAGGCTGTTCCATAGAATGACCAGGAGCCTGCTGCCGGAGGAGCGCAGGGCCTGTGAGGGTTCGTAAGGTAAAAGCAGTTCTGAAAGATAAGAAGGCCCAAGACCATTAAGAACATTTAAAAATCAGTAAAAGAACTTTAAAATCGATCCTGAAACTCACAGGAAGCCAATGCAGTGATTTTAAAACCGGTGTAATGTGGTCCCGCCCTCTGGTCCTAGTCAGGACATGTGCTGCTGAATTTTGTAATAATTGTAAACCTGAAATACTCTTTTTGGGAAGACCAGAGAGCAGGGCATTACAGTAGTCTATTCGACTGGTGATAAAAGCATGCATCAGTGTCTCCGTGTTGGCCCGAGAGAGAATGGGGCGGAATCTGGCTATGTTTTTTAGGTGACAGAAACCTATTTTTGTGGGATATGTGTAGGATAAAAGTCAGCTCAGAGTCAAAAATGACACCAAGGTTTTTCACTTGAGGAGACGGGTTAAAAGTCTGTGCTTGTAGTTTGGGTAAAGGTTTCTCTCTCTGGGCCTCAGAACCAATGACTAAAACCTCAATTTTGTCATGGTTAAGCTGGAGAAAGGCAAGGCCACCACTGGTGCCCTCTGCTTTTCACAGATGAGAGCAGGTTCACCCTGAGCACCTGTGATAGACTTGAAAGAGTCTGGAGAAGATAAGGCGAACGCTATGCTGCCTGCAACATCGTACAGCATGAGCGGTTTGGTGGTGGGTCAGTGGGTCTAGACAGGCATATCCATGGAGGGACGCACAGACCTCTACTGGCTAGAAAACAGCAATTTGGCTCTTATTAGGTATGGGTTCCTCCTGATGCATGACAATGCCGGCCTCATGTGCCAAGAGTATGTAGGCAGTACCTGGAGGATGAAGGGATTAATACAATTGAATGGCTCACAATCACCTGACTTAAACCTGATAGAACACCTCTGGGACATTATGTTTGGGTCCATCAGATGCTGCTAGGTTGCTCGTCAGACTCTTCAGGAGCTCACTGATGCCCTTACACAGATCTGGGAGAATATCCCACAAGCCACCATCCATCGTCTCAAGCACAAGCACGTGGGAGCCACACAAGAGATTGAGAAACATTTTGAATTGCAGAAATAAAATTTCTGGCAAATTTTGGACTAGCCTGCCACATCATTATTTTGCTTTGATCTCCAGGGTGTCTATAAAATTAAGCCCTCTGTAGGCTGAAAATTTTATTTCCATAAAATGAGGTGGCATCCTTTTGTCATTTTTGACATTGCCCTGTCCATATATAGATATCAACATATTTTTTTTCACATTGAGATCTGATGTGTTTTCAAAGTGTTCTTTTAAATTTTTTGAGCAGTATATGTAAAATGAATAATGAAGTACTTACATAAGATATGAAAAAACTGTGACTATTTACTAGTTACTAGACATTAAGATTAATATCTTGAATTTAAATTGGGTCCTTATTAATTTAAATTCCTATTCCCTTTGTGTAAATAATGCATAGTCCTAATATTAGCATTCATGCTTTTTAGACAAATTGGCCAGCTTTTTGGGCATTTTGATATGAAATGACTCACTCCAGGAATGTAAAATCATGAGTCATATTTTCACCTTTCATCAGTCATCTTTTTTATAAGTACTTTCCTGTGTTACTAGCCCCTTTGGTGTCGTAACATGTGCGTGTTATGCAGCTATGAGTCATGATCTCTGTCTTGTTTGTTTTGATTCATCACAATATTACATCATAAAGAAATTGAATACTTGTAATTATTGTTACACAATGTACTCTTCTGATTATGGCAGTTCAAAAGGGTGGGAAAGAACACATAACATCTTCAGTGTTCTGCTCTGTTGAAGCTTACGCAAATATTGTCTAACTGCATGGAATAATTGAATATACAGTATTTTAAAATGCCTCAAGGTGGTTGTAGAAAAGCTATGTCAGTAACCATTTGCTTGACTATGGAAATACTGAAAGCATTGCATACAAATTTAGGCTGAGTTTTTCTTGTGATGCCATGTGGTATTCAGGAAGCACTCCACTATGTTCTTAAACTCCATATACCTTCACTAGAATCATGTGGATATTTTCAGCCTTGGAACTGCCACTCTCTACTAAACAAAAAGTAAAAGGTAGGTTGTTAAGTTAAGAATAAAGGGTAACTCAAACATGTGTGAATGAAACAAAACACAACACAACAGGTGTGTTTCTGAGGAAGTAACAGCATTACAACATGACTTAAAAGCTTACAGGAGTCAATTAGCTGTACTATAGGACCTTTAAACATTCTTTTCTTAATAAGTGACATAGATTTTGCAGTGGTTGTTTAATAGGTTACACCGTTGTGTGCTTAAAAAAAAAAAGGAAATTGGGTCATAATAAATATTAATTGTGAAGTTGTTCATTTGTGAAACAGCTCACTTTGGGTTGCTCAATTGAATTAGTGCATATCACACTCAATTGTAAATATGTTTCAACAGATGGAGCTGCTGAACTTTGAGGGAGAGCTGTTGACAGACGACGGGGGCATCATGAGAAGAATCAAAGTCAAAGGGGACGGCTTCTTAAGTCCCAATGATGGAGCAACTGTCCATGGTAAATCCCAATTCACCCAACAGTATAATTATGATATTATGGCAAATTAGAAATAATTCAACCTAATATAAAAATGATAAAAAAATAATATAATATAGAAAAAACTTTATATTATCGCTCCATTAAACCCCCAAAAGTAGAGATGCAATGAAGGGAGATATAGATTTATTAGAAAAAATATATCCACTTAGACAATACTGATGTTCTGATATAGTATGATATGATATGGTTACTGCTGTAGTGATACAGAGGCTGAGGTGTCTGCTGGTTTGCCACTGCAGTAAAGAAGTAACAAGGGTCAGGATGAAAGGCGGGAGAATGTATTTATCATGGGTTTGCAGTGGCTTTGCTCCAAATTTGACGGGCAGGACAAACTCCCCATATCATTTGGACCAAAACTGAATTATTATTATTATTATTATTATTATTATTTTTTTTTTTTTTTTTTCAACAATTAACTACAAAAATGTGTAATCACAAGTTGCATTTGAGCAGCTCTCTATTTGAGAGGAGAAATGTTATGAAGTGGGTACCAGGTTGTGATTGGCTGACAGCAATATACAAGTGGTAGAAAGTAAGAAGATAAGAATAAATGTTAAGTGTTTTGTGTATTTTTATGTTGTCAAAGAATCTCTAATTTCACTTCCACAGTGCACCTGGAGGGGAGATGCGATGGTCAGCTGTTTGACTGCAGAGACGTGACCTTCAGTGTTGGGGAGGGAGAGGATAAAGGCATCCCTCTAGGCGTGGACCGAGCCATGGACAAGATGCAGAAATCAGAGTGCTGTGTTCTACACCTACAACCAAAGTACGTTCTGATTCTTACTTCAGTAACAGTCTGACAGTAAGGAAAATATATCACACTTAAGTGAAACTACATTTTTTATATAAAATATGACAACATTTCTTGGTATTTTATTGTACTTTTCCTATGTATTTGGTGTTATTTCTGCTACAGTTTTTTTTTTTTTTTTTTCATGTCAAGCACTTTGGTTAGCTGAAGTTGATTTACATGTGCTTGAATTATTTATATTGTATGAATAAATACTATAATAAATACCTTCACATTTGTTTAGTGGGATAATCTCCCACTAAACAAATGTGAAGTTGTAAAATTTGTGTTTTTATTGTCACTTGCTATATCTTTTGAATTTCAGATATGGCTTTGGAAGTGAAGGTCAACCAGAGTTTAAAATTGGACCAGACAAAGAACTTGAATATGACGTTACATTAAAAGATTTTCAAAGGGTGAGAAATTGTTACAAATCCCATTAATATAATCAGTGTCCTCCTTCATACAGCTCTTACCTAACATTTTTTTTAGGCTAAAGAATCTTGGGAGATGGATTTAAAAGAGAAGTTGGATCTTGCTCCTGGTGTGAAGCATAAAGGGAATCAATATTTTAAGGTGCAATTTTACTTAATCAAATTTATCTTCCAGCGTACCATTCCCTATAATAGGTGGCGCTTGTGTTTCTTGAATTGATTCTGTCAGCATTTAGATGAATGGCAGGGAGCAAACTTAATGGGAAAGATATCATTTTTGAAAGAAAAGTGAAAATATACAAATGTTGAACCTAATTTCTTTTTAATTGGGAATATTATATTTGTGGGTTTTAAGTTATCTGTATCATCACACACATAGGATCATTTATCACCACCACTTTTATGCTATATTTAATACATATTTAATTTAATCTTTTTCATTTGTGCTGACAGAGAAGATGTGGACCTTTGTTTCTTGTGAATATGCCCAGTAGTTAAAGAGATACTGACCATAGACCAGTTCTAAACATTTTGTCCCAACATAGAATATGGACTAGCCCTCTAGCTCAATTTGAACTATTCATGGGTTTTAGCTTCTTTCACCCATTCAAAAAGATATAATATTTTGTTTTGAATTGTTAATTGCTATGGCAACTGTGCTATATTGATAGGCCCACAACCTATTTTATGTAACATCTTGTCCATTCTCCAGGGAGGGCACTATCACCAGGCGGTCGTTCAGTACCAGCGGATCATCTCGTGGCTGGAGATGGAGTGTGGAAGTGGCATCGAGCAGCACAAAAGGATAAAGGAGTTTCTGGTGATGGCGCACCTCAATTTAGCAATGTGTTTCCTGAAAGTGAAGGAATTTTCTCAAGTCATCGAGAACTGCAATAAGGTGAAATGGCTTACTGTATATTTGCTATAGTCAGCATGAGTAGAGATGCATTGTCCAACAGTGTCCAAAATATATGAAAAACAAAAACTGAAATAGTTGCAAATGCCTGATGTGATGTAGAATTATTGATATCAATCTAACAAAAAAGAGTCAAATCAGATGTTTTGAAACAACCCATAAACATGACAACATTCATTCAATTCATTCATGTCATTTATTGAATGAATACGATAGGGGAGCATAAGATATTTATTGAAGTAATACACAATAGTACAAATTATGATATGATAGAACAACTTTTTGTAACTTTTTGAACTACCCACCAGATTTTTAAGACACCAATATTTTAACTGTAACTATATGTGTCTCTTGCATACAGGTTATAGAAATCGATGAAACTAATGAGAAGGCATGGTATCGGCGAGGAGAGGCCCGACTTCTACGTAATGAGTTTAGCTTGGCAATGGCAGACTTCCAGAGGGTTCTTCAAGTGAGTCCTCAGAACCGAGCGGCGCGGTCCCAAATCTCAATTTGTCAGGGCAAGATCCGAGAGCACGACGAGCAGGACAAGAGGACATATGCCAACATGTTCCAGAAGTTTGCAGAACGGGACGCCAAGGTGGGTGTTTTTATCATGGTGTTCACTAAAACGAAGATGAAAGATCAAGCTTGAAGGAGCACTATGTAACTTTTTTGGTGAGAGTCTACCATATGCTTATCTCCAGAGATGTTATTGCTTTTCCTACAACGTTCTTGCATAGTATTCAGTTACTGATGTTTTTATTGCGAATCAATCAATCAATCAGTCACTCTTTCTGACCTGTAACTTGGGTTGTTTGGCTTGTTAAGTGTAATACCATAATATGACAATACTATGGAACATTGCAAGTAAAGCAATAATAACTCCTGTTACATAGTACTCCTTTAAATCAAACCTGGTGTAAAAAGTAAACTAATATAAAATAGAATACTATATTAATCAGCAAGTGCAGAAAAACATGTCAATACCCTTTGAATGCACAATTTAATTAATCAGGTTTATTGCAGGTTATTGTTGCATTTTTATGGCGAACACTGCCATCTAGTGGTCATGTATGAGATTGCATAGAGGACTTGCAATTTTTTTCAATCGCTTTGGCACATTAATCAATTGAAAATGGACATTTGTAAAACAGCTCACACAAAATCCTAAACAGACTTTTAGTTTTCCTTAAGAACATTTAATCTCAGCAAAATGCATTTTTCCCGTCAAAACTGATCAATTGTCTCCCTAAAGAAAGTTTTACCAACAAAACTCTCAAACTCTTGTCATGTGCTTTTCTTTGCTCCTTCATTCTTTTGACATGGCAGCTCAGAAATTTTAGTCCTTCTCCCAGTGACCACAGAGAATCACTGGTTTACTGCAAATGGGTTCACACGTTGCACAGATGATTTGTACTAGAAAAGCTTTGCTTTTTTTGTCTAAAACTGTCTGTATTGTATGTACAATATAAATATACACAATACCAAATGCAAAGAAGATTTGCAATATCTGATCTTAAATATTTATACATTTTGAATGATTAATACAATCTGTAACAAACTTGAATAAAACAATGATATTATACGCAATCAAAAAATATTTTATTTTAATGAATTTTGTCTTTTTTTTTAATGTCTCATAGGTTAATGTCAGACCGAAAAGGCGGAGGGATGATGGCCTCAGAAACTGCATGAATGGTGAAGTCTGTAGCAAACGGCGGCGATCTCGGAGTGCACCTCAGGAGTGAAACTCTTAATATAAAGACCATTGAACTATAGGGAATGTGAACTGTCCTCCCTTTTGCTTTCCCATATTCCTCGAAGCAAAGACAGAAAGTTAAGCCTCAAAATCTGAACTTATTTCTCCCATATCCAGCGGACCACTCCTGCAGGACCTTCCAGAGCAACAAGGAAAGAAGAATTAAAAAGAAAAGATTTGTATTTTTTCTTATTTTGTTTTGGACTATGCTGTCATTTGCAGACTCCACATTTATATTTTCGGGAGCAGCTGCATGCACCCATCTTGGTGTTTTCGGAACTCTGACTTGAAATTTTGTTGTTGTTGATGTGCAATATAAAAAATAAGGTGTAGTAAGTCACATCAAAGTTGTCAAAAATACTGCGATAAGAAGCAACTTTACAGTATCCAAATATACAGATCAGATTTAACTTTATGACCACTGACGGTTAAGTGAATAACACACATCAAGATTAAATGTACTGGGCAACATATCATCAGTTTGACAATCTAGTGATGAACCAAGGCTGCTATTCATGTCTTTCAGTTTTCTCTTTATATGGATAGCTAAGCTGTTGAACCTGTTAATCCTGGTTCTGTTAGAAATGGAATGGCATCAAAATACAATACAACTGCTGCATAATTTAAAGGTGCACCATTTCTGATTGGGATCCGCCACTTGATTGTCTCCATAAAGATGTGATTGCTTGGCCTGGAAAATACTTTTAACCTTGTATATACCTAAGCATTTTTTTCTTTAAGAGTGTTTCTATTGCTTGGAAATACCTTGAAAAACATTCATACTTACTGTGAGGGTTCACCTCTCCACAGATCTGACCTGTAACTTGACCTGGTGGCCAAAGCCCTAATGTGGAACATTCTTGGCTGACAAATAACATCCCCATGGAAATAATTAAATGGCAGGTCAGAAAGTTACATAGTGGACATTTAAGCTGTTGTCTCTGTGTACAGTTCAATGTCAAACAACATACTTTAATATGAACAATAAGTATTCATGTGAAGAAGGGGCCCATGCAGGATCATATCTAAGGAGCAGCACACATTGCAAATGTTTAACTACAGGTATGTAAACATCTGTTTGTTGTAGATATTTCATTGTTTATAAAATTGTATTTATTGTCAATTGGACCATTGTCAGGCACTAAATATGTTTTTTATCTATCATATTTTTTGTGTCTATTATACACTTATCATTTTGAATATGATACCAGTAGGTTAGTGTACTGAGATACCTGCTGTGTATCTTTGACTGGACTGCCTTTAAGGATAGGGCATTCATATAAATTAATTTGCAAATTGGTGGCAGCTTAAAAGAACATTAATTTAAATGCAAAACTTTGTGACTGCCCAAAGCCTGTATAAATAACATTAGGAAGGGCATCTGTTGTAAAGCCTTTGCCAAATCAGTAAATGAAAAGCATTTGTTGTGAACATTCTATCTAATTGAAAAGGCAGAAAGACAGTAATAGCATTTAACATTTCTTCATCAAACCTCAAATATTTGGCACTGACCATTATGTTCACACTGTCTAAATACAGTATGTAAGATGTAGATAATCTTAAGCTTTAAACTCCGTTCTTTCTTGATACATTTCACAGCTAATGCTTTGTTTTACTATTTTCTTGCATTCAAACCTGAGGATCCCGTGCATCTACTTTTTATGGCGTGAATGTTTTTGGTGGTTGACAATGATGCACTTTGGTGACGGTCAAATCAACACTGTTTTCGATTTATAAATGTCCAGACATGGTCTGGACTATTGTAGACTTGAGATCGGTTCAAAATGAAACCTCAGCTGTCTTAAATATCTTGTGTAAAATGACTGTATGTATGTATGTATGTATGTATGTATGTATGTATGTGTGTTAATATATATTGTTGTATATTAGCAAGGTTTTTTAAATAGCTTGTGGCTCGATGTTTTCAAGTATTTCTGGCTCTCAACTTTCAATATTTTATACAGTGGAAAGAGCATGAAGTACTTTTTGTAGTTAGTTGCATTGAAGGACATACAGAAAACTATTCCCCTTTGACGCTGCACTCATCCATTTGAAAACAACTTTGTGGAATAACAGGAAACATTTGGGCGAATCACAATGTTTAAAGCAGTGGAGGCCAATATGAGATTAAAGTGGACTGCAGTGCCCAAAATGTATCAAAATGTTTACAACAGTCCAAACTCTCCTTACTTAAGAGGCAAAACAAGGTAATTACTTCAAACACACGACATGTATGCAAAACTAAATATTTTCCAACAAAAAAATTATATGTATGGTACCTCTGTTCACGTCTTCTTTATATATATATATATATATATATATATATATATATATATATATATATATATATATATATATATATATATATATATATATATATATATATATATTTGCACTTTAAAGTATACAATAAATATCTGAAAGTTGCAGATACTTTGTCAAAAATCATAAAATCATACCATAAAATCAGCATTTTGTGATATGATTTTAATTTGGTTCATTCAAACATGAATGTAGTTAGATATTCCAATGATTCATTTGGTCTTCTGCTAATTTCTTCTAGTAGATTCTTTTTTCATAGCATGGCTCGCACTGCAGGAGAGGATACATTTTTTTTTTTTATAATAAATGTTATTTGTTTCCAAAGTTAACCGTTTACAACACCATTAATAAAAAATAAAAATTCTATTTATAAACATGAAATTGTTTTACATAAATGACATCTGGTAAAATGAAAAGGCCACTTATTATTTTTTGTTTATTCAAAAGCATTTTACAGTCACGATTTAAGATAAAAGCAAGAATTGCTTTGTAAAAAAGTCACAGCATTCATATTTTATTAAACATCAAACAGGCATTATTTGACAGTCAAAAAATACTTTCCATTAGTTTGATAATTGTGTCATATAAAACTTATAGAGAAATCATTGGGAGGTCACAGCATAATACACTTACATGACATTATAAATTATAAAAGCTTATTTAGATTTAGTTACATCATTAATTCTGGCTTTGTTTCACTTAGTTGCTAGAAACATCAGATCTGAATTACTGAATTATTTAAATAGTTAACTGCACAATATTTATATACAAAGTACCTATTGTGTTTTTGTAGTTAGTTTTCAATCTCAGCTGTGCTGTGTCGTAGTGAGGCTACAGTTTTGAGGAGTGCACATGGAGTTTCACAGTTTTTGAGTCGCTTTTATTTAGACAGTTTTTGAGTCTAAATAAAAGCGTCATTTGACCTTGGCACGAGACATTTGAAACCCTCAGATTACATTTAGGTTCTCATGACCTTCAGCAGGAAAGAGCAGACACCTTATTTAAGTGATACTGCTCACAGCTCTGTGTAAACTGTATGTAAAATGTAATTTGACCATATTCAACACTGAAAGCTGTACAGTCCATACTGTATATACACTGTATGAGGAAGGAATGTTTTATGATCAAATCTAGTGTTATGGCACATTTACATATTTTTAAAACCTAAAAAAGTGCAAAAAAGTGGACTGTGCCTTCAAGTTGTCACTGTTCTATCAAGGCATGAGCTCAGCTCCAGCAGCTCCTGGGCTTTCCTCTCCGTCTTCGTCAAAGGAAGGTCATGTGATCGTGTACACAGGGCAGATAATCTCTAGTAAAGAAAACATAGATTAACTATAAATGTTGACTGCATTCAGATCAACATGGTGTGAAAAACTAACCTCTCGTAGTGTTCCTGGGGTGATGCTCAACATGTAGATCATAAAGATGGGGACCATGAGAGTAGAGGAGAGAGTGAACCACCAGCCCATAGCATAGCCCCACCATGGATACTCTATAATGTTGTTGAACTTCAGAGGAGTGTATTTGACCAGAGAAAATACAAATGTCCCCTACAGCAAATAAACAAACAAACAAAAACAAAAACAAAAAAACAAATAAAAACTATCACCATTGAATTCCAGTGATAAAGTACCAGCTTCATTGTACTTCTGGTTATTATGCAGTGTACTTGCATAAGTGTATTGACAATAAATATCAATAATTTGTATATAGTGTCCATCTTGAAACTGAAACTACTGTAAGATAATGAGATAATGCAAATGTAGTATCAATATTTTTGCATGTGCCACTTACCAAACAGATGACTGGCGTGACAAACTTAAGACAATACTTAATGAATGGAAGGGGCCTGTATCCAATCATGTCCTCAATATTATCATAAAAACGGTCTGCACCTGTGAAGAGATAAATAAAAAGAATAACTTAACCTGTGACTTTTTAAATTTTATGACTTATGGAGCAACACAGCCAACTTAAGTAAGAAGAAAAAAATCCAAAAGAGGATTTATATTGATTGTTAATATTGGTCTTTAGTAAATGAAACTGACCATAGACCCATCCAATGCACATAGACTGGAGGAAGGCGAAGAGCAGCAGAGTCATGCCGCTGCAGGCATAGTAGTCGAACAACTGGAAAATGTAGAGTCCCCCCTAAAAGTCAAAATACAGGCCTGTTATATATGAACATGAACCGGCCAACAGTGTCTCCTCTGCTTCTGACTGCTACTGTCCAACACTTGCTGCTGTGGTGGATAAGGGATATTTGCAAATATCAAAAATCAATATTTTAAAATCCATCCATGTTTCAGAATGATGCAAAATTAGGACTGTTGCCATAATGATTAACTTTTTAAAACAAAATCTTTTGAATGGGAAAAAATACTAAAACTGCTGCATGTAACAGGAAGTGGAAACGCATGAATATTAGGTCCACAAACTGATGTTGAGTCGTTGTAAAGTTCACAAATCATCTTTTCACTTTTGTAAAAATAAAAATTAAAAATAAATAAAAAATAGTCTGAGACATATAAATAATAATAAATAATGTCTAATGATTGTGTAAGCATACTTGGTCTTCTATTTCCACAGTCTGTGAAAAATTACACATCTGATGCACTGAGGACAAACTGGGAATGACACGTGGGCACAAAGACCAGCGCAGCTTAGGTAAAATATCTGTGCCAAATCTCAGTTACATTTTCAGTTTATGACCGATACCGATATCTGGGTAACCCTCCAAGACCACTGCCTATATTATATATATTATATATCGTCCATTTCTTTTCCTACATCAGTAGATCTCAAAATGTTGGGCAGGTAGCACCGGTAATTAGGCTATGCAATTCATCTAATCATTTACAAAAACAGCATGGTAAATGTAAAATACAACATGCTCTAAAATCCATTTTGTTTGTATGTGAATAATTGTTTAAAATATTCACCCAAATAAGAGTTATAGACTAGTATGTGACTCTCATATAAATGTTAATGGGAGTTTGTGGTCATCATTCCTCAAGGGGTTTTATTTCTTGTTACATATTTTTTACATATAAAGAATATCAACTGTCCCTAAAGAATGAAAGTATTTAACCAAAACATAGCAATTTAAAATGCATGTGATTGCACTAATTGTTTAGCAGTTAATATTGCAGCATTCTTTCAGATAACAAACCTGGAATTATATAAAAACTGTAAACTGAAAAACTGAATTTTCTGTTTTGCTTGAATAGTAAATCAAATAATAAGAAAGAAAGGAAAAAGAATGCAACTGGATGAGATTTCTGGGCCCTGGTGCTTACCTCTGTGACCATGACCAGGCCGATAAAGAAGCTGATCACACAAACGGCCAGAAGAAGGAACTTGCGCCGATGCCCGACATGGAAGTAGGAGGGATACAGGTCTGAAATGGCTGTAATCAGGGCTTCCAGTCCCACAAACTGAAAGGAATTTATAACTTAAGTTACCAAATTATTTCTAGAAGAGTTAAAAAAAACAAAACAGTTGACTACAGTTTTTTTTTTTTTTTTTTTTTCAATCGTTTTAGCACATTTGCTTGAATCAAACTAAGCCAAGTTTAAAAAATATGTGCTAAATTTTTTTCTGTCAAATCATTTGGAACATTTCTCAAAAACCTCATCCAGCCTCAACTGCATCTGTGTACAGTGTGAACCCCAATGTCACACTGCACTAAACCAGTGATTCTTTGTGGACTAAAACTTCTGAGTTGCAGTGTCAAATGAATGAAAGAGCACAGAAAAACACATGACCAAAGTTTAGGAGTTTTGATGATCAAATTTGCTTTTGGGAGATGAGTTATCAGCTTTGAGTGTAAAACTGTATTTTCCTGAGATTAAATCTTGTTTAGGAAAACCCTAACCTTGTTTGGGATTCTTTGTGAGCTGCTTTGTGTCAGTCTTTAATAGCGAAGTATGTCAAAGCGAATGAAAAAATTGTAATGCCATATTTTGAAACATTCTAAGCAAAGCAATCACATCTCTATGGAGGCAAGCAGGTGCCGGATACTCCACCTGTCATTTAACCTGACACTGATTTTAAGTCAGTTGAGAACACTTGCTCATTTGCACTGACGACCTGACCAAGAGGCAGTATAAAACAGCACAAGCAGAATACACTCATCAATCATAACATGAAACAGTGAATAGAGACATGGGACAGAGAAACATTTGCAGACTGAAGATATAAAAGTGTTAAAAGCATGTGCAATGATCCTGTAAAATACTCTGGATTGAGTTTTTCAAAAGCCAATATAGGTAAAAACAAACAAAGTTTTAAAATCTGTTGAAGGTGGTTCCAGTCACTTGCTGCAGAGAACTGAAATGAAGAGTGGCCCAAAGCTGTGCAGGCTTTAGGAATGACCAGGGTCATGTATCTGTTGGAGTGCAGTGTGCCGCTGGAACTACAGATGTGCAGTAGTGAGCTGAGGTAGGACGTTTTACCAATTAAACATTTGTAAATGAACAATAACCAGTGGGTTTGTCTGCCGGTATGGAGAGGGCCACTTCACCAGGGAGTAAAGTGCACAGTGATGGGTGGTAAACGGTGCACCTGTCACATTGAGCTTATGGAGCAGTGTTTTTGATGCAGATCTGTAAACTAAGTCTCCATAGTCAATGATTGGGAGGGCTGTAATTTTAACCAAAATCTCTTTTGCGGGGCGTGTGAAACTGTTTTTGTGCCAATATAGAAAACCTATTCTTAGTGTGGCTTTAGTATGCAAACTGTTAATCGTCATTTCAAAATTAAATGAAGAATCAAGCCATACACCTAGGTACTTGGACAGCTCAGAGATCCAGATTGTTGATCATTACAAGGCCACAAATTTGTTTAAGCTCTTGGTCTGTGGGAGGTTTCTGTTGAAGATCATAAATTTTGTCTTTTGTGTGTTTAGTGTTAAGTGGAGGTCAGAAAAGGCATGCTGGAGCAATGTGAAACTGTTTTGGAGCAGGGAGAATCCAGTGCTAAGACAAGAATTGTATACATAAAGGATAGTGTCATCCGCAAGTAAATGCTCATTAAATTATCCAGTGGCTTGTGTGATATTGTTAATACAGATATTGAATAGGGTGGGGCCAAGAATAGATCCCCGGGTCAGACCTTTAAGAAGAAATAGAGGTTCTGAGAAGAGGCCCTCCACTCTCACCGACTGTACACACCCACAGCAATAGCTTTTAAACCAAACTATGCGAATTATGGAATGTGGAGCATTCCATAAAAAACTACAAACACCTGTCAGTTTGGTATGAGTCCCAAATGAGTTTCTTGTCTAGTCTTGTAAATCGGAAAATACATGGAAATTGTATTATGTAACTGGTCCATCCAGCCTTATAATGAGACCACTGTCATCATAACAATATATTGAATGATGACTCTACATGAAGGTAATTACTGAAAAACATGTTTACCTCACTGTCAAGTCCCAGTAAGATAATCATAATAAAGAAGAAAATGGCCCAGATCTGAGGGAAAGGCATCATGGCGACTGCTCGAGGATAAGCAATAAACGCCAAACCAGGACCTGAAAGGAGGACATCATGTTATAGTATATTTATCATTTATCATCATTCTAATAGAGAAACTGATTTTTTTTTTTCCTAAAGTTGTAAAATGTTTTTTCTACTAATTAGCAATAAACCATAACATGTATATCATCATTTTACATTGTGTATAATATTGATCTAAAACTTGGTAATAGAAATGATGCTGCTGACTTCCTGTTAAAATATACAGAATTATTTATACACCACAATTGTGTATGTGTTAAAGCGCTATAGTCCAGATTAAATTGTCTTTACCTGATTCAGCCACTTTTGATATGTCTGTATTCTGCTCATATGCCATGAAGCCTAAAGCTGAGAAAATGGCAAAACCGGCCACAAAACTAGTCCCACTGTTTAGAAAGCACAAGTACACGCAATCTCTGGAAGAAACAGAAAAATTGTATACTTTATTTTAGAACTCCTCTGATACATATAATGTAATAACACAAGTCAGTTTATGGTGTGTGATATGATTGATAAACCTACTTGTAACAGTTGTTATTGTACTTATTATAGCTGCCGAGAGCCATTAAACACCCAATGCAGATTGCGTAGGAATAGAAGATTTGAGTACCAGCATCCATCCACACCTATAAAACAGACAGGACAGATATCAACTAATAATTCAAAACATAACAGGGCCATTTCACATATAAACAATACTGAGGTGATTGGTTGAAACTGATCATAGGCCTGCATAATTGTTACATAATCAAAACACAACTCAAAATTACAGTGATGCCCCAGTTGTTTTGCCCCATTCATGTCACATCCATAAAGGTGCACTATGTCACTTTTCAAATGGTCTGTTTTCGCTTCTTATTTGAATTTATTATTACCATTTATATTGTTGTGATTATAAGATGTGTGAGCTACTGTGTCCAAATAATTTCCCTTGTGGATCAATAAAGTTTGTCTAAGCCCATGTCAAATACAATGGATATGTCATGAATCTTTAAGACACTTTTTTTTTAAAATCTCATCAGAATACTTAAATATTTCTTTAATAATTATTGTGAGTTATTGTACAGCGTGTGAGAGATCATAAAGTGTACTAGTATGTAATCCAGGCATGTGACTATAGAGGAATGTGTGTTTGCTGGGGATGCAGATGTGTTCATACCTGAGGGTCACTGAGGCGGGACGGGTCTGGGTACAGATAAAACTTGATACCGTTTAAGGCTCCCGGCAGAGTCAGACCCCGCACCAAAAGTACTGCTAACATCAAATAGGGGAATGTGGCAGTGAAGTACACCACCTGAAACACAATGATGAGAAGGAATATTGGGCAAGTAAACATTTGCAAATACTAGTTTTAAAGCATTTTTCTTAGACTGCTTTTATTTATGTTTAGTTTGGTATAAGTATAAGTTTAGTCCGGGCTTAGAACTTTTTCCAGTTTTTATTGCTAGTTCAAGCCTGCGTAGTTTAGTCTTTATTTTGGTTTGGGTACAGCCCCTCTTACGTCCTACCATCAAATTAATTCATATAGCTTTCTAGGCAAACTAAATGTCATGTTTTTAACAACTTGCAATTACACAATTTGATCATTTATTGCAGTTTCTCATTTCAGATTCAGCCCTTCCTATTTGGACAGGTGTATTAATAAAGTAAAGTAATAAACATTTACCTATGGCAGGAAAATGTTTTAATAAAGTGTTTTTGTAAATATGATCCTGGTTTACAGGAGCACCCTTTACCAGTTTTACAGACTGGCACACCTCTGGCAAACAGCCCCATCTTTGCTTTATTTACCTGCAATTTAAAGTTTTTTTTATGCCTCCAAACCCAAAATAACAGCTGGGTTCTGTCAGGATTACATAATACACTGTATCTAGGGAGTCCGTTTGCTGTGGCAACTGCCAAAGCAAAAAAAACAAAAAAAAACCCAAAGTTGTCAGCATGGCATGTCAGCTTTCAGTACAGTAGATACAATCATCCTGCAATTTTCCTGCTATAATATTGCTTCCTGAATAAAAATCCTGACCTCTTATCTCTTATCTATCTATCTCTATCTTAGAATGATACTGTAACTTTATGTTAAAGGTGCATTTTGTAACGTTTCTGGCGGAGGGTCCATCAAATGCTTTTCTCCATGGAGATGCTTTGTCTGGAATGTTTCACAGGAAACCTTTCTATTCTCATAGAGGATAAACCAGACCAAGTTACAGGTCAAACCTGTGGAGGCGCAATCCTGCTCACAATCAGAATGGCTGTTTTTCTAGGTATTTTTGAACTGTAAAACCACCTGTATTTGAATAAATTTAGAGCTGTTTAATGTCATACTGTGGAACATTCCAGAGCAATGACATATCCATAGAAACAAGCAGGTGACGCACCCTCCACCAGAAAAGTTACACAATGCAACTTTAAATAAAAGTTGTTGTTTCTTATAATACTTAGGTTTTACCTTCCCAGTGGACTTCACACCCTGCCAGACACAAAAGTAGCATATGACCCATGAAAGCAGAAGACACAGAGCCAGCTCCCATCGGAGCCCCCCCAGCTCATGGACACTTCCCGACAAGTCCAAAACTCTTCTCCTACAAAACAAATTCATTCAGAATGACATTTTCAACTTCTCATTCAGGGTATGATTTCAACTGTTCTCAAAGTTGTACTCACTCCCAAAATTCTCGCACAGGTGATGTTGCATTTGCTTCTATGGTCAAATTTAAATCACCCACTCGATCAAATTCCACACACGTTTCTAGACAAAACAATAGACACTTGGATTATCTTAAGAGGTCTAAATAAAATGGCAACATACAACATACAATTGCATTTATATTACCTGTGTTCCAGCTGTTTCTGCAGCTAGCCCAGGGAAGTTCAGTGCTGAAAGATGAGAAGAGATACAGGAATGCCCAGGCCAAAATAATAATGTAATAGATGCTCGAGTACAAAACAACCACCTGGCTACCGTAGCCAATCCCTGCAGAGAGAGAGACAGAAAAATAATGAATAAATGAAAGACAAAACAAAGAGAATAATACACTCTTTAAAATCATGTCATAACTGCAAATCCTTGTGTCACCATTTGGATTGGTTTGCTATAAATATTATATTTGATGTGTTAAAAATTGTCAGGTCTTGTTTTTCATGCACAAAACATACACAAAAACGTGACTTCCTGATTAAATAGATGAAGGATTTAAGGTAATTTTTAACACAAGGATCAGACTGACACAACTTATGTTAATGTGAGGAGAAACAACATTGTGGATTTGATGTTATTAAATAAAGTTTGTCTAAGTCTAAGTCTATTATCTGTAGTGTATTTACATTTAGGTTACACTGTGTTTCTTATTTTCAGAAACAGTTATTCATTCCCTAAATACATTTTTCCACATCTCTGGGTCAGATTTGTAATGACAGTGTGAATGCACAATACCAGTCTGTTCGGTTCTGGCCCTCACTTGAAACAGGAATGTGCCCTGGCTGCCATCAGACTTGTTTACCACATGAACTACATGACCAGTGGAAAAAGTACTAGTCTAGTGTACCAGGAATATATTTATATTCTTTACTAACTGTGCAAATACCAATAAAAGAAGCAGTAAATTACTCTTGATCAAGACTCTTCTAATCGTCAATGATCACCTTGGGTTTTGTAATCGAGGGGTCTACAGTTAATCCACAGTTAAAACTGCAGTTTTCTGCAGAGTTCAGACTTTGGAGGAAAAAATGTGTTTTTATGTTAAACTGCATTTATTAAAATATATTATTTATGCTCAAGAAAGTAATAATGAAAACCATTTGGATGTTTTTCCTATATGAACACTGTGATATATCAATTTGAGAAAAAAAAACTTGACATATAAAATGAAATTTACCTAGAAATAAGGGACAGATCTTTTTCCAGGCAGTGATGCTGCCCTGTTTGGTGTACTGTCCCATTGAAGTTTCCATGAGGAACAGAGGAATCCCACAGGTGAAGAGGAACACCACATATGGGATAAAGAAGACTCCTGAATAAAACATAGGAAGAATTATTATTACTGTTAATATTACTTTAAATGTAAGTAAGGCTGTAAAATGATCTCCTCTGAGGATGTATTATAAATAAAATAGAGGACCTAAGGATATGATATACAGTTAATGAGTTATGTTCACATTCTACAATTTCTACTACAATGTCATAATTTCAGATGGACAGCAGGGGCCAATGTAACTCTATGGGAGATATATATATATATATATATACATGGAGCGACATAACCAAGGGGGGGGCATAGTGTACAGAAACATCTGTGCAGAGTACGGGCTGGAGACCCCAAGGTCAAGGTGGGAAACACCCCCGAAGGTTGTGGAGAATGAGCGAGCCAAGGTCCTGTGGGACTTCCAGATACAGACTGACAGATGGTGATGGCAAACCAACCAGACATAGTGGTGGTGAATAAGCAACAGAACAAAGCTGTGGTGGTGGATATTGCAATACCAAGTGATGGTAATATCAGAAAAAAGGACACGAGAAACTAGAGAAATACCAGGGGCTCAAGGAAGAGCTGGGGAAGGCCTGGAAGGTGAAGGCATCAGTGGTGCCCGTGGTGATCAGAGCACTCTGGGCTGTAACCCCCAAACTGGAAGAGTGGTTCCAGCAGATACCAGACATCAGACATCTCAGTCCAGAAGTGCAGTACTAGGAACAGCAAAGATACTGCATAGAACTCTCAAGCTCCCAGGCCTCTGGTAGAGGACCCGAGCTGGATGAGGGTATGAGGGTGAGAAGAGAGACCAACCACCATGGAAGGTGAAGAACACACACATATATATGTGTATATATATATATATATATATATATATATATATATATATATATATATATATATATATATATATATATATATATATATATATATATATATACATACATACATACACACACACACACACACACAAATGTTAAACCTTATCATCATTTATTTAGGACTGACTCCAAAACCTTGCCATACTGTTCTTTTCAACTGAGCAATCGTGTCTTTGGCTTTGGCATAAATATATAGCTTTTCTTTATTTCTTTATTTCTAGAATACGTATATTTAAATTTGTACCAGTTTTGCCTCATGTTCAGTAACTGAGATATTAACCATGAACAAGGTCAGCAACTTTGACTATAGAAATGTGACCTGTCATCCAGCTCAAACTATAGCGATTTTAGAAAGTTGTAAAGTCATCTACTGGATCTATAGAGTATGTTGAGTCCACTCACCTCCTCCATTCTTGTAGCACAGATAGGGAAACCTCCATACATTCCCAAGGCCAATGATCTGTCCCGCTACAGCCAGGAGGAACTCAATTTTACTAGACCATTGCCCCCTGCTGTGAGGGTTCTGAGGCGGATGGGGGGCACCCTTTTCAAGTCTGGCCTTGACATCAGGAACAAAGGTCTTATCCATTGCACTAAAACAACAAAAGCACTTTTTAGTTGTTTGGAGGAAATTATGTATCTGTGTAAATACTCAGAATTCTACAGGCTGTGACAAACTATGTATAGTTTGGATACTGTGACTGAACAATAACAACAATTTGTTATTTTTTATTTGGAAACACGTTAGTCTATAGTTTAGAGATTTGGTATTTTTGTTTATTTAAACAAGTTGTATCTCTTTAAAAACATAATGCTCATTATAAGGCTGTCCTTTAGTCAATTAATCGGACAATGGAGTAAATTTTTATTAGTTGACTAATCATCATAAGGATTTATGTGAACAACAGCAGAAGGAAATGAGTTTAATAAAATGCAGCTTACTAGTACTAGTACTTCTGCACGTCTGTGTAGTCTTATGAGACTGAAGTGTTAACCACTCAGCTACTATGTCACTCAAAGTGAAGTTATCAGGTGTCATATAACAATAAATACACTCTCTTTGCCTGCTATTTATTCTTGTCCATATGCTGAATTTTACATAACCATAGTCATAGCCATTCATTATACAAATATTTTTGCAGCCTTATAACTTTACTCTGCTGTGTTGTGTTAGATTTCATGTATTATGGTTATTTATCTGTATTTTAATTGCATGTTTGTTATTCTCCTACTGTCCTTGAACGTTGCAACTTATCTTATCTTAAAAGTCTACTACTACTACTACTACTGCTACTACTAAAAACACATTTTTTCCACTCCCACTCCTCAGTAACCCTTGCCTATATGAGCATATGGGACATGTAGCCAGCAGTTCAGTGCATTCAGTCATGTACAGCCCAGTCCTGTACGCCATAAGGGTCTCTCTCATCAATGTTGCTTTTGTCCTACTGGCCTGGATTAGATGTGGGAGTGTAGAAAATATGTGAGCAAATACATTAGAGTTTAAACTATTTAAATCCACAGCAGCCACAGCAGCAGCCACACTGTCTAGAATCACCATAGGTTCAGTTTGCTCAGGAGTGTCGTATATTTAGAGTTGGATGGGGTCAGATAGGGAAAAGCCAACAAACTCCATGTTCATGTTTCAATGCAGCTCTCATCAGTGGTCACTACTAGGGATGCACCGATTAGATACTGGTATCAGATATCAGTGCCGATACTGGATTGCTGGAGCAGATATTCCAACTATAGATTCAGTGGATATAATGGTTTGACATATAGATTTATGTAATAAGACTATTTACTAGTTGTAATTGGTCCAGAAAGTCTCAGAATGTTTGAATTTTAATTTACACAGCACAGTTTAGCAGTTACTTGAGAGATAAATAACACATTTGGATGAGTTTAGTCTTGTTTTAAGGAAATAAATGCTGTTTTCAGTCACTGCACTGGTATCGGTTGATTGGTTGGCAGAAACTTAAAGCTCTAGTAACGGAATCTGAACTCAAAAAGCTGGATGAATTCATAGTTACTACGTTGTTAACTATCAGCAGTAGAAGAGGAATATAATATGTCTCATGAATTTTGAGGAGAATTATAAAAGGAGTGAATGTAGTCATCAAAATTGTGGAACTGTATGCAATTATGATATGGCATCATGTAAATAACATGTCATGTCATTTACATGTTATCTTTTAAAGTGATAATATGTAAATTTCCCCTGCATATGATTCCATGGAAATAGAAAGTTAAAAACTATTATTTTGGAACATTCTCAGTAGAGATAGATACGTTTTATCCCATACTGAGGAATATTATTGTCAAAGAGACAACAGTTCCATAGAAACAATGCAGAAGAGTCCCAAATAAGAGTCATGTTTGTAGAGATGCAATCCCACTCACAGTAAGAGCGCATGTTTTCCTGTTTTTCAGTGCAATAAAAACATCCATAATGAAAAAATATTCTTTAATTTTAGCCTATTTTTGGCAAGTGAAGAGTTCAATTGTAAAAACAGATATCTCCAAAAAATGTTTTTTGTTACCATCTTCTACATATATCATCAATGACAATAATGTATAGTGGATTTTTATCAAGAAGGGATGGAATAATTAATAGATTGCAGCAAAATTCATTTAGTTTTTGAAAACATTTCTATACAAAGAGAAAATAGCAAGTCTCTGACCACTTTTTAAAAATGGCACTTTCTGTTTTTGGAAATGAACTCTTCAAATACATACTGTGGACACAGAACAGGTAACTATGAAGAACATTTGCTTGTAGTTTAGGATTTAAGTGTGATTACAATGACACATTAACCTTGAACCTTTTATTACACATCTACAACACAAGCTTCCACCAATATAGTATACAATGAAAGACTATTCTGCTTAGTGCTCTTATTGTGCACTCTGAGGTGAGTAGAGGTAAGTTACTTCAAATGGTATTACTGAAGTAGAAGTGCAAAGTACTGGTCCAAGAAATGATTCATATAAAAGTAACTTAATGACTAACTGTCTGGACATAACATCTGTAATTTGAAGGACAAAACATTAAGTCATGCACAAAATCTGGTATTTTCAAAGGAAATACTAGAATGTGTGCACCTTCAGTTTTATCTGTAAGAGTGGTACAAAACACAAATGTTCAAATCATTTAATATTGTCAATGTCAATATAAAACTTTTGTCACTTACTCACAGTGGGAAGAGTAACCAAAACTTTTACTTAAGGAAGAGTACTGTTACTTCAATAAAACATATTACTTAGGTAGGAGTAAAAGTATGCTTCTAGAAAACTACTCTGAAAAGTACAATTTGAAAAGCAAATATAATGAGTACTACCTACCTCTGTGTACAATGAGCAATAATGTATTATTTGAGAAAGAATATTTTTTCTACAAACAGTAGCCAAGCAAAAATTGGGTCAAATCCTTTAAAAATACTAATGTATCTGTAACCCTAACCCTAATAATCGAAGATGCATTTATCCAAATATTCAGATACAATAAGTCAACCAATAACAATACATTATTATTTAAAACCTGCTTAAAAATAAACTAAGACAAACCTATCGGAATAGTGAAGTATTAGCAGGCAGTCTGTTTACACCAAAACCAGGGAAATGCTATGTTTTGGTTACAACAGACACCTTTTAAAGACAACCAACACAAAAAAGCCTCTACATCGCCAATCTGCACCCTCAATGGTAACAATGGAACAAATGACAGAAAATGAAACACCTGACCTGACAAAAAAGGAAACAGTTGTCAGATGACAACTTGACACATGATATCTGAATGATCTGATATTCTAATAAGGCAGTAATGGTCCTGTGATGTTTTTTTTTTTTTTTTTTTCCCCCCCTATTGCCACTGAGCAAAACTACAGTTGACAGACAGAAAACAACAGCAAATTCCTCCATTATTGCTTCATAGTATATAGATTATCCAGTCAGTTGTCCATGCCATAAAGATGCTCCTATAGAGTCAATCACCAATTCTTTTTGTCTATTTCTGAGGTAAATTGCCTACTAAATGGCTGTCAATTGTCTAGTCAGGTATTCCCATTACTTGCAGGAAAAACTATGATGACTCTGTTGGTAAGGACAGCCTGTTTAAAATTAGGACCTAAAAGTAACGACTGACCTAATGATTAAGAGATTTATAGGCAGGCCTGGTTGCAAAAGGCTATCTTAATTTATTTTTACATCCTGGGCAGCCTTACTTGTGTTTGGTTTGTCTCTAATAAAAGAATACGATATAAACCCACTTTTGAAGACCAACTTGAAGCTCTGCTGCACATGGAAAGAAGGGGTTAATAACTTTTATTAACTACCATTTTACACATTTTTAATTTTGCATTCTCCTTGTAGTGGGAGACACAAGCAGGGTGACAAAAGACATGTCGAAGTAGTAGGCATACTAAAAAGGAGAAATAGCGCCTCTCCCAGCAGCGTAGCTGTAACCTTTGGCCTACATAGAGTGTAAGCGCTCAATGAACTCTGAATAAACTACAGAGAAACTCTTGCAATTACAATTAGCACTAGGGACTAGAGGAAAAATACAGAAAATTGTACCTGTAGAAAAACGTCAGGTGCTGTAAGCCTATGCGTCCATTTAATCTTAGTGGGTACACATCAGGCTTCAATGTTGAGAAAACCGACTCTCCCCAAGTGTCAACCGCGGAGTGCCACTGTGACCGTGAGGGCCCACGCGGAGCTTTATAAGCGGCGGCGTGCGCGTGGTGGAGTGTGCGTGAGGCAGGCTTTGACAGGCAGAGTGTGCGCGAGACAAAGGGACAGGAGCGGTGTGTGCGCGTGTGTGCGCGTGTGTGCGCGTGAGTGGGAGCGTTATTTGCTCAGATGAATGAGCCACTTAAGGCGGAGCTTAGGGAGTCACATGATCTGAAGAATAAGAAGGGGGTGTGGTTCAGGTTGTACGCCACATGGATGTGTGGAACATTCAGTGGTACAGACACTGTTTAGTCTCAGTATAGGCATAGGCCTATTGTGTAGCCTATACTTTATTTGCAGTTTTTACTACGGACATGTATTGAATTTGAAACACGCCCTAGTTTGTTTTAATTTGTGACACTGTGACATTGTATTAATAAACATAAACATCAACGTGACTGAACAGCTGCCAGCTGTGTGTTCTCAGTTGTACTTGTTCTTGCATTGTATCAACTGTTATGGATCAAAGGAAGCACAGCATAGCGCAACTCTGTGCATAAAGTAGTTGAGAAACAATGCTGATTGCTGAGAAATATTAAAATTACACATTTGCCTATTTCCACTTTAAACATTTTTGCAATGATATGGGAAATTATCTGTGAGGCTTCTGAGAAGGAAGGTGTTAAAAATATAACTAAGCTGTCCAATATTTAAACACCTTAACTAAATCCAGTCTCCCAGTCCCCAAAGATTCTTTTATTATTTTATTGTTACATGGTGTGCTTTTGCTCACAAAAACACCTGTAACCTCACACATTTAGCAACTCAACTAACAAATACAATGTTTGACTGCACGTTAATTTGATGCTGAGCATGTACAGTTTTCAATGGCATATACTAAAGGAGTGCAAGCCAGATGTGTGTGAAAAAAGTCAACTTCCAAACAGCATATACATGGAGCCCAGAGAGTGCATAAATCACTTAACGATCATTTAAAAAGCACAGCTGCTGACCCACAATGCATCTCTCCTGCTGTTACTGTCAATGACCCTCTGAGCTCCACTTCATTCTTTCCCCAAAACTGACCTACTTGTGCTGAGCTCGGGCTCTGACAGAACAGAACATATTTTATACAGCCTGACATACCACAGGTGCATGCAGAATGTGAAGCAGCCTCACAGTGTATACATGGATGACCTTGCCCACTCAAGACAATATATTGCACTAACTTATTTGATTTATTTGTGTTTGTGTAATCCCTCAGTTGTCCATAGGGTGCATGGCAAAAGAATATTTTATTTTGTCAAATGGACATAAGTTTTAGAAGTTTCAGAAGAAATGAATCAATGAAAAACTGAAGCAGCAACTTCAACATGTATTCACTCCTCAAACTTTTGTCCAGTTGATGGATTTTAATTGTTTATTGTTATTTACTTTGAGGTGTAATAATTTGTGTACTTATCTACTATGTCCATGCTTGTCTGAGAGTTTATCTTTTACTCCTGTAAATCATTACAACTACAATTTCATCATCTTTAACAGTTTACACATAGTCTTAGGTGCTAAACTACATACTATGAGAATTCTGTACATTTTACCCCTGAACCTAACCAAAACAATTTCTCACAAAAATGGTCAAGTCTCATGTGTCTTTTTTTACAATCTACAGGAAATGGGCCCCATAATAGTACAGTACATTATGCTGTGCTGTATAACTGTGGTTGAGGCAGAGATGGTGAGTGCTTACATTTCTCATTACACATCAGTTACATTTCTATGACACCTGGATGGACCATCTGCTCCCTCTCGGTTCATAGGTACACCACATTGTTTCTAACAGCTTTGCATGGAAAAAATAATCAGTGTAGTACAGTTAAAATGCAAATGAAATAAAATGCAAATGCAATGTCTGCAACTTATGATAAATTCTGAATATTTTTTCTTTGGTCTTTGCTTCTGTTATATAAAGGCTATAGGATATCTGTAATGTTTTGTACTAATTCAGGGGAATGTCACTGTATGTCTTTCAAACCCACAACATATACTATTTATTCATCCTAGAAAATCATTTATATCCTATGTGCATTTAATTTACACTTGTGAGGAACCTTTCTCTTATTGCATTTTATCTCATGTGGGCTACAAAATGATGACCCACTCTGCTGTAAAGGTAATCTGATGACTGTGAATTTATAACCTTGTTAATGACTGATTTTTGTGTAGAAAAGTAGCAAGGCTAACGTCACAAGTATTGCATTGATGAATTCTAAGCATACTTTCAGTCATTTAATATTTGAGAGCTGTACGGCATTGGATTAAATATAAACTCCACTATTATCTTCCCTTTCCATCAAAAACCATACGCTTTCACAATACTTTAACAGAAAGATGGAGGCATGTGTGATTATCCAATCTGTTTAGCCAATCAGGCCTAGATCACCATTATCATGGACTTATTGTGTCGACGGACAGCATCAGGTTTTGTCATTTCATTTAGAAAATAATGTATAAACGTTTAATAAAGCTTTGTTTGTATAATTCTTTTGTCTTCCACAACAAGGCCTTGGTATGTCTTGCAGCTACACTATATCTTACCTTATCCATCATTCTGCACTCTCTTCTTTCAGTACAAGCTCAGCCCTTTAATAAATATGGTGAAGCCTTGGGTAGTTAGATGTTGGATTTGGCGACCTCTAGCGGTGATATGTTTAAAATCAGTTACATCTGTCTGTCAAACCACCGTGGCCAACATATGCAAAACACTTCAACAACGGGGCAAGCAGGATGTCAGCAGTAATTCATTAAGGGCGTGTGTTTAAAGTCTGAACCTTTCTTTTTTATTTCTGTTGTTGTGGTGAATGAACAATGTTTTGTCCCAGTTGTGGAGTCACCCTTCTCCACGTTACGCGCTTTTGTTCAGACTGAGGACGGTCTCTGGAGATCACACGGAACCCAGACCAAGCGGAAAATATCCTGCAGTACTGTACTGACTATTGCAATGAGGGTCACTCTCACAGTGTCATATGGGATATACTGTCAACTTTGCATGGCGTACAAATGAGTTTGAGGACACTTACGAGTAAACTGAGTAATGCTGGTCTGTATCGACGAAAATATTACACCCCCAGAACCACATGTAGTTGGGACCTATTGAATGGGAGGTTCTTCTGATGATCCATCTGCATCCTTGAGGATTAAGTTCTTGTAATATATGCATCACTTCATCTCTCTTGACTCAAATAGTATGTTTTTGTCTTAGGACGTGCCACATGATTCAATAACCAAAGAGTTGACCAGGTCCATGGAGTTTGGTTCTGATTGCATGAATTATGGTGGTTCTGGGGGTGTAATATTTCTGTCGATACAGCCCAGCATTATTCCGTTTACTTTTAAGCGTCAATATTTTCCGCTTGGTCTGGGTTCCGTGTGATCTCCAGAGACCGTCCCGTCCACAGGCTGAACAAAAGCGCGTAACGTGGAGAAGGTTGACTCCAAAATTGGGACAAAACACTGTTCATTCACCACAACAACAACAGCAATAAAAAAGAAAGGTTCAGACTATAAACACACGCTCTCATTGAATTACTGTCAACATCCGGCTTGTCCCGCATGTCGCTGCGTCACTTCCGCTTTTTAGGACATTCCCTTTCCGTCAGGAAGTGTCTTGTTAATTTGTTTTTTTCTTGTTAATTTCTTTCGAGGGTTTGTATTTGTGTTTTTGTCACATGTAATTTTACCTCGGCGCTTGTACAAATGTTTCGTGTTTTGTAAATTTGTTTGCACATTTGCAAATGTGTTTTATGAAACTTGGAATTTGTTTTCAAGATGTAAATGTGTATTCTAAATGTAATTTTGTTTTCAATCTTGTTAATGTGTGTTGTGAAGTGTAAACGTGTTTTGCACTCGCCGGTCACGGTAGGTCATCACACTGAAAACACAAGTCTATACAATAACAAATACATGGTTGGTGCTGTGTAGCCAAATGACTTATTAAATTTAAATTCTGCACCTTTTGAAAATCAAATGTGTATCTCCTATAGGCTACTGCGTCGTAAGTAATGTGTTACTGATGCCCTATAGGCCTATAGCCTTGGTAGCAAATCAAGCCTATTGGTTCAGAGACATTTTATGCTGGACCACCACATACAGTTTACAGTTGCCTGTATGAGGGTTATATATGCTTAATAAAGAAATATTTTTAACACTGATTAAGATGATGTGATGTACCTGCATGTTTCAGTGTGTATAAAATACAATATAAATGTAAACTGACACCTTAGTCCTTTCCCTCTCTCAGAACATATTGTTGCAGTCACCAAAAATTAAATAAGATTGTTTTACAAAAAGTGATCAATTTCAGACATTTACTTCCCATTCGTAAACCATTAAAATCTCAACAAAAATAAATAGATATGCTACTTGCAATAATTACTACATTATTACAAGCTTTTGAGGGAGGTTCTAGTGTAATCAAATACAATGCACACCGACTCAGGTTGTACTGAGAGTGCCCAAGTCCCCACAGACTGGTTCTGTCAGTGTTGGCCACTCCTCTGAAACTCATTCATTTTGATCCAGCAGCTTTAGGCGAGCAACACTACAGGTGACATATCTCCTTATTTTTCTTAGTACTGAAATTTTATGTAGTAGTAGTAGTAGTAGTAATAGTAGTAGTAGAAGACCTAGTGCAAATATACTTGTCTGATTGTGTAGTCTGATGCTGCCATTCTGTCTCATTGCATTGTGAGTCGTAGCATAACCTATTTTTGACATATTTATTCTTCTAAAATGACCAAAAATGCACAGTCTTTCAAATAGAAAAAGTTGTCATTAAAAAATGTGTTTTGTTTGAAGTATGGCTGTGGGTCAGAATCAGCCTGTAGCTAAGGCCATGGAGAGGGAGACATGGGACAATAAAATGGAGTATCTCTTGGCTGTGGCAGGACACTTGGTTGGTCTTGGCAACGTGTGGAGATTTCCATATCTCTGCTACAAAAACGGAGGAGGTCAGTCTATATCTATCTATCTATCTATCTATCTATATACACACACACACACACATACATACATATACATATATATATATATATATATATATATATATATATATATATATATATATATATATATATATATATATATATATATATATATACATATATATATATATATATATATATATATATATATATATATATATATATATATATAGTTCTGTCTAAGTGAGAATGACTTATTCCCTGTAATTTTTTTTTCCTAAGGTGTTTTCCTGATTCCATATGTGGTGTTCCTGTTCACATGTGGCATTCCAATCTTCTTCATGGAGACCACTCTGGGACAGTTCACCAGCCAAGGAGGGATCACCTGCTGGAGAAAACTATGTCCTATGTTTCAAGGTAAAATGAACCACTCAAATGAATAGATATTTATTTATTCAGTGCATGATACAGAGAAACCAAGACTGGAATTGGATTTTTTTCCCTACAATTTTCCATGGAGACAAGCAGATGGTGTCCCTCCACTAGAAAAAAGTTACATAATGCACCTTTAATGAATCATTAAACAACTTACTCAAAGCAATAAGTAAGTCCAAATGTAAGATCAAAACATAATAATAGAATTAGAGTGACAGAATCGCTAAATGTATGTAAGCATTTGAGTAAATTTGTTAATAAGTAATCCTTAAAAGTTTTTGCTAAGGTAGAGGAAGAACCTTATAGTTTTTGTTATATAGTTTTACTGGCGCAAGGACTGAATTGTGTACTGCATCTTTAAGAGAAAGAAAGTTACACTCATCATCATCGTGTTGTTGTGTTTTGAAACCTGACACCTGCCTGACACCAATGTTTCATCCCTCAGGTATCGGTTATGGAAGCCAAGTGGTGATCCTGTACAGTGGAGTTTACTACATCATTATTTTAGCTTGGGCTCTCCTCTATCTTTTCTCCTCATTCAGTTCAAAGCTCCCGTGGGCCACCTGCCAAAATTCCTGGAACACAGGTGAAGAGGCGACCGGCTTTACAAGTCCACAATGTTTTGATTTTGTGATAATGTTGTGTAATGTCCCTCTATTTTACATTTGTCCAATAAGACAGTTGTTTTGAGCATGGGACCAATCAAACGTCTGTAATGCAGTTGAACAGGGGCGGTTCCTCTTCTGTTGTGGAGTTCTGGGAGTAAGTGATCTTTACACAATGTAGGCTACATCATACAAGACATCTCAAACATCAATAGTAGAAATGTGTATTTTTATTATATTGTATTTCTTTAATACACATAGCTGTTATGATTTTGCTTCGATAGCTTGACATTTCAAGTGAGGTTAGGCCTACCAAGTCAACTGGACAATCATGATGTCACAGACTGATGATGTCACAGACTGATGATGTCACAGACTGTGATGATGTCACAGACTGATGATGTCATAGACTGTGATGATGTCACAGACTGATGATGTCGTAGACTGATGATGTCACAGACTGTGGTGATGTCACAGACTGATGATGTCACAGACTGATGATGTCACAGACTGTGATGATTTCACAGACTGATGATGTCGTAGACTGATGATGTCACAGACTGATGATGTCACAGACTGATGATGTCACAGACTGATGATGTCATAGACTATGATGATGTCACAGACTGATGATGTCACAGACTGTGATGATGTCACAGACTGATGATGTCATAGACTGTGATGATGTCACAGACTGTGATGATGTCACAGACTGATGATGTCACAGACTGTGATGATGTCACAGACTAATGATGTCATAGACTGTGATGATGTCACAGACTGATGATGTCACAGACTGATGATGTCACAGACTGATGATGTCATAGACTGATGATGTCATAGACTGAGATGATGTCACAGACTGATGATGTCACAGACTGATGATGATGTCACAGACTGATGATGTCACAGACTAATGATGTCATAGACTGTGATGATGTCACAGACTGATGATGTCACAGACTGATGATGATGTCACAGACTGATGATGTCACAGACTAATGATGTCATAGACTGTGATGATGTCACAGACTGATGATGTCACAGACTGATGATGTCACAGACTGATGATGTCAGACTGATGATGTCATAGACTGAGATGATGTCACAGACTGATGATGTCATAGACTGTGATGATGTCGTAGACTGTGATGATGTCACAGACTGATGATGTCACAGACTGATGATGATGTCACAGATTGATGATGTCACAGACTAATGATGTCATAGACTGTGATGATGTCACAGACTGATGATGTCATGACTGTGATGATGTCATAGACTGTGATGATGTCACAGACTGATGATGTCATAGACTATTTTCCAAAGTCACAGGGAGCCACGACAGAACGATGAAAGAGCCACATGTGGCTCTGGAGCCGCGGGTTGCCGACCCCTGTCCTAGATTCATTATCCCATATATCTTCAGCTCCTAGAGGAATTAAATGGTAGTGCGTCACATTTAGTTTACCGCAGTTAGTCTATTTAAGACTGCATTTATGTGCAGCAACGTTATGAAAAAACCTGCATTTTTACTGTAGTTTTTTTTTTTTATTTAATTGAAAGTAACTAAGTAACTTTTACTCAAAGTACATTTGAAATGAAGTAATTTTTTACTTTTACTCGAGTACATTTTCAGACGGGTACTTTTACTTTTACTAGGATTTAAGCAAAGTAAAGATACTTTTACTTAATTACAATTTTTCAGTACTTTTTCCACCTCTGCAAATAGCTATTATATTTTATGAACAGGGGTGGATAGTACTTGTACAGACTGTGTTTAAATAAGAGTATCATTACTTAAAAATAATGTAGAAGTACTGGAGTAGAATTACTATAGTAGAAGTAAGAGTATTGGGAAACCCCACTTTTATAATCTCTCTGTTTTCTTTATCTCACACTGTTGCACTGTATGAAGTCAAAAACAAAGTAGAAACATGTATTTATGCTCAATGTTCTAGGAGGAGGATCTTGGGACTGTCTGATGGGATTGACCACATTGGGAACGTTCGCTGGGAGTTGGCCTTGTGTCTTCTTTTGGCCTGGATTGTGTGTTACTTCTGTGTGTGGCAAGGAGTCAAGTCAACAGGAAAGGTAAAAATCTTTCTTTTCTGTTAAAGGTACACTTTGTAACATTTCTGGTGGAGGGTCTGTACTTGCTCGTCTCTATAGAGATAGAGATAAAGGAACGTTCCACAGTAGAGTACAAAAGGTATCTATTTTGAATGTATCTTATTCCATTACTTTGGAAATCATGTCTTATAATGAGCGGGGTTGCCTCTCCAGAGATCTGACCAAGAACTTGACCTTGTGGCATTGCCTGCTCATCTCCATGGAGATAAATAAGTTGAATGTCATACTGTGGAACTTACTTACAAAGTAGGTACATCATCTAGGTACATCTATGGAGACAAGTGAACCTACCATGAGATAAGTTACATAGTGCACCTTTAACTTCATTGATTAAATGCTGTTAATAAATGTTTGAATGTGTTTTAGGTTGTATACTTCACTGCCACATTTCCATACCTGATGCTTGTGGTGTTGTTGATTCGTGGGCTCACTTTACCAGGAGCTAAAGAGGGAGTGATATTCTACTTGTATCCAGACCCATCAAAACTAGCTGATCCAGAGGTACACAGTATTTCACAGGCTTTTTCATCGTGTTGTCTGTTCATTAGATGTGGCAAAAGGTATGACAGTAACTGACCTTACCCATAGTAAAAGGAGAAATTTAATTTGTCAACTGGACAGAGTTTATTTGGTCGAATACGTTTCGCAGCTCATCCAAGCTGCTTCTTCAGTTCTGGTCAGATGCTGGTGGACACTGCTTTATATCTGCTTGAAGGGAGGAGCTTAATTACAATGAAAATTACTCTGAGACAACACATATTTGTTTACAGTTCCTGTTAGTTAGGTGTGTCTATTCAATATGGAGTGGGAGTGGGGGAGTAGTTAGCATATCCATTCAGGGCCATAATGGGTGTTTTCACACCTCTGGACATGTCCTGGCTAGTCCCATTGTTTTCCCAGTTTGTTTTGATTTAGGTTTGAGGATAGAGTTATAGATGGGAGACAAATGATGTCTGAGACCTCCATTTCTGTTCAAGGAAGGATTCTCTTTCTTGACAAAAATAGCCTCTTTAACTCCCCTCTCAAACCAGTTCTTTTCTCTGGCCAAGATCTGGACCTCGCTGTCCTCAAAGGAGTGGCCTGTGGCTTTTAGGTGGAGATGTACGGCAGATTGCGGCCCACCCTGGTTTTCCCGTCTGTGTTGATACATAGACGGGACTAGCCAGGTCAGGTCCAGAGGTGTGAAAACACCCATCATGGCCCTGAATGGATATGCTAACTACTCCCCCATTCCCACTCCATATTGAATAGACTCACCTGACTAACAGAAACTGTAAACAAATATGTGTTGTCTCAGAGTAATTTTCATTGTAATTAAGCTCCTCCCTTCAAGCAGATATAAAGCAGTGTCCACCAGCATCTGACCAGAACTGAAGAAGCAGCTTGGATGAGCTGCGAAATGTATTCAACCAAATAAACTCTGTCCAGTTGACAAATTAAATTTCTCCTTTTACTATGGATTCTACCTGGACGAGTGAGGGATTCTACACTGACCTTACCCATCTTTTATTTTTTTCCTTTTTTTTTTTCCTTTCGTAGCAAAATAACCTTTAATTTAAAATGCTAAATAAATAAGCTGAATGGCAGTGCCATATCCAAGTGAAGCCATAACCTCTTCATGGAGTCAACCATGTGGCAGACTCCCCACCAGAATAGATGCTGTGCTTCATATCTTTCTGCATTTTTGGCATTTTTACAATATTGACAAACAGTGAGGTCCATAGCCAAGTTATTTAAAACTCCACATGCAAGCCAAAAATACTTTCAACTTTATTTAAGAAACTATTTTGGTGAAAGGTCTGGGACCTGTCTCAGTTGAGGGATGGGGGGATTGGGTACTGCTTGGACTGTTGTCATTTTGTCCCAGGGCTAACTCAAAAAAATACTAGGACAAATAACACACATTCTGTTTTTCTGTACTGGAGGTTTGGAGTGACGCTGGCAGCCAGATCTTCTTCTCATATGGTGTGTGCATGGGTATTCTCTGCTCACTTGGAAGTCACAATAAGTACACCAACAACTGCTACAAGTACAACACTGTAAATCTTATTTTATAAATTATTAGGAAATGGTCTTGATCTGTGAAACTAAAAGTATCTTTCTCCAACAGAGATTGTGTTTACTTGGGTCTCTTGAACAGTTTAACCAGTTTTGTAGCTGGATTTGCCATCTTTTCTGTCTTGGGCTTCATGGCAAAAGAGCAAGGGGTGCCTATATCAGTGGTGGCTGAATCAGGTGATGGGAAAAAAAAAAAATATATATATATATATATATATATATATATATATATATATATATATATATATATATATATATATATATATATATATATATATATATATATATATATATATATATATTATAGTACAGTAATAACTGTTCATCTCTGTAGGTCCAGGCTTGGCATTTATTGCTTATCCTCGTGCAGTGGCCATGATGCCTGTTCCTCAACTATGGGCCATTTTCTTCTTTGTGATGCTCCTGTTATTAGGATTAGATAGTCAGGTCAGGATTTCAATCAAATAAATTAATTATGACACAACAAACTCTGTCACTAATTGTCATGTATGTGTATATCTGGTTCAAAGTTTGTGAATCAGGAAGCTCTGGTCACCTCCATCTCAGACATGTATCCAAACTTTTTTCAAAACCATTGTCGAAGAAAACTGCTCCTCCTCGGCTTGTGTGTGGGGAGTTTCCTTGTTGGCCTTCTGCTAATTACTGAAGTGAGTCTGAACAACTACAGTGTGTCATCTGACTGCACTGTACTATATATATATGTAAAATTTTTTTTATTTGATAGGGAGGCCTCTACATTTTTCAGTTGTTTGACTACTATGCCTGCAGTGGGATGACCTTGCTGTTTTTAGCTGTGTTTCAGTCAGTGTGTGTCGGATGGGTCTATGGTAATCATAACTGAACTAAATGCTTATTTACAGTACTTACATTTTACATTACATTTTACATTTCATTAAATTAATACTGGTCAATTGTGCAGGTGCAGATCAGATGTATGATAATATCCAGGACATGATTGGATACCGGCCTAATGCCTTTATGAAGTATTGCTGGAAGTTCTTTACCCCTGGAGTGTGTACTGTGAGTATAACTGAGTTACTGCATGTGGACAATGTCTGTGTGTGACAGCTGGCAAAGACTTCTGTGCTTCTATAGCTTGTCTTACACACATGTACTATAACCTCAGTATTGATCATTCAATTTATTTGAATGTATTTGTTCGGAGGATAAGCCCCTTGAGATGTCTCGTCATCTCGTTTTCGAGGGGGTCCTCATAGTCACAAGCACAGAAGACAGATACAGTAGGGCAGACAGTAGGCTACATAAATACAAATAAACATAGAAAAAAGAAAACGATAAAATCAACATAACCATACACACTCACTAACACATGACTGTTAGACACAGAATAAGGCCATTTTGAACAAAAACTAAGACAGAGGTCAAATATAGTCACAAAATACAACAAGATGAACAACAAAATTCAACAAGATGATAAAAAACAATCAGACAGGTTATGTAAATATTGCACCACCGCCTTTTTAAAAGAAGGGACAGAAGTTAATGTGCAAACTCACGAGGGAAGATTACTCCACTCAAAGGGAGCTTTATATTTAAATGAGTGTTTTCCAATTTGTTTTTTGACTCTTGGGACAACAAAAAATATCTGATCTGCGTGGCGTAAACTGTAAGAGGATCTGAATGGAATTAAATACCGTTTGAGATATACAGGATAACTGAGATTAATGCATTTAAAGATAAATAATAACCAAGTTGACGTCAGAGTGAGCCAGGACAGTTGGTGGTACATCACACAGTGGTGAGTTCTGAAGGGACAGTGGAGAATAAACACACAGACTGTTATAGATAACATTGAGTGGTTGGAGGATAGAAGTTGTAGTATTTTGATAAATGATATTACAGTAATCTAAAATGGGAAGAGATAATTGTGAGATAATCTTTTTCCTGACAGAAAAGCTAAAACAGTTTATCGACTGGTAATTTAAAAGTTTATTAAAAGTAATTTTAAGTGGTATGAAATTTTGTTTGTAATTGTTTGTATATGGATGCTGAATAAGATATTTACATTTTTCAGCAGATATAATTGGTGATTCATCACCAATTATAGCTGTTTAAAATAAATTAAAGGTGTTTTTATTGCTAAAAAAAACACCTTGAGAAACATACATTATTACTGTACCATGAAACATTCTAGGCAAAGCAATAATATTTCTGTGGAGACATGCACGTGGTAGACCATCAAGTTACATAATGCACTTCTAAACATGGACAGCTATTTGCTCTTCTTTCTCATCTGATGACCATTTTGTTTTCTCTGTTTTTAAATAGACATGCAGTAGCTAAAACTTGAATATATCCATGAGTTAGACCAGGCAGATAGCGTCACCTGCTTGTCTCCATGAAGACAGATAAGCTTTATGCTATACAGGCAAAGCAATCACATCTCCATGTGGACAATCTGGGTGTGGACACTCCATTAGAAAAGTTACATATTGCATATTTACCTTTGTTTGCTTATAGTTTGATGTGACTTGTAGATTAAAAAAAAAATAATGTTCTCTTCTGTTTCTCCCTTGTCTAGCTGACAATAGTCTTTTCTTTGGTAAAATATTCTCCTCTAAAATTTAACAACACTTATGAGTACCCGTGGTGGGGTTATGCCATCGGAGGACTGTTCACTCTCTCCTCCACACTAATGGTGCCACTGTTCATGCTTTACACAGTTTGTGTCACACCTGGAACATTTAAACAGGTATGTAAGCCTAACCTGCATTAGCCTGCATTAACCTACAAATAAAATATTATCTGTCATTGTTTTTCACAGAGAATAAAGATTTTGTGCACTCCAGATAAAGACTTAAAGAGGACAGAGGTCAATAAAGAAGCTTTCCAGACGTTTACAGATCTGTACACACTACGAATACAAGAAGATAACCATTGATAACCATTGTTGTTTTTCTCGTGTATCTTTGCAAAAAAAAAAAAAAAGGGGGGGCGTAAAAGCACTGAGATTGTGCTACAGTACCTTTAATGTTGTTATAGCAGGATTTACAGCATCAGGGTGACGTACAGGCAGAAAATATCAGAGAGTTTATAAAAGCTTTTGTATTGCCCGTTTATAAATGTTATCTTTAGCTGATACTTTTAGTCTGGGAATTCAAGGTTACTGAGCAGAACATTTTGTACTTTAACTGTAGCAAGCATTAAGTATGAAATTAATATTGTGAAATCACACCATGAAGTAGTCCCTTATAATAGTTTGAAAAACTACTGGAAGACAGCAATGCTAAAACTGACCACTAGAGGCCGCACATCTACACCTCCACTGCATTCTGGTATAGTCTGATGATAAATATGGATGGAAAGTTCTTTAAACTCTCTTCTGAGTTTTATGAATTCAACAAACGTAAATGTCTTTGATTGCAAGTAATATTTCTTTTTATTAATAAATGTTCTTTTTTTTTATTTTTTATTTTTTTTTTTAAAGAAAATGTCTTCTTATCTCATTTTGATAAACATGAAATTGCCCCATCTGCTGGCAGAAACGGGGCAACGACACATTTTAAAATTGGACACCTTTATTTTCATTTCAGCTGTACCTTTTATTAGGTTTATTATATTTAAGTACCCATGAAGTCTACAAAAATATTCATCTTGATTTATTTATTTATTTATTTATTTATTTATTTATTTATTTATTTATTTAGTCCATCTCTGTTCCTGAAGTAAAGTTATCAGGGATCACTATCACTTTCAGAGAGATGGCCCCATCTGCTGGCTGATACGAGACATAGCGCGTTTTACATTATTACCACACATCTACAGTGACACTTTTATACGTTAACGTTTCAAAATAAATCTGTTTTTTTGCTTTATTTAGGGTAAAATGAATTATGTTAAATATTATCTTTAGTCTACGTTTATATCTCATGCTGTATCTTCATGTAGACTGAATAAAAAACTTGGAGCGCCATTACCACAAACCATGCACAAGTAGCCGGTGGTACTGTACCAGACAGGCGATGTAGCTCTGCAAACTCAGTAAGTCATTGGTTTAATACGTCTCGACACTTAAATTGCACATGCAAATCGTCAAATTATCATTACAATGAGAATTACACAACACTAATCTGTAAACTGTGTTGACCCACATGTATCTGGGTTAAGTCCTGACAGGCGCACTTTGAAATAAGTTGCAAAGTGTGTGTAAAATCCGTCAGTCGTCCAGGTAGAATCTATGGACGTATTTCTGTATATAGAAATCGCATGAAACATGAAATCCCAGTCTATTTCAAACCCACAAACACTTTAAGACAGAAACTGGTCCATCCTAAGGACAAGACACCGAGCCACAAAGCAATGTGGTCTACTCCATTCAGTGAAGAGCGCAGTGAGCAAATAAACTTTTGTCCAGTTGACAAATTTAATTTCTCCTTTTGCCAAGTTGCAAAGTGAGAAACCCTGTAGAGGCAGACAATAGCCTATAGGCGAAATATTTATACCATATTAAAAGTAGAGTATTGGTTCAAATTTGTAGTAGTGTGTCGTCTTTAGGAGGTAACTTGTGCTCTTAGTGAGAGTTCACTTGGTCTTCGCTGTGATTTGTACATTTTCACTCATGACAGGGGCTGACCAATAGGAGGCTTGCATGCAGAGAAGTGTTTAAAAGTCAATCCCAGTCTCTCCAGTTTAATCTTGTCATTGACCAATAGGGTGCTTAACCTTATACAGGAAGTGTTAAAACAGGTAACACTTGTAAACCATGGAACAGTGGTTAAATTGCCCCTTAGGGACAAATAAAGTTATACTGATTATATTGACAGAGCCTTTGACCGTACAGTCACATGATCATGGGATTTTAATCATATTGTAAAAAAAGATGGCCAATCAGCTGCCAATATTTTAAGGCTGAAATTTGGGCTAATTTAGATCATTTTCACAAGTTTTATTATATGAAATTACTATAAAAGCATTGTCTACTCTACAGAATGCACTGCTCTACATAAGTATATAAACATAACATTGATTGCAATTTTCAGACATCCGCTATGTTTTATTGATTGAATAAAATGCTGTGCCCCCACAGCTTTATTATACCCTTAGTCAGATAGCCCCGTAAAAAGAACAAATATTGTCCAGGTATATCAATCAATCAATCAATCAATCTTTATTTATAAAGCGCTTTTCATACACACGTGCAACACAAAGTGCTTTACAAGTTAAAATCACAAAAATAAATAAATAAATAAATAAATTTCACACACACACACACACACACACACACACACACACACACACACACACACACACACACACACACACACACACACACACACACAAACACTATCGGTCCCAGCCCCCACCCGCAAGCACACCCACACAAGTAAACCCATCAGATACACGCATAAGGCTGGGCACAGATGCAAGTAAGTAAGGAAAGGAAACGCCATCACAGAAGCCCTCCGCACCGGGGGCAGCACACCAGCTGCAGCCACCAGGCAATGGCGCCGGGCACCCAGCCGAGGCGCGACCAAAAAGTCAACCTCAGTCCAGGCACCCAGAACCAAGCACCCAGCCAGCCACAGGCAAAGCGCCACCCCCGGCACAGAGGGCTCCCGCAGAGGAAAGACTGGAAAGACCAAAAACACTGCAAAGGCCATGGACAAGAACATAAAATGGCCTAAAACAAATACAACTAAAACACAAATAACTATAACCAAAGGCAGTAAGAGCACAAGCTATCTAAAAGCTAAACTAAAAAGGTCACGGTCACGGGTCAAACTCTAGGCTTACATAAAAAAAATATTATTCACAACAAACACATGGTCAAAAATGTACAGGCAATACACCCATTTTTACATCATGCACCTGTCAGTTTGCTTTTACTAACTTAGAGTGTAGCTGAAAAATTGAATAGTCAATTGCTTTCCATGCAAGACATCAGTGTCACTTACATGATCCATATACTGGTAATTTAAAGTTCAAATATATAATTTTTAAATAAATATTCAAATATTGGTAACACGATATTTTAGGCCTTATTAACATGATGACATAACATGATAAGCTGCTAATTTTCATATATATAATTGAGTAATTTGATTTTAATTAGTAGTATATAATAATTAATAGTTTTCCATACCCTATTTCTACATAACCCTATTCTGTTGCGAATTAGACACTTAATAACACTTTCCTATTAATGAACTTTTTATTACAATAATGATGTTTGGACATTAGTGTAAATGTCTAATTAGCAGCAGAATGGACAAATAGATACAAATTAACGCAGAATTTACTAATTATAAATATGCAAATAAGGAGCTAGTATACTCTAAAAGTGTTAGCATTCAGCTCTCTATTTGAACACCTGCTGATTTGATTCTCATTGCACACCTTTATTTGCCCTTCCATGTCATTGAAATGCAGGTCAGTAGGAAAATACAAATTGAAAGTGACACTTGTCAGGCCTAAGTTGGCACGTCCATCTTGTGTTTTGACTTGCACATGACCTGTTCAACACCCCGGAATTACGTCGGAAGTGTGAATCCAATTTGTGCATGCTGTGGCTTAGAATGAGGTTTAACAGCTTGCAGGTGACAATTTTTGGACGCTAAGTAGATAAATTAAAGCTCCTTGGTCAGAAATCCCAAAGCCGAGTGACAGATGGTTTCCTGTATGTAGATCTGGTCTCTCTCTCACATATACTGTTCATTTACTTGTAGTTTAACTGTTTTATTTAGAAAGAATAAGTGTTTGTTTTGATTTGTTGTGACAATAACCACTTACCAGCCATGCACTTATACATACAGACAGACATTCTTGTATTAGTTTAGCAGTTCATATTTCAGCCTTTTCTAAAATACCAATACTCCTGGATATGTTTAACTGAGCAGAGTGAACAGAATTCTGGTTAAAATGAACTGCAATGCTTGTCATCATTTTTATTTATAAAATCCTATTCATCACAGCTTTCTGAATGACACAATATAAACAAATTATAATGCCAACCATATAACTGATTTTAGTGGCCTGCATTCATCTTTTAAATTAAATGAACTAACAAACTAACAAATCTCAACTACCTACTGTAAATGTACATGCTAAAAAAAAAAAAAAAAAATCTATATTGATAAGGAAATTGAGAGAGGAGAATTGCTCATTTGCAGTCAGCATGTGTGTACTAAACTTGACATGAACAATGGTTAACATACATTATAATATTTGTGCAATTTATAGTTATAGATAAGAATTAAGTGTTCAGAAGGTTTAATCCTTGTGAGGATGAGACAGTGGAAGGAGCTACTGACACAGAGACCGTAGTCATGTGACTAATGATGTCTGTTCTGTGGTTGAAGAAGTGGGCGGTTACGAGGCCATGACAGATGGGCGGGACCCAGGGTTGAGTAGGGCCTGGTGCCTGGTTGTAGGATTATTACAAATAAATTATTTAAATTGACTGCAAATATTTAAATAACACAATTCCCTCTACAAATATAAAATTATCATAATATTAATAAAACCAGCTAACTTCGTAGTAGGGTGGTCCTCCTAAAATCATATGGTGTGACCTTCCCAAAATGCTCTAATTAAGGAGAAATTATGGTCTTTAAAGTTTTATGAAAATACATTAATATTTATGGGTAACTCTAATGCCCTGAAGCTTCTGTAACTGCTCCTTTATACCATACATGGCCTATGTATGTCAAGGAGGCTCATATTAGTGTATCCATGGAATAACTGCCATCAAAACTGAGGTGAATTCCTGAGAATATGATGGTAGTGCACTGATGCAATTTCAGCGCCGATCACCATTTGCTCCTATATACCATATACCATACTATACCATACATAAGACAACAAATGCATCTGCTGTTACCTTCCGTACTTTAGCAGTAATGAGGGCCACGATGACCAAATCTTCAAGGTCTTTGAGCTACCTTTAAATATGCATGGATTTTTATGAAACTTTGCAAAACCCCTTTTTTATTAAATGCTAAATATCTAGGGGGTCAGAGAGAGAAATGTTTAACTTTTATTTTTTTCCCACTGGATAAGGACCACTCTCCTCCGTAGTATAGACCTCTACAAACATGTTCTGAAATGTATAGAATTCTTGAATTAGTTTATCAGTTCATATTTCAGTCTTCTCTGTTGTGTTAATACTTCTGTGAAAATGTGCACTCAGAAATGAATGTGTGCAATGTGAACATTAAAAGGCATATCATGAATTAAATTAAATTAAATTAAATTAAATTAAATTAAATTAAATTAAATTAAATTAAATTAAATTAAATTAAATTAAATTTAATTTAATTTAATTTAATTTAATTTAATTTAATTTAATTTTTTATAACAAGGACAGTGCATATTGACCAACAGTACAACTGCATAATATGTCAAAGTTAGCCGAGAGGCTAGTTTCCATTTGTAGTCCTCTGCCAGATGTACAGAAGGTACCCTAGAAAGAGGGATCACAAGAAGATAAAACAATTCAAACTTAGGTAAATTTACGCAGCAGCAGCAAAGCGGACAGTCCAGATAGAGACACAAATGTTAAACTGATGTTTTACTGATGATGATGATGTACCAGCAAATTGTGCCAGTTGCTTTACTGACTCTGTTATTACTTGATCATAACTGGTCAAGCAACAATGAGGACTAGGAGCAACAGAAATAGTACTACAGTATATTGCAAATTTGGTTCACACTTACCATTCCACATTCTATTTCCAGTCAATGAACTGTATCCACGTTTGGCATTATCTGCAGTGCTGTGGAGGATTAGGCTAATTGACAAATTGATTGGATGAAACCTACCCTTAATCTAGTTATTTCTTTTACGTGCTTTGTAATGAGACTAGTGCTTTCTGTGTAACACTGACAACTTCAACACGTTCAATTGGATAGAAGGAATAGTCTGTAACCAAATTATTTGCACCTTCATACATTAAATGACACTCTGGCTTCCCACGTCAACCACAGACAAGGACAGACAAAATTCTCCCTCTGTGGTAGTCCGGACCAATACTAGCACAATCACTGCTGCATAGGTAATTAGTAAATGCACTGGATGAAAACTACCACTAGGTACCCAGATAGTTGTATGGGGAAGTAGTCTGTTCCAGTGAAGTTCTTTCTTGTTTCTATGTTAAAACAAACCAACAAAAAACAGAATAACCTGGTTGCATTAGCGTAAACACCCATTTTCACCAGGGCATTATTTTTCCCAGAACCGATCAATCACATTCAAATAAAAGATTAATTGTACTAGGCATAAACTGGCCATCTTGATTATGTTTACATGCCAGTCACTGGAGAAGCACCAGGTCAAGTCTTGTTGCTCTACTGTTACTATCTAATAATTGTATGTTTCCAACAAGTTGCCTAGAGCCTGTCCCTTACTAAATGTTCATGTGTTATAAATTATTGAATATTATAAGATAGTATATAAAATAACAAAATCTTAATCTCCAAAATAATAATAATAATAATAATAATAATAATAATAATAATAATAATAATAATAATAATAATAATATTTTTGTGACTTGTAGATGCTGCTGTTTTGATATCTGATTCTCTGTATGTGTTTCCATATGTGAAATAACAAAGGCTAATTGCCAAATTGATTGGATGAAACATACCCCTAATCTAGTTATTTCATTAGTTCTGTCTGTAATTCCTCTCACTAGGGCCTATTAGAAGGATGCAGGTAACACATTGCGGTAATGTCAGCAAGTTGCAGTCAAAAAGTGAGAGGAAATAAAAAGAATTTAACACGAAGAAATCTTCTTACATGAATACAGCTCATTTTAGCTTGACCTGTCGCTGACCTGGGGATAGGTCAGCGACAGGTGGATTGCTTTCCAATCCACTTAAATTGTTGTCAAATTCCCAAGCTATATGTCACATTTGTTTACCCACCATCTTCCTTTAAATGGTTTTAGTTGTAAACATGCAAACAAACTGTAAACAATTATGCATGATTTTGACAACTAACCATACTAGGAGTTGCAATTTCAGGGTCATTCATGTTTATCCACTAAGGTAATCTTCAAGGATGTTAACATGATAATCCCAAACACCTGAAGAATTAGGGGATGATTTAGGATCTTCCTTGGTAATCTTTTGCAGATGACATGGAACTATATATCAACGGCACGTATTTTGAAAGGGTCCATTTAGCCACCAGGACACCTCCACATACTTGTGTTTAGCCTTATCCTTCAAGGAATCTTCCCTTGACTACAGCAGGCAGAAATGGGCTGGGAAGGTGGAAATGAGCCGAATGGGACAGAGGGGCGAGACTTCTACATCCCTATGAACAACCGCACAGGGCTGGTCCGGAGTCCTTTCGAGTACCCACAGTACTATTTAGCAGACCCATGGATGTTCAAGCTGCTGGCTCTTTACATGTTTTTCCTCATCTGCACTGGATTCCCCATCAACGCACTGACGCTGGTGGTGACAGCACAGAATAAGAAGCTAAGACAACCTCTCAATTTCATCCTGGTTAACTTGGCTATAGCTGGTCTCATCATGGTGATTTTTGGATTCACCGTTACATTTGTTTCTTCACTTATGGGATATTTCTCTATGGGAAAAATGGGGTGCATTATTGAGGGCTTCATGGCTACACTTGGAGGTAAGTTGCCAAATCACTACCTATTTTGATTTGTTACTGTTTTAAACTAAACTGTAATTTTATATTTTTAGGTCAAGTATCCCTGTGGTCTCTGGTGGTCCTGGCTGTTGAGCGTTACATTGTTGTCTGCAAGCCAGTGGGTAGTTTTAAATTCACTGCGACACATGCTGGAGCAGGGTGTGCATTCACTTGGATCATGGCAATGTCCTGTGCAGTCCCACCTCTGGTTGGCTGGTCAAGGTAATTTAATTAACCAAATAACTAATTATGATGAGCTCAAGGTTGGATTTGACAGTGATGCGAGGTCATTTAGACTAGACTTTAGACGTTACCATTATTTCTGTATGAATGTGTGTTTTGCAGATACCTTCCTGAGGGTATGCAGGTGTCATGTGGACCAGACTACTACACTCAGGCTCCTGGCTACAATAATGATTCGTTTGTCATGTACATGTTCACCTGCCACTTCTGTGTGCCTGTCTTTACCATCTTTTTCACTTATGGAAACCTGGTCTGCACCGTGAAGGCGGTAAGACAACTCAAAGCATCTCTGCACACAATCTGGTGATCAAAACACACTGTAACAACACTACAACAATAACAACAATATTTTGACCGTTTATAATTATAGCTGGGCTTAGGTCTTTTTCATCCATCAGTCTTTCCAAGTAAGAGGAACAAAACTTGATTTTCAGTATTTCTCCTGTATTTTCCATCACTTTCTGCATAAATTATTAAATCAACATGTAGTCTCAACTAATTCAGATCAATTTGAGACTGTTTGACACATGTTTAAAAAGCCCAATTATTGTATTAATTGTCTTTTGTGTGTGTTCTGTGTCCAGGCTGCAGCTCAGCAGCAGGACTCTGCCTCCACTCAGAAAGCCGAGAAAGAGGTGACCCGCATGTGCTTCCTCATGGTCCTGGGGTTCCTGGTGGCCTGGACTCCTTATGCCAGCTTCGCCGCATGGATCTTCTTCAACAAAGGAGCAGCTTTCTCAGCCGTTGCCATGGCCATTCCTGCCTTTTTCTCTAAGAGCTCGGCCCTGTTTAATCCAATCATTTATATCCTAATGAACAAGCAGGTACACTATTGCCCTTTTTAAGCCTCTCCCTATACTGTCAGTTTTATAGTGTACAATATGTGTACAGGTTGAATTCTGAGTGGATGTTCTAATGGCTCTACAGTATATGGGGTTAGGTTTATGTAAGCCCTTGGAAATGCAAGATAGATAAATGCAATACTGTGGACTATGCCAGGCAATCAATATATACTCAAAAAGGAGAACTAATTATTTTTTTACCTTCATAATTGAAAAACTTTTGGACAGCTGAAAATATTTACTTTTGTTTACTTAAAAAGTTAAGTGAATCTACACCTGGTCTTAAAACTATTTTATATTGATAAATGTATAATTGCTTTAAATATAAATTTACATGAATGTATTACTTTATTGTGATTTAATACCCTTTTTGTTTGACTCTTGCAGTTCCGTAACTGCATGCTCAGCACTGTTGGTATGGGAGGAATGGTGGACGATGAAACATCAGTGTCTGCCAGCAAGACAGAAGTCTCCTCTGTCTCTTAAACAGAGAGATAGATTTCTCTTATGGACTGAGACAATATCAATATTTACGGCTACAGTGGCTCAGTCTTCCAGCTCAGAAGAAACTCAGCGAAGAAGTGCCAGGATTTTTATGTCTTCCTCTGCATCTGGATTAATCTTGGCCAACTGTAAATATCAGTTTACACATTTATTGTAAATGTAGACCCATTATTGCAAAAATGGAAAGTCTAATAAAAGTATTGATGGCATGCACACTTGACCTATTTCTGACTGTGACTGACAACCCCAATTCTGGGGTCTCTGCCCAAGGAACATAGCTGCTTTATAAGCTCTAGCCCCCAGCAATGGGGATGGGAATAACATAAGCCTTTATTGTCTCCAAATGGAGAAATTGTTTTGGACATCGGGGCACAATGAACATGGCTGGGTTTCAGATGACATCACAATATTCTATGGGAAAATATGATTTAATACAGATGGGAGGCAGTTAAAATGAATATTGTTAAAATGCAGATTGTTGTTGACATAGCAAGTTATTGGGTCTAGTCACTAAAACAAATGATCAGGTTCAACATTTCGTTTTCGATATGTCATGGTAATGTACAATGTAATTATTAGGAAAAACTGTCTCATTCCCCCATCTGGGAGTATGACATCATCACATTATAGAATCTGAAAACAACAGAGCTACATAATCCACAGAAAAAAGAGCCACTACACATCACACAGTATCAGAAAGACTATTAAACTAACATGTACATCCCTTATTGAGTTAGCTTCATACAATCATCTGGAGAAGAGAAAACTGGGTTACAGAAAATCTCCTAATTTGTTTTAATTATTAATGGAATAACTTCTATATTCCCATGAACAACCGCTCCGGGCTGGTCAGGAGTCCTTTCGAATACCCACAGTACTACCTGGGAGAGCCATTCATGTTCAAAATGCTAGCCGTCTACATGTTCTTCCTCATCTGCACTGGTTTTCCCATCAACTTTCTCACACTTTTTGTGACAGCGCAGAACAAGAAGCTAAGATAAGATAAGATAAGATAATCCTTTATTTGTCCCACAATGGGGAACTTTCTCACACTTTTTGTGACAGCGCAGAACAAGAAGCTAAGATAAGATAAGATAAGATAAGATAAGATAAGATAATCCTTTATTTGTCCCACAATGGGGAAATTGCAGTGTCACAACGCAAGTTTCAGAAACAGTAGGAAAATAAGAGCATGCATCAAAATCAAGATAAATAAATTAAATTAAATAATTAAGTAGCAGGTAAGTGACTTTAATAAGCTATGACATTTGGGTATGTATTACTATTGTGCACAAGCCAAAATGGAGTGGGTGGAAAGAGGTTAAATAATATTGCACATTGTTATTATTGCTATGGAGATGACACATGGTTGCTATGGAGATGACACATGACTAGCATTGATCATTGTACAGTCTGACAGCAGCTGGAAGGAAAGACCTGCGAAATCTCTCTTTAACACAGCGAGGGTGAATCAGTCTGTCACTGAAGCTGCTCTCCAGAGCAGACAGGGCGTCCTGCAGGGGGTGACACTCATGGTCCAGCATAGACATGAGTTTAGCCAGGACCCTCTTGTCCCCCACCTGCTGCACCGAGTCCAGAGGACAGCCCAGGACGGAGCTGGACTTCTTGATGATCTTGTCCAGTTTCTTCTTCTCCCTTTCTGTGACTCTGCTGCTCCAGCAGACCACACTGTACAGGATGGCTGATGCCACCACAGAGTCATAGAAGGTCCTCAGGAGTGGCCCTCTCACTCCAAAGGACCGCAGTCTCCTCAGGAGATACAGCCGACTCTGGCCCTTCCTGTACAGTGCATCTGTGTTATGAGTCCAGTCCAGTTTATTGTTCAGATGCACACCCAGGTACTTGTAAGAGTCCACTCTCTCAATGTTCCCTGGATGTTCACTGGTGGGGGGGCAGTAGAGTGGCGTCTGCGGAAATCCACCACCATCTCCTTGGTCTTCCCCGCGTTGATGAGAAGGTGGTTCCGGTGACACCAGTCCACAAAGTCCTGCGTTAGTTCTCTGTACTCCGCGTCGTCATCGTCCGTGATGAGACCGATGATGGCAGAGTCATCGGAGAACTTCTGCAGGACGCAGCTGTCCGTGTTATGTCTGAAGTCTACAGTGTAGAGGGTGAAGAGGAAGGGCGCGAGGACCGTGCCCTGGGGCGCCCCCACACTGCAGGTCATGAGGTCAGACACACAGTCCCGGGCTCTCACAAACTGGGGCCGGTTTGTGAGGTAGTCCAGGATCCACTCAGCCAGGTCACAGTCCACTCCCGCCCACTCCAGCTTGTCCCTCAGGAGCAGCGGCTGGATGGTGTTGAAAGCACTGGAGAAGTCAAAGAACAAGATTCTCACAGTGCTGCCGGGCCTTTCCAGGTGGGACAGTGAGCGGTGCATCAGAGAGATGATGGCGTCCTCTACTCCGATGCTGGGCCGATACGCGAACTGCAGCGGGTCCATCGCTGAGCTCACCGTGGAGCGGAGGTGACCCAGAACGAGCCTCTCCAGAGTCTTCATCAGATGAGATGTGAGAGCCACTGGCCTGAAGCTGTTGAGGTCTTTGGCGTGCGGTGTCTTGGGCACAGGTACCACACAGGAGGTCTTCCAGAGATGTGGCACCACCTTCAGCTTCAGGCTCAGGTTGAAGACATGCTCCATAACTCCACACAGCTCATCTGCACAGGACTTAAGGAGCCAACCTCTCAATTTCATCCTGGTCAACCTGGCTGTAGCTGGTCTCATCATGGTCTGCTTTGGATTCACTATCACATTCGTTACTGCTTTGAATGGCTACTTCATTTTTGGACCGATAGGATGTGCAATTGAAGGATTTATGGCTACTCTTGGAGGTTAGTAATAGTTGTTTAGCCTTGCTTGTTCCTAAAATGCCTCATACATATTTACAAGTTCATCTTTTATCCTTACAGGTCAGGTCGCCCTCTGGTCTCTGGTTGTGCTGGCTGTTGAAAGATACATTGTTGTCTGCAAACCAATGGGCAGCTTCAAATTCACCGCAACCCACGCTGGTGTTGGAGTTGTATTCACCTGGATCATGGCTATGTCCTGCGCTGCCCCCCCTCTGGCTGGGTGGTCTAGGTAACGTCCACATTTGTAAATTAGTTAAATTAGAATACATTAGAAGTACTGTAGGAAATATGTTCCTGAGTAAAATGGACAACTGAAATAGGATTTTATCAACTTCATTGTCCCAAGGATTTTTAAAAGTGCAATGGGATGTCACAAATAATATAAAGACAAAAACAACAAATATTATTTTTTAGATACAATGGACCAGATGCTCCTAATGTAAATTAAGTAAATGAATTTACTCGAAAAAGACAATACATACTGATATTCTCTTGTGTGTTTATGTGCAGGTACATCCCCGAGGGTCTGCAGTGTTCCTGTGGTCCCGACTACTACACTCTGGCCCCAGGCTTCAACAATGAGTCCTATGTGATGTACATGTTCATCTGCCACTTCTGTTTCCCAGTGGGGACCATCTTCTTCACCTATGGCAGCTTGGTGCTTACTGTCAAAGCTGTAAGTTCTTATGGACTGACAGAAAACTCCAGCACAGTTAAACTCTAGTCCAATACAAAATCCTTCTTTGAACAGAAATGGAGGTCTCAGACATAATTTGTCTCCCATTTATAACTCTATCCTAAAACCTAAATCAAAACAAACAAAGAAAACAATAGGGCCAGGTCAGGTCCAGAGGTGTGAAAACACCATTATGGCCCTGAATGGTTCTGCTAACTACACCCCCACTCCCACTCCCACTCCATATTGAATAGACTCATCTAACTAACAGAAACTGTAAACAAATAGGTGTGGTAATCTCAGAGTAATTTCATTGTAGTTATCTCCTCCCTTCAGGCAGATATAAAGCAGTGTCCACCAGCGTCTGACCAGAACTGAAGAAGCAGCTTGGATGAGCTGCGAAACGTATTCGACCAAATAAACATTTGTCCAGTTGACAAATTGAATTTCTCCTTTTGTCATGGATTCTACCTGAACGACTGAGGGATTCTACACACATCTCTAGTCCAGTACAACTTTTATTAAATTAAGACAATACAAACCAACTCAAAATAGTCTAATCAGTTTTACTCAAAACAGAATTGAAGCAATTATAACACTAAGACTAATAAAAGCAAAAAGCAATACATTAGATAAAAAAACATGACATTGATACAGAAATTTAACTGAAACAATTTATAATTAATTCAAAATTAAATATAATAAATAGAATGCTACAATTTCAAGCCATTCCAGCCATAAATAACTGAATGACAGCAGTCTGTAGATGATCTCAGAAGGTTCACTGATCTCTATAGCATCACCATTGATAAGGCATAACTCCTGTCTCCTCATTCCCCAGGCTGCAGCTCAGCAGCAGGACTCTGCCTCCACTCAGAAGGCTGAGAAAGAGGTGACCCGCATGTGCTTCCTCATGGTCCTGGGGTTCCTGGTGGCCTGGACTCCTTATGCCAGCTTCGCCGCATGGATCTTCTTCAACAAAGGAGCAGCTTTCTCAGCCGTTGCCATGGCCATTCCTGCCTTTTTCTCTAAGAGCTCGGCCCTCTTCAATCCTATTATCTACGTACTCATGAACAAACAGGTCAGTACAATATCCATGGTTTCAGAATTATGAAAAATGAGGACCGTTGCAATAGTAATTAACAACTAAATATTAAATCTTTTAAATGGGGAAAAAGTTGCAACAGGAAGATGAAATCAAAAAGTGGCACTTTAACCATGTCAGTAACATATCTGGAGTTTTATATTGTTTAATTCTTGGATGTTCAGGGAATATTATTTGAGGAGGTGATTTCTCTTTTTTTTTTTTTTTTTTTTTTCTTCAGTGCATTAAACGCTTAAATTGTCTTAAGTATGAGCCATTAATCTGCTAATGACTTCCTGTTGTCCAAACATGCTCTAATCTCTAACCTTTTCTTTCTCCTTTGTCCTTTCCCCTAGTTCCGTAACTGCATGCTCAGTGCAGTTGGCATGGGAGGCATGGTTGATGATGAGACCTCAGTATCAGCCAGCAAGACAGAAGTGTCCTCCGTCTCCTAAAGGTTTTGCACTGGATATTTTACACTCTCTTTCCTGGATCACTGTACCAACAAATGGACTGCCTTTTTATTTTTATTTTTTAGCTGCACAGTGTCCTATCCTACATGTATATATATATCGACTGTGAAGTCTGAAAGAGCAAATGGAAAAATGACAAAAAAATCAAACACTGGATATTGTTGGTTGATGATATTGATGTATATATTTTGAAAATGTAGAAAATAAATGCATGCTTGCAAAATATTTTTGGCTCTATTTCATGTTTTTCAAGTAAGGTTCAATACTTTTGGAAACTAGCTGTATAGCTAATACCGGTGCATTTACATACATTTCAAATAAGGTGCACTGTCCCCACTCAAATAAACTAATAAATAAAATAAATACATTTATAGGTTTTAGAATAAAAATTGGGGTGGTTTCTACAGAAAGTTAAAATCAAAGCATTATATCTTATGAATAGCAAAATAACAATTAAATTGCTATGGATCCTACCTGGACAACTGAGGGATTACACAGACATCTCTTTCGAATGATGAAAACCCGAAACCTGAGAATACCAGAGAAGTGAAATAATATGATGTGACTTGCCCGTAGTGACCAGGGACCCTCACCATGATGTAGGAAAGCGCCAGAGCTTTCTGAAAATGTATTGTTTGTTAGCTAAAAAAAAAAAAAGCGGAACATTGTTCTCGTATCAGAATATTTAGGCCCTAGCCCTAACAGGGCAGAGGGCCTATTATGTTCACTACGATGAGCGGATGGGCAACGATGAGCCCATGGGTGTATAAAAGAGGACGTCGTGCAGCTTCCTCCTCTTGGTTGCCCCTGGCATGAACAGCAGTACAGTATCCCAGTACCCACGCCCAAGGCCTGGGCTATATTTATAACTGCTAAAATGGAATGGAAGTCAATGGGAGGTCAGGGGGCAATCCCAACAAGATGGTGCTGTAGCGCTCGCCATTCATCAGTGACCCCACGGTGACATGGGGAATGTCGAGAGCTTTTAAAAAACATATAATATGCTGTTCCCACATTAACGGGTATATTGTTTTTGCTCAAATTATTATTAGGCCCAAGCCCCTAAAGAGCGTAGTCCGATCGTGCTGAAATTTGAATCACTAATGCGTGATCTTGGCCTGAATATAATACACTATGGAATCAAATTCATGCATGACTACGAGCAAAAATATATATAATGGACATGGGGAATTCTTCACTGTTGGCCAGCAGGGGCACAAGGACTCCTCCAAAAAATATTTTTAAAAATATTACACGCACATGCTTAGTCTGATTGTGCTGAAATTTGAATCACTAATGCGTGCACTCAGCCTGAATTTAATTCACTATAAAGCATATGAAAAGTGTACACTGTAGCACCCCCTTGTATAGACATGGAATGTCAACATAATCAGATTTGTAGCAAATTTGTGAATTAATTTCTATGAACAACTAGAAACAACAACAGATATTATGGACATGGGTCATTCCATGGGGCTTCTCTAACTTTTGGCTATTTCCATTTTTCAAAAATAAATAAAATGGCAGGTCAGCGCCCCCAAACAACACAAAAGTGCAGTAGAGTATACGAATGAGGGCAAAAAATAGCATGTAGAATCATGAAATTTGACACAGAAGTAGATCATGACAAGACAAGGAAAAAAATACTATTACACCATTACACCGACGCCATCTGCTGCACCAGGGGTCAGCAATATTGGTTTAAAGTTTGCCAAGCATGACTCAGGATTTTTTGTAAACTTCATACTTTTCACCCAAATGGGCTCAAATTAGGTATGTTTTCTGGTCTCTGAGCAGTGAAGAGACAAAAAATGCACACAATTTTGGAGATTTTGGTTATTTACAAATTGCTCCCATTTGCACAAACGAACTCTAGATTTCAGTGAACTTGGCAAACTCCATGCCCTAAAGCTACTGAATGTGGAAAAAATTTAATTTGGTGCATTAACGCCCCCTACAGACTGAAATAAAATTTCATATTGGGGAAAAAAAATTGTTTTTCAAAAATTTCTGAAATTTTGCACAAAAATCCATTTTGCCATCCTGATCCAAAAATTCAATGACACCCATGCCATTTTTATGGCATTTCCATAACGATGACATAAACTCTACATGTTATTCCAATGGTAAAATTGCCAAATTGTAAAAACTTTAGCCAATTTCACACAAATTTTAATCGTGGGTGCACACCCCGACCCTGAGCAGATTGATGTAAGAGAATACAAAAATGGGATGTAATAGCGCCCCCTAGGAATTTGCACAAACTTTGGCTGATTTTACTCAAATTTTAATCGTAGGTGCACACCCTGACCCTGAGCAGATTGATGTATGTATATATATATATATATATATATATATATATATATATATATATATATAGATAGATAGATAGATAGATTTTTTTTAATAAACATGTGCAAAAATGTACAAAAATGGCAGGGTTAGGTTAGGAGTTAGGGTTAGGGTAAGGGCTAGGATTAGGGTTAGGGTGAGGGTTAGAGTCGTGATTGGGGTTTACGGTTATTAAGGTTAGTGTGGGGTGCGGCATTTGCTGGGCGCTGTGTTTGCAGGCTGTGGTTTTTGTAATTAAAAAAAAATAGGCCATGACAACTTTTGGTGATTAACTTAGGGCCAGTTCAAGTGGTGGAGGGCAGAGGGGCTGAGGGGCCGGTCAAAGGGGCATGGTGGGCCGGAGTCGGCCCGCAGGCCTTAGTGTGATGACCCCTGTCCTAGGGCATTCACAGGCTCATATTTGGTACACATTATCTCAAAGGGTGGAGCATCAAGTTATCCAAATTTCTGACACACGTCTTACTGTCTCTGTGCAGAGGAGCTGCAAAAATTGTACAAAATGTATGACATTTTGCATCTATACGAATGGCTCTGTAGTAGCTAAATATATTATAACATGCCCTTAAACATATTTACTGTTAAAATTATCTGGCCCCAGTTTCAGTCAGTACTTTTCCATTGAAACTGGCATTCCTCTCTCAGGTGCATCCCCTCACAGTCCCCTTATTATTTATGTCATGATGTCCTGCGTACATACCTATGTACTGCCTGTATAAAACCCAGTGTGGGACTCTTCATCTCTCTCTCTTTCTCTCCCTCTCTCTTCTAACTGATCTACTCTCTTCTCTACTTGCTCCTTCACTTGCAAGAGAAAAAACCTAAGACAATTGTTTGACTCAAAATCTCTATTTCGTTCTCACCCAGATATTTCTGCAACAATCTTGGTGTCAGAAGTGGGATTCCAAGTTTCATTGTCCAGGACCAGTGGTGCACAGACCTGTTTTTTTATTAAAAGGATTTTTGTCTTTAATTGCATTGGAAAGGTGGATTTGCTCCGTGCTCCTGAGCTATCGCTGCAGGATCCAACAAACTCAAATTTTAATTTGAACATGGTGAGAAAGGAAATAACTTTTAAAATTGCAAAAAAAGGAGAAAATTTAATTTGTCAACTGGACATAGTTTATTTGGTTGAATACGTTTCGCAGCTCATCCAAGCTGCTTCCTCAGTTCTGGTCAGATGCTGGCGGACACTGCTTTATATCTGCCTGAAGGGAGGAGCTTAATTACAATGAAAATTACTCTGAGACAATACATATTTAAATACAGTTTCAGTTGGTCAGGTGATACAATATGGAGTTGTTAACAGTTTCTGTTAGTCATGTGAGTCTATTCAATATGGAGTGGGAGTGGGGGAGTAGTTAGCATATCCATTCAGGGCCATGATGGGTGTTTTCACACCTCTGGACCTGACCTGGCTAGTCCCATTGTTTTCCCAGTTTGTTTTGATTTAGGTTTGAGGATAGAGTTATAGATGGGAGACAAATGATGTCTGAGACCCCCATTTCTGTTCAAGGAAGGATTCTCTTTCTTGACAAAAATAGCTTCTTTAACTCCCCTCTCAAACCAGTTCTTTTCTCTGGCCAAGATCTGGACCTCGCTGTCCTCAAAGGAGTGGCCTGTGGCTTTTAGGTGGAGATGTACGGCAGATTGCGGCCCACCCTGGTTTTCCCGTCTGTGTTGATACATCACACTCCCACTCCATATTGAATAGACTCACATGACTAACAGAAACTGTTAACAACTCCATATTGTATCACCTGACCAACTGAAACTGTATTTAAATATGTATTGTCTCAGAGTAATTTTCATTGTAATTAAGCTTCTCCCTTCAAGCAGATATAAAGCAGTGTCCGCCAGCATCTGACCAGAACTGAAGAAGCAGCTTGGATGAGCTGCGAAACGTATTCAACCAAATAAACTATGTCCAGTTGACAAATTAAATTTTCTCCTTTTTTTGCCATGGATTCTACCTGGACGACTGAGGGATTTTACATAACTTTTAAAATTGCAAACACAAAAGAAACTACAAGTCAGTGCTATGTTTACTAAGGGTCTATGTGACTGTGGGTGTTTGTTTCTTGTCCTAAAGGGACCTTATGGGAGGTTTAGGCAAATTGGATAACCTAGTATACCGGTATGGTCCCAGGGCTTTGTGGCTACATTGAGTGAGTACTAATAATTGACAATGAAGTTGACAGCCTAATATTTCAGCAAAGCCTCAGCCCGGCAGTGCACAGGCCAGTAACTGTGGCACTCTTACAGAGATGTTCCTAAGAGTTTTAGTTATCTCAATCAATCACCTAACAGTTTTATTTGGAATCGAATGAAAAAAATAAAATAAAAAAATAATAATAATAATAATAATAATGATAATAACGGTACCATAATATATTTCTCTATGGGGGTATCTTTTCAGATAAAAGTTTTTTTCTGAATCTAAATCCTACTGTCAGAAAGCAAAGAAAACCTTGTTGTAAAGAAAGCTGCTTATAACATGCAAACAGAACCACACTCCACTGACACTTTTGCAACCTCTCTGTCTCCACATGTCTGAGGAGTGCAAGCGCACCAGGCTCCAAGGCAACCTCCCATAGCCACAAGTGCCATTGCCCACCTCTGATCAGCTCCAGCTACTCCCCGACCACTACCCCTCCTCCTCCCAACACACTCTGAGCTCCAGCCCTCCTCTTCAAGTCGTGCCTCCTGTGAGCCACTGTAAGCAGGGCACAAATAAGACTGTACCATCGTCTGCTCACCTTCACCAAACCATCAGACATGAACAAGTGTGACACTGGTGTACTGTATATGCATGTCACCTCAAAGTGTGTTTCATGAACTCAAAGGATATATGCTATTATGCAAAGAGATACAGAAATTGGATATTTGTATTTGTACCTGGAGAATATTGTTTGTCATACATTTCATGTGGAAAACTACATAAACACAAGGATGATAAAAAATATGCTTAACTGCTGGAGAAACTGTACAGTACCACAGTTGATCTGATGCAAAACACCAAACTTCAACCTGTGGGTTGTGAACCTGGCCACAGGCAATTACTTCCTAATCGTGGAAGTGCCTACTGCAGTGTGTGTGCTACACCACTTCAGCGTGTGCTTCTACAGCACACATCACACATACTCTGCAATGAAGAATGCTCTGCACTGATTCACTTAGCAAATAGTACATGATGCTTTTATTTATTTGGACATGTAAAGTTCTGATGCCGTCTTCATAAACTCCAGCTTTCAAAGTGTCCTTTTATATATTTAGTGTCTACAGTGGTCTTTAAATGGTCTTTAAAAAACTGATTATGAGGGAGGTGTTTGACTCTTTTGACTAATTTTAAATTAGTTGCCTGGCTGAGATCTCATGCATGTATTATGAATATTTTGACCCCAACATCTATTGGATTCTGGGTCACAAAATAAACTACTTCAAGTTTTAATCATTTAGCTGTCAAACATGTTTAAATATATAATATAATAAAAATATATATTCTGGTCACTCCGGCAATTGCCAAGTTAATACAAATCCAGCTGGTATTAACCGTACCAAGAGATTTGTTATTAAAAAAGGCCTTTGGAAAATCAGTCATTATGAATAGTCAACTGTTATGCTTCATTTTCAATAAAATATTAATTGGATTCTGTTCAAACCATTGCCAATCTTCTCAGGGCATGTGATCACAGACAGGACACTTCCATACATATAAAAAGTTTTGCTTATTTTACAAAATGTGCACAATAACCAAAGGTGAGTATGGGGACATTTTGGTACTTGACTATATACTAACACTGTGTGAATGTGAATGGCTGAACTAGCTTGTTCATGGAACTAACAATTGCAACTACATTTCATTATTTTCAAGACCAATGTAAATTAGATGATGTTTAACTGCTCCATCTTTCTCCTCCTCATGCGTGAATTGAATGTTACCGGTACTGTCTTGTGTGTTGAGATGGTCCGTGAGTTCTTGGGTGTGTCCTTGCTGTATTTTTTCCAGGATGTCGTCTACGTAGCGTTTTCAGAAAGTTAAATGGCATTGTGGGGGGGCTGTGTTGAATGCTTTTTGTTCCAAATCCTCCATGAAAAAAATGCTCATTATTGCGGCTCTCCCATTGCGAACCCTTGCTTTTGTCTGTAAATTGTGTTATTGTATTGGAAATATGTTGATTTAGCAATGAAGTTGTGTAATAACAATTACACAGCTATTACAGTGCTGGTAACATTCAATTCATGCATGAGGTAGAGAGAAAGATGGAGCAATATTTTTTTTTTGACATTAAAATCCACCACATCGAAGACGGCAGCATCAAAATAACAGTATACAGAAAACCCACGCACACCGACCAATATCTACTCTGGACATCCGAACATCCCACTGCACATAAACCTTCAGTAGTAAGGACATTATTTGAACGGGCCACACTCATCACAGACCAAACCAACAGGGAAGAGGAGGAGAGACACATCATACAAGTGCTCAAGCAATGTCAATATCTCAACTGGACCATAAACATAGGCAGACAAGTCAAAAATAAAACCCCAGAAAAAAAAAACAAAAAAACACAACAAACCAACAGAGGGCAGCAGGATCACAAGAACACAGTCACACTACCATACATCAGAGGAATAACTGAACCCATCCAGAGAGCCATGAAAAAACAACATAAGCACTGCAGTCAAACCATACACAAAACTCCACCAACAGCTAGTACACCCCAAAGATAAAATCCCACAAGATCAAAAATGCAATGCCATCTACGAAATCCAATGCAAATCATGCAATAAATCATACACAGGGGAAACAGGCCGGGCTTTTCACATCCGAAAAAAGGAACACCAAAAGGAATGTGAAAAGGAAATCTCAGGGAGACTCACCAGAACACAAAAAGACAAAGCATTGCAGTAAAACCTAAACTCCGCCATATCAGACAACTGTAAAAGAGATAACCACATTATGGATTGGGACGGGGCACGGGTCATTGGATCGGAAAACAACAAGTTCAAACGCTGGATCAGGGAGGCCATTGAAATCAGAAAACGAGGCACAGACAGCATTAACCGTGATGACGGAGCGTTCCTCCTTTCACACACCTGGGACACACCCTCCTCCAGAGACCACCAGGCGAGGGGAGGCGTGGTCAGTCTGAGCGACCTGCCAGGTCAATCAGGCTGACCACGCCTACAGGAAGTAACAACAGCTGACCACGCCTACAGGAAGTAACAACAGCTGATATACGACACGTCACCATCAACAACACGTAGTATTTCAATATGTTTGATATTGATTTAATCTATTCACCAACTTGTAAATTATGTTTTTAATTTTTATTCAGCTTTTGCAAATTAAATTAGACATTTTTAAAATGTTATTGGACCTGACTACCTAACTATTTTTTGATCAAATGCATGGGGAAAAATGGGTACAGCCACTTTAATATTCATAAAACATCTGTACCAGAAAAAGTTAAAAGGTAGAAACTTTTTTCTTTGGGAAAAGTGCGTAAAAAAGATGACTGTGATATATTAGGCATTTTAAATTTTAAATATTGAATATGGTCATATTTGTAAAATACTGATGTAATTTGATTTGCAAAGAAGTATAATGTAACATTAGACATTAATGTGGTAGATTTAAGTGATTCTTTAAAAGGTGATATGTTCGTGGGACTGGGTGTGTGTGAGGAGGCGGGCTGCGGAGTTTTAAATGTACTGCATATTGAGAGTTTTTGAGGATGTGCCGTAGAGAATGCTATTGCCGTAGTAGATTCTGGAGGTGATAAATGCATGGATTAAGGTTTCAGCAGCAGAGAAAGTGAAAGATGGATGGAGTCAGGCAATGTTTTTGAGATGGGAAAAGGCAGGGCACGTTATTGTTTAACATGGGATTCAAATGACAGGTTGTGGTCAACGAGGACGCCAAGGTTACGGATGAGTGGAAAGAGAGTGAGTGAAGTGAGTGTTGTCAAAATTGAGGCAGAAGTTTGAGGTGAAGACAGAAAGGTAATGAAAGTAATATGTCGTATTTATCAGGCTCGTGCCATTTTATTTTATATTTTATCCATGTAATTACTGTATTCTGACCTACTAAATAAATAATAATTGTATAACCTAAATTTACCTAATCAATAACACCATATAACATAAAGCCTCCTAATACAATATGCAATAATAATATGTACAATAAGATTTCAGCCTCTGCAAGAGGGCACATCTCTTAAGCAATAAGCTAAATTGCCTTTTTCCATGGCACCTATTCCTCACATTGTCTGTAACTATCACAAGAAAAGGACTATTCAAATAACTGGAATGTCTTTTGCTATAAAGTATGTCATATTTCCTATTCTTATAATAATCAGCTACATTTTAAACATTTTACTGACAATGTTAATATAGTTTCCTCTCCTTTTAATGTTATATATAATTTTGATGTATTCTGATATTGATGTATTCACTAACTCGTTTAACTTTTTTCAGTTAATGTTTATAGACATTAGTTGGATTGATTGTCTTGGTCTAAACACCCCAATGGATAAATGATTAAAATGGAAAAATTATCTAGTCTTCTAAAAAATGATCTAATCTAGTCTCCCTCTCAGTGCATGCCTTTTAAACTGGGAAGAAAAATAATCAATTCAATTCAATTCAATTCAATTCAGTTTATTTTTGTATAGCCCAAAATCACAACAAGAGTTATCTCGGCGGACTTCACAAAATTGTTGATTAATAAAGCAGAAGAAACATTCATAAAACAAAAATACAGAATGTCCAACAACAAGCAGGCAAATGGATGATTGTCCCAGCATCTCCTGTCCTTAGACCCTCCTTCTCGGCAAGGAAAAACTCCAAAAAACCCAATGGGAAAACGGAGAAACCTCGAGGAGAACCACAGTGAAGGAGAGATCCTACTCCTAAGGACGGACAGGCAGATGAAACTACTAATCTAGCAGGACGAGGACAGTTAATCCAGGATAGGGAAGGAGAGGAGGGGTCCAGGTCCTCGACACTAGGGGAGAGCAGCGGTCCAAACTGGAACAGCAGCATCTGAAACAGTTACACTCCCCAAAAGGGGAGTGGGACAAGGGACAACATGTGAATAGCAAAGAACAGACTACGAATGAACTAGTAATTGAATATTCTTAACAGTATAGAGGAGAAAAAGTAGGAGAAACCAGAGGACAGTGCTCAAGTTGCCATACTTTCCCCAGTAATATATCTCCTAGAGCATCTTAACTAGGCCTATGGGTTTAGTTTCTGTTCCTAACTGACCTGACCATAAGCTAATTCAAAGAGGAACGTTTTGAGCCTAATCTTAAATGTAGAGACTGTGTCAGCTTCTTTGACATGAGCAGGGAGCTGATTCCACAACAAGGGTGCTTGGTACCTAAAAGCTCTACCTCCTAAAGTACTTTTAGCGACTCTAGGAACCACCAATAGTGCAGCATTTTGAGAGCGGAGTGAACGGTTAGGATGATAAGGTACAATTTCATCTTTAATGTAGGAAGGGGCCATGTCATTTACAGCTTTATAGGTTAGAAGAAGAATTTTAAATTTTACTCTAAACTCAACCGGAAGCCAATGAAGATTTTTTAATACTGGAGTAATGTGCTCTCGTTTTTTAGTACCTGTTAGTATTCTTGCTGCTGCATTTTGAACCAATAATTAAAGGTCATCCATGTTTTTATGTCCCTCACACAGTCACTAAGCCTTTCAATTTGATTAGTCTGATCAGGTTTCATTGATAGGTACAGCTGGGTGTCATCTGCATAACAGTGGAAATCGATACCCTTTATATGCTACCGTTAGGTAGCATATAAAGGGTAAACAGAACTGGACCCAGAACTGAACCCTGTGGCACACCGTAGGCTACTTTAGAGCACTGTGAGGAGCTCTGGTTTACATTTACAAACTGGTACCTATCGGATAAATAGGATTTAAACCAGTTGAGGGCAGTTCCTCTGATGCCCACATCACATTCCAACCTCTGCAGTAGAATGTTGTGGTCGATTGTGTCAAAAGCTGCGCTGAGGTCCAACAGAACCAGTATTGAGACCTGACCATTGTCAGCAGCCAATAATAAATCATTTGTTACTTTAACCAGGGCTGTCTCAGTGCTATGATGAGTTCTGAATCCAGATTGAAATTTTTCAAATAAATTATTTTCCTGCAGATGACGACAATTCTCTCCAGAATTTTAGAAATAAACGGAAGATTTGAAATAGGTCTGTAATTGGCTAAGAGGTCAGGATCAAGATTAGGCTTTTTTAGGAGCGCTTAATTACCGCATATTTAAAAGACTGAGGCACGTAACCACTTTCCAGTGAAGTATTTATTATATTAAGAATAGGATCAATAATTAAAGGGAGAATTTCTTTGAAAAGTCTACTTGGGATTGGGTACATACATACATACATACAAGTTGAGGATTTAGAGGACATAAAGGCAGAAGTTAATTCTGCCTGATTTAGAATAACAAACTTCTCAAAAACTGGACCAAGTGAGGATAATTCAGATCCCACCAAAACTGAACATGAGTTTAATTGAGACCCTACTCTTACAGCTTGAACTTGCTCAGAGTTAAAAGTAGGGGCAATTTCATTTATTTTATCTCTTATAGTAATGATCTTATTATTAAAAAATGTCAGGAAATCCTCAGAACTGAGGGTAATTGGGATTGAAGGTTCTACTGCACTGTGGCAGTTTGTCAGCCTGGCTACAGTGCTGAATAAGAACCTAGGATTATTTTTGTTTTCTTCAATTAGATTGGAATAATCACAATTAAATTCACTGCAGTTTGGAACCACCATTCAGTTTTTTTCTGTACAATCTGGCAACTGATCTTATAAGATATGAAAATATAAATTTGTCTATGTCAGTATGAAAATCTTCTTTTAGTTATAACTATTGCCAACTTAATTGTTTATTGATAGGATCCCCATTAATGCTTTTCTCTCTTAAGTTAATTAGGATTAGGCCCTGTCTTTCTTTTGAGGCTAGAAAAAGGCTTGTAGAAGCTATATTTATGTCGGTGTTGGACTTTGGTGATGTGGTTTAAATGAATGCTTCGGCACAGAGTCTGCGAGCTCTGAACACACCTTACCATGGAGCCCTGAGGTTTATCACTGGTCTCCGAGCACTCACACATCACTGTGTGCTGTACGCACGTGTGGGCTGGACTTCCCTAACTACATGGAGGCTCAAGCACTTGTATCTGTTGGTTTATAAATGTATTCTTGGTCTGCCCCCATCTTACCTGCAAAAACATGTAGTTCTATAAAGTTCTGGGGCCTACAGCCTGTGCTCACAGGACTTGCTCTTGTTGTCAGTTCCCAGAGTAAAGTCTGAGTTTGGTAAGAAAGCTTTTCAGTTTTATGCTCCTTCAGCATGGAATTTTTTACAAAATGACTTGAAGTTAAAGGAGCTGGTCTCCGCTGAATCGTTTAAACAGATTTTAAAAAAATTGAGATCTGGAATCCTCAGGGTGTAATTGTTTTAACTATCTTTGAATTGTGTTGATTATTCTGTCATACTGAATGTATTGTATGTATGTTTTTATCTGTTTTGTAACTGTAATTTTGTGGCCTCTTGGCCAGGACGCTCTTGAAAAAGAGATTTTTAATCTCAATGAGACTTTTTCCTGGTTAAATAAAGGTTAAATAAAAATTAATACAAAATGCATAAATATATGACATTTAAAGTAGTCAAATCTTTCCAATACTTCACTAACACAGTCCTTGTTCACCCAATTAGCAGAAGATTAGTAAATGATGCAAATAATCCAAATATAATAATCCCTAACTCATATCCAGTACATTTATAACTTCTCTAGACACTGCAGATTTAGTTCAACATATATTTGATGCCAAGAATTGTTACATTTATAATTAAATCTCTTTTTATCCTCTACTAGAGTAAATCATCTGGAAGTAGATTCCATGCACACATCGCTCTGTATAAGAATGTCCTTTTGATGCTGTTTGATTTGACTTTTGGTAGAAGGATTTTTCTTACTGCAGTGTATCAAGTGCTGTGTTTTTCATATGTAAATGAGAGGTTTGACAAAGGATTGTGGATGCCCTTATAATATTTTTAACAAAGGATAATAAGGAGTAGGATAATCCATCTTGCACTGATAACCATTTTAATTCCTCAAGCATGACTCTGGTGCAAATTCCAAAAACAAGACAGAATCAGGATTTAGACCTAAACTAATACTCTCTTGTGTTATGGTTTGAAAAATCTATATTTACTACTGTATTACTCTATTGAAGACCATCCCAACAGGGGGTGTCAGTGTTTTTTTGTGTGCAATGTTGTCTTCTGCTTTCTCTCAGCAGGTCATTTCCAATGCATAGAACGCTATAAAAACAGGCCACTAACAAAACATGTATTAAAACTCATCACAGGTGACAAGGATTTCTCCATTTTGACAAGGAAATATGAAACCATCTCTTGGATCATCCATTGATGCCAATAACGAAAGAAACCACCACTGGATCCACAGAATCAGAAGAGGTTCAGGGGAGACTCGGTGTCCACATCTCACTGCTGAACTGGTGGTGTGCCTGACCACAAGACAATTAGTGGACTTTAATAGTGATTATTTTGTGTTGTCATCATTTGGTGTTGATTTGCTAATGTTAAAATGTGTCCTTTGGTTGATCATTAATGATCAAAGGGGTGGAAATGTAGTAGCCAAATACATTTTAACATGTCCTTAAACATACTTACTGGCCCCACTTTCAGTCAGTACTTTTCCACTGAAACTGGCATTCCTCTCTCAGGTGCCTCCCCTCATTGTTCAGTCCTCCCCTCATTATTTATGTCATGATGACCTGTGTACAAACCTATGTACTGCCTGCTGTGGGACTCTCCATCCTCTCTCTCTTTCTCTCTCACTCTCTCTCTCTCTCTCTCTCTCTCTCTCTCTCTCTCTCTCTCTCTCTCTCTCTCTCTCTCTTTTCTACCTGATCTACTCTCTTCTCTACTTTCTCCTTCTCTTGCAAGAGAATAAACCACACAAAGACAATTGTTTGACTCAAGATCTCTATTTCGTTCTCACCCACAACAGCTCCCATTTCTGCAGATGAACTGTTTGCGGCTATTATTATTATTATTATTATTATTATTATTATTATTATTATTATTATTATTATTATTATTTATTTTGGGATTTACTTTCTGTCCGGACCTTACAAACTAGTTGAATATAAAAATTATTTCACTTGGCAGTTCACAGTTTAAGCCACTGGGAGGCGCCTTGTGAGACACAACCGACAGATTTTTTTCACGCAGTACTCACTTTGCTTCTTGGGCTCTTTAGGACAAAGAAAACACTGGCTTTTGAGAAAATGCATAACTATATGTCCACTGGACCTGTATTTCTGAAGGGTAGCTGAATGTTGCCAATATTGATCCAAATAAAATGACATCTGTATTAGAGTAAACAAGATAATAGGTTAACACTGTCCATGTAATATTTCTGGTCAATCCCTTTACATTGTTTTTGGTTTTGTTTTTGTTTTATTGTCTATTGAGGTAAATAACAAAGCTAGAACTGGCTTTGATGGTTTAAACCCATCTGAAGAAAGTCATGTGATGCTTCATGATGACTTTATGGTACTGTATTAGTAATTTGAAACAGTAGTACAGCAGCAGCAGCTATAGTGACTGGTAGTAGCTGTAATACTTATATTATTACATCTTATCTATTAATTATAGCAAAGCTTTAAATATTTTCCCTTTATTTTCATGGAGTATTTGCCTCTTGTCTTAGATTAAAGCTTCCACAACCTCTAGTATTTCTATTTATCTATAATATTTCTCATATTCATGCGTTTCAGTTTCCAGTTTCAAGGAGACATTTTGAGCACTTTTCACTACTGATATTTTTTCTTCACTCTGAAACCCATGGAGAGGACCAGGAAGAGTAGCTGTCAATATGATAACAGCTAATGGAGAAAAAAAGTGTGTGTTATGTGTAATGTAAGTGTTAACATATATTGTGAAGTGTTGTAAAGTGATTGTATGGATTTCCACCCCACTTTAAGTTTTATTATGAATGGATAGCTAATGAAGCTTTAAGAATGATTATCTGAATACAGACAGCAAAGGTGTTATTGCACATTGTGTTCTTTTGCAGCATTGGTCCTTTAAAAAAAAAATCCATCTTTGAAAAAATAGGGAACTCCAATACAAAAGTGCTTAATAAAATGGTTCCATAGGTCCAAAAATCAAATAGTAGCCTATGTATTTCCTTGGATGTCATTGCATCTTTTCAAAAGCATCATTTGCCGCGAAAGTCCAGACAGAGGGGAAAAAAATAAACCCAAACTGCAAATCACCACAAACTGATAAGTAATCCCAGGCAGGAATTATGTGCAAGCATAGACTGTCTATGTATGCAAAGGGTTTGGTCGTTTTATTGTCCACAAGGATCTGCGGTGCGCCTCCTGTTGCCACTGGTGTAAAAAGACTGATAGTTGTTGTCTGCCTTTTTTATATACCTTCTGCTGTCAAAATTAAATTAGAAGATTATGAGATGCTGCACAGGAGGTTAGTAATTAACCCTTAATCTAGATCAGTGAAGGCCGGAGAAGACCTGCTTATCCCAATCAACGGATTTCACTTCCGAAGCTATAAGTAAGTTATTTAAATGTAGTAAAGGAAGCAAATCAATTAAGAAGGTGTTAATGACATGGAATAGACTTAAAAAACAATGCAATTTTTTAGACTACAAAATGCATGAATCTACTTGTCCGCCATAGCCCGCCTCTCAGAGCTCACATAGGCTGCTGTATATCTAATTACAATCGAGACGGTGTGCAGAGAGTTTGTACGTCACAGGCAGTTAATAGAATAGCTCACCCGAAGGTGTGATTTGGGTCTTGATTGGATTACTTTTACGTGGCTTGGCTGTAAGAAGGCAAAGCATACTGTCACCGTAGGAACAGATGCCACGATCCTCCTTAAGCTTCACAAACCTTGCACCCTATTCAAATAAAAAACTGTCAATACAATGCTATGTCTGTGAAATTTCTTGCAGAAATTAAAACGCATTAAATATAACAGGACCTTGCACTATTTGGACAAATTCTTGTTTGTTACTTTGTTTGATTCTCTCATGGGTTTCAGGCAAATGATTCCTTGCTGATTATAAGGATTTTGTGAGAAAATATAGATCTCTATTGTTTATGCAGAAGCTAAACATACTGAAGATTAATGCCACAGTGACTTTCTCAGTCTATCGTCCAACAGGTTAATAAAAGTGTACTTTGCCCAATAATTATAATAATATAATAATAAAATGTAATTTATTTGCACAATTATGGACCATATATTCTTTGCAATTCCTTAAATGCAGCAAGGTATTGCACACAAAAAAGACAATATAAGTAACACATATTTTATAGAAGCTTATTAAGATAAATAAGCCTATTTTAAATGGCAAACAGCGGGATTATCAAACTAATGTGACTCTGTACGGGACCTCTGCTTGAAGGCTGCAGTGGGCGAAAGAGTGGGGAAAATAACTGTTGGGACTTGAATTCACAACACTGAGGCAGCAGGTTGTCCTGCATATGTGCTGAAGCTCTACCACTGAGCCACACAACTCCACAATGGGCCTGTTAACATTTTATTGATTCATTTAAAGGCAAGAGCATTTCTTAATGTTGATTACTGACCATGCATCACTCAAGAAGTCTGATCATCAAAAAAAAAAAAATTATAAATAAATAAAAAATGCAGCACTGAGTACACACTAATTTTATTCTTAATAAAGCAAAACTTTTAATAAAATAAAATATAATTAATTTTATATTATAATAAATTAAAATATATAAAATATTGATGTTTATATTTTTATAGATGCAAAAAACTCTCAATTAATATAAGTTACCATTTATTTGTATTTATTTTAATTTTACAGTTCCTGTCTGAAAACAGTGAATATTTGATGTTAGCCTAGAATTAACAAAGACATGCTCCATGTGACCTTAGACTTAGTGACCTGCCTCTTTCTAAAGTAAATAATTAGTCTTACGTGAGCGGCCCGTTTCCTCTTAGCCAATTCACTAATCTCATAGTGCGGATAAAACTGAGAGTATATAACTACAGACACCTCAGGCAGAGCTTAGACACCTCCAGGATCATACCACAGTTGACTACAGCCAACGTAGACGACCAAAGATGGGCTGGGACGGAGGCTACGAGCCAAATGGCACAGAAGGAAAAAACTTCTACGTCCCCATGTCCAACAGGACAGGGGTTGTCAGGAGTCCTTTTGAATATCCTCTATATTATATGGTTGATCCCATGATATACAAGCTGCTGGCATGCTACATGTTCTTTCTCATCTGCACTGGCACCCCCATCAACGGCCTGACTCTGCTGGTCACCTTCCAGAACAAGAAACTGCGGCAGCCCCTGAACTACATCTTGGTCAACCTGGCTGTTGCCGGTCTCATCATGTGCGCATTTGGATTCACCATCACCATCACCTCTGCCATTAATGGCTACTTCATCCTGGGACCCACTGCCTGCGCTGTGGAGGGCTTCATGGCCACACTAGGAGGTAAATAAGACAGGTCTACAGATGCAGTAGAGATTGTAATGACTTCAGAGTTAAGTGAATAGGTTCCATAGATGAACTCCCCTTGTATTTTCTCTGCTTAGGTGAAGTGGCTCTCTGGTCTCTGGTCGTGCTTGCTGTGGAGAGGTACATTGTCGTGTGCAAACCCATGGGAAGCTTCAAGTTCAGTGGAACCCACGCTGCTGTTGGAGTTGTCTTCACCTGGATCATGGCTCTTGCTTGTGCTGCTCCTCCTCTCTTTGGATGGTCCAGGTAACTGTCAAACTTGATCAAGCTTCAAGAAAATGAAAAAAATAAAGAAAAACTCAATAGTTAAATTTTGCCTCCACAGATACCTACCTGAGGGCATGCAGTGCTCATGCGGACCTGACTACTACACTCTGGCCCCAGGCTACAACAATGAATCTTACGTTATTTACATGTTTGTGGTGCACTTCTTCATCCCCGTCTTCCTCATCTTCTTCACTTATGGCAGCCTTGTGCTCACTGTGAAAGCTGTATGTAGTAGATTTATACTATGAATGATATTGTAGTTTTTTAACCGCTCAGTAGTAATAAAGTTCTTAATGTTTGTGAACTGCAGGCTGCAGCCCAGCAGCAGGACTCAGCCTCCACTCAGAAAGCCGAGAAGGAGGTGACCCGCATGTGCTTCCTGATGGTCCTGGGCTTCCTGGTAGCCTGGACTCCTTATGCCACCTTTGCTGGGTGGATCTTCATGAACAAAGGAGCTGCATTTACTGCTATGACTGCTGCTCTCCCTGCCTTCTTTGCCAAGAGCTCAGCCCTGTACAACCCCATTATCTATGTGCTCATGAACAAACAGGTATGTGCTTGTCCTGTTGCAATGGCTCTCCCTGTTTTTTGTTGAAATCATTCATGACTTGAAATATGTTTCTGTTTTCCACTTTTCAGTTCCGTAACTGCATGCTCAGTGCAGTTGGTATGGGAGGCATGGTTGATGATGAGACCTCAGTGTCTGCAAGCAAGACAGAAGTGTCCTCCGTCTCTTAAATATCTTTATAACATCAAACCTCTGGACATTTTTAACAATGGCTTCCAGACTGTCAAAGATCCCAGAAGAAAGTCTGTTGCCAAATGGAAAAGGGATTTGGGGATTGGAAAGGGAACGACACAGAGAACTCTTCATCTGTTACCTGTGTAAATGTAAATATTGGCCTGTGTACATGTGCAGTGTAAATGAGACAAAGTATGTGTGAATGAGCCACAACTCAGTGTGCAGCTTTGGTGATGACACACACACTCTGCAGTCACACTGTGGATGTGTCATCACCAGAGCTGTGTGCATGTACTTGTGTGGAGCGCATGTGTCCTGCTGGGCTTCCAGTGTAATTTTTATGTACATTCAATGGAAAAAAACTGAAAAAATATTAGGGTCAATAGATAAATCCTGCATGCATTGAAAAGAAACACTGTTGTTTGTCTTCATTTTCCTGCTTTATTGTTTCAGAAGGCTTGCACTCACTTGATAAAGACCTATAAAGGGTCTATAATCTAAATGTATTTTAATTATATGAATTTGCATCTTTATAAGGTCTGAAAACACAAAGGAATAACTCTAAATATATTAGGCATTGATTAAAACTGAATTTGAGAGAGGCACACAGAATTAGAACAGGACACTGTCTTAAGAAACACATCAGTGTGGCTAATCCTTTTCATAAACAACTTGCCATTTAGCATTTTCACAAGAGTTTAATTTGACTATTTTAGCATTTGTTTGCAGGTGTTAGTATTACTTCTGAACCCTCCTGATAATTGTGAATCACTATACATACATAACAAAACATAACAAAACAAAACATATACACCCATTGTAACAGGAGAACCTCTTTAGTTTGAAAGTGTGCCAGGCCCAATGCCTAAGTACAGTAGGTATAAGCCTTATACCTACTTTCTATATACGTACCTTGTACTATAAGGTATATATAAGTGATGCTGAGGAGCATAATCCCCCAACTGTCCAGTTAGAGTCTATAGCAAAAGAAGATTTATAGTGTGATGTAGTGAGATTGAACAGTTATCTACATATGATCCATGGCTGATAACTAGTGTAAACACAGAACAAGTTTATACCCTTGTAAGTAATAATGTGCACATTTCTTTGATAAATAATGTACAAAGTACAAATAATTGCACAATAGAATTTACTCAATCAAGGAATTTTAAATAAGAATTTGAAAGTGAAAATTTCTCCGCGAAGACTCTATCAGCGGACGTGCACGGAGGTCCGGACACCGAGGGAGAGAGACGGAGATAGAGGCAGAGAGGCAGAGAAAGCGAGGGGGATTGTGTTGGCGCTGGCACCGGCTTCTCGCCTCTCTCCGCGCACTTTGGATGGATAGTTTGCGAGGATTCAGGGGCCTGATTTTTTGGTGGTGCCCCCCGCGTAATGCGCGTGTGCGGAGCGACGGCACTGAATGGAGCACGCTATAGTAGCTCAACGAAAACACACAGGCGAACCCGCCACCAGCAATGTTACATAGTGCACCTTTAAACAACAACGTATCATGATGCTGATGATGGCTTCAAGGCACACTCAAGGGTGAAAGTAAGCCGGAACGGTCCGGTACTGCGGACCCCTTAAAAGATTCGGTGGCGGTACGCCGTACCGTCCGGGAGGCAGTGAAACGACAAGTGGCCGAACCTTACGCACAAAAAATAGTCCCACTGAAATAATTGAGGCTAGACTCAAACTATCAGTCAAGCAACTTAATTTAATTCATTTCTGCGTCAGGCTACACAAGTGTGACCGAAGGAGGAAACTATCTTAACAAACGCCACGCCGCAACCAGAATACATGTTTTCGTATACTGATATTCAAATTATCCATGTTCGTGTGTAAGGTTTTATACAGAATCCCCATTCAGATTCAATCCCTGTTAAAAGAAGGTATGAAAAATTAGAGGGTGACAACCTAATATCCTTGGCAGAATTTAGTCCTCATTGTCCTCCCAAGAGGCCCTTGTTTTGTCTCATGGCTATTTCAAAGTTCACATGCTTTATTAAGTGTAAAAAGTTTGTCCTGGTTTTGCCATGACTCAGTATGAAAAAGTTATTAAATGGGTGAATCAAAATATGTTCTAAACATATGGCAAGCCAAGGCTACTGCACCCTTTGTCTATTGGACTTCCATGGATAAAGTGAGCAAGTTACAGAGTGAAGTTTATTGGACACAGAAGGAGAGACGTGATGATTTTGCTCACACCAGAATCAGCCTTAATGTTAAAATGTATCAGAAAATGTCTGCTGATTTGAACTTATTTATAATAACGTGCCTGATGTACATGTTAAAATGGTTATGCTATTAATTTTACCAAATCATTGGATGAATGTGTCTGATAGCTGAGACGGACGAAATAAAAAAATGTAGGCCTAATAGTAAAAATTAAATAAAAATAAATATAACTACTTTCAGCCTTGGGCGTACTTCGAAAACAAATAAAGTCCAAGGAGATGTAAAATCCCCAGAACCACAGAGTAGGCAGTATGAGCTACTGTCTTAGTTTTTAGTGACGCAGGATATACAGACTTACTAAGAAGATTACCTTTTGCTCTGTTTGCCCATCGCGTTCATAGCAAAAAGAGAGATTCAATTTGTCAACTGGACAAAAGTTTATCTGGTCGAATACGTTTCGCAGCTCATCCAAGCTGCTTCTTCAGTTCTGCGGAACGTATTCGACCAAATAAACATTTGTCCAGTTGACAAATTGAATTTCTCCTTTTTCCATGGATTCTACCTGGACTGAGGGATTCTACACACATCTCGTTCATAGATTCACTAGGAATTCATCCACAGGTCACGGGCGGGGAGGTGGCAGGTGGATGTTGCCCCCTAGTGGATTCTACACACAACTGCACAGTGTCTTGGCCCCATTTTAGCCAACATAATGTTACAACACGCGTTCGAGTAAAACCACAGCTCCACAGCTCAGTTTTACACATAAATATACGTTAAAGGCTTAAGTAATAATTATATGTAAATACAGTCTTCTTGAGCTGATTGGCCACCCATGCAATGACGTAACCCTTTATTTCCCGCTGACAATCTGACCTAATTGTCATGCTGTTGGCCCGTCCTCTGTAATTTTCTTCAAAGCATTTGGCATGGACACCTGCATGTGCTTAGACTCACACAGAAACCAGCATAGCCTCTTTTAATTCCGATTACCCTTCACATTACAAAAGCTGAATGGGGAGAAAGCAGCAAACTTACATTTACTATGAGCTAAAATCTGAAACATTTGAGATGATCTGAAAATGGATATTTTCAGAATCATTGCATATCATAATTGTATCATTACACTGATTTTCAGTTTAAAAACAATATACAGTGACAGTAAAACAATATATTTAAAACAACCACCGAGCAATAAAAACACACTTTTTTTTTATAACTAAATTAATCAGTAAATAATTTACTGATTAAATTATCAGTAAATAATTTACTGAATAATTTACAGATTAATTTAGAATAGCGTAGGTAAAATAACATAGGTAATCTAAAAGTTATATGCTTGATGTAATCCTCTGTTATTATAGGACATTCAAAGCATACTCATTACAGAAATGAATAAAAAAAATAATAATAATAAATTTGGTTCAATAAAATGAGCAGTTTATTTAAATCAAAACACAAAAATAACAATAAGCATGTTTTTTTAAATTATTATTTTAGAATAATACATTTTGAAACATGACCAGCACCTGCACAAAAACAACACCCTGTAATGTAACTGGGATGTAGTAGGAATATCAAAGAACTAAGCAACAAGTCTGAACCATGAATAAATAAACCACTAGCATGACACAAGTGATTAGAATGTGAGCTGGAGTTGTGTTAACTGGCTTAGACAGGATCAAGGATTATCCAGTTGGCCTCGCACACCGTTCTTGTAAACACTAAGAAACTTCTAAATAGACATGTATTCACTCAGTATGTGTTTTTTAACAGGCACAAGTACTGCTTATATTTGCAATTACTTGATTATTATGATTAATATATAATGATTCCTTTTCATTCCTCCTTGTTTTCTTTCTCTTCGCCTTCAAATGTTCATGATATATGTATTTGAATCTTTCTTACCGCTCATAATAGCAAACTATAAATCAATTCATTTTTTACTCATGTATGGTATGATAATACTCAAAACTATTATTATTAGGTCAACTGGATTTCAACAGTATGCCATGTGCTTTGTCAAGACCAGAACACATAACATGAAAAAATACAGCATTCTTACCAAAAACTTTACTTCCTTCAAATTGTACGAACCCCTACAATACTAATGGGAACACATTTCATATATTGTACTGATACATTGTCCTAACACCATTACCAGAAACCAATTTGTTTAAAATACTGGCTCCACACTGTAAATGACCTTATGTTGTCTAAATCACATCTCATTGACAAAAATGATGGGCCCCTTTGTCCTGACCTTACTGTCTCTCTCTTGGACAGCTGGCTTCCCCATATGTGTTTGCGGTATGCTGAAGGGGCTCTGGTGTACACTGGACTGCCTCTGCAGCTCTCGGACCTGGGTGTAAGGCTCCAGTCGGGCCTGGTTGAAACTGTCTTGTCTAAAAGGTTGTGGTGCAAAGTCGTCCGGCTGTTCAAAGCTGCTCTCGCTGTACAGCCTCTGTCTCATCTCACTGGCACGTTTCCCAGAGGCGCTCCTGGTCGGGTATCTCTGGCCACTCTTGTACCAGCCTGTCTCTTTGAACACAAACCAAATGTTTCCAGCCCACAGAATGAGATTCACAAAGCCAAAGACCTGCGCACACAAAGGGGTATAGAGGTGATGGAGTGATTATATATTTAGGTGGGGGGTCTGCCATCATCTCATCTCCACGGAGATGTTATATCGTCTCTTGGAATGTTCCACATTAAACTTTTCTGTCTGCATTAACTCAGCTACGGGTGTTTTTATACCTAAAAAATACATTTAAAAATCGCTTCTCTGCAGATCTGACTTGTAACTTGACCTGATGACATCACTTGCTTATGTCCTTGGAGGTACCTCAAAGTAATGGCAAGTAAGCAATGCCAAACTGTGGTACATTCTAGCCAGAGCAATAACGGCGGACCGTCCACAAGTACTTACTTGGTGCACCTTTATATAATAATATAATAATAAGGGAAGGCTATCCATGGATTTCAAAGTGATGAAAAATTACCACCATTACATTACAATTCAAAACAAAAAGGTATATCTTTTTAATAGTGAAATATCCTCAAAATGTTTGGTCAAGGTATCTCAAAACTGATACAGTGATATCAATGAATGGTTTCTTTATAGTTTCTATGTTGCCTCATTCTTGGATTGTATATGGGCTATCAAAAGCTTTACTCAATCTTAATTAGACTGCAACTTTATCCCTATTTTTTTTTCCATCCACTCCGCTAAATAAATAAATAAATAAATAAATATTTTTTTTAAACCTGAAATTCAGAATTCAGTGAAATATTTGCAATCACAGTTTTCAGAGTGATGAAAAATAGCACCGCCCATTGCCATAGTAATTCATGATAAAAAAACATAATTTGAATGGTCCAAAGTCCTCAAAATGTCGAGGAAGTTGAAACCTATGAATAAGAGCTCATATTTACCACAGAGGTGTTGAGGCGGGCCCAGCGTGGCTCCTGTGTGACAGTGCATTTGTTTTCCGGAGCCCTACAGGCCAAGATCAGCAGTAACACCTGGGTTGGGTTTGTAGCAGTTTTGATGTTGTACAGCGATTTAGCCCAACAGCACGTGCTCACCAACCATAAGCACGAGAAGAGCACGGTCACCACAAAATCCTGCACAAGAATCAGAGACTTCAATAAATAAGGTTTAACAAGGATGAGACTAGAAATGAGAGGAGCGGAACAAGTTAGATGTTTTGCAAATAAAAATCAGAAAGGCTAGATTGTCATAGTTATCATATACAACTTGAAAGAATATATTTGTAAAAGGATACTGAGATTATCACAATCCAATCACAAATTCAATAGCTGCAATTAACAAATGACAAAGGGTTCAGTTATTTATCTACTACGGCATTTCCTGTCTTCATGGGGTCTTTTATTTATACATGTTTTTAGTTTAGACAACACACATGATTTTATCAGTCCATATTTCAGGGTGCTCTCAATTAGTAAGGCTGCTCTGTGAAATGAATATTGATTTAAAGTGATAAACCATAAATCTGATCACTAGACTTGACAGAAGAATTACATTTTTCCATTTTTTTGTTCTATGGATGAAGTCAAAAAGGATATGAAGTTGTTGAGATAGAGAGATGCAGAAAAAAGGGTCAGAGAGGCAGATGAAACTATAAGGAAAGAGTCAAAATAAACATAAGAAGCGACTGACCACAAGAGGACCGCGGTTGTTTCTCAGGTATGAATTCTGGTAGAAGACGTACACCACGGTTGCCAAGAGGGAGTAGAGAAATGCTAAAACTCCCACCATTACAAAGAACTGAGCAGAGACTGACATATCCCCATCCAGAAAGTAGACCTCATGTCTCCTGGCTTCACACAGCGGGGCTCTGAAATGCACCTGCTGCAGTCTGTAAGGAAAAGCAATGCAAAGGTGGATGACAAGTCTGATGTAAAAAACAAGAAGTGATGTGAAATAGACTACATCTTAATATTTTCTATATGCAAAATTTTGATTAAAATCAAAATTTAGAACTAGTTCTCTGCACCTATACACATTTTTAAAGTAGCATTTATTTTATGAGATTGGGACTGTGATCACGCAATTCCTAGCCTAACCAAGGGATATTTTAGGACTTGAGAAATACTAGTTTGAGGTTGTCTCACAACTCTTTTGTTTTTTATAGTGTTTTGGCTAATGCATCTCTATTGACATTTGGCTTACAACAAAAATGGGCAATTATGTCAAACCCCAATCTCTATGAAAGAAAATCAGTATTATCTGCATTTTAAAACAGTAATATTAATTTTAGTTGCCCCCCATCTGTATAAAATACTTTTGTTGAAATTTCATCTGAAATCCAGCAACAACTTGAATAAAGGATTATCTTATCTTATCTTATCTATCTTATCTTCTTATCTTATCTTATCTTATCTTATAACCCTGTGCAAATATATCTACTGTTCACTTTTCAGCACAGAACTCAATGAAGCCACTATAATTTATCCTAGTCTTTAAATTAAGTGCTGTCATGTCAAATGAGCTGCTAATTGCACCCTTGTTTTGCTCTGACACTGACACTGGGGGGTTAAACACAGGGGGCGACCGCACTGCTGTACCATCCACTCACCCGCTTAACCACCTATTTAAACAGTAAGGCTGACCACTGCTCCTCACAACCATGTTAAACCCATTCATGTCAAAAAGACAGATATGACCTGGTTGTATATTCACTAAGTTTATTCCACTGCTCTTACAAGAGCAGATAGAACCTAGAGAATTAACATGGCGGACCACATGATCACACATCAGAGCCACCAGTGCCTTTGAAGATTTCCCAATTTAAAATCAGGAAGCTGTGCCGCAGAACAGGAGGTCACCCCAATTTGAAATCCCCCAAGTAGAAAATGTCTCCTCACATCATTAGACCATAGAGACGCTTAGCAATGGATATATTTCTTGTTACAGTCCTTAATCTACATATTTGAGAATGGTTGCATTTTTCTTTCCAGCTTTATTCTTTAATGTTTACTTTCTTTGAAAGTAATGTTTCTCTAATTGAATTCATGATATTCTAGTTCATTTTAGCCAAAAGGAAAAAAAGTTCTTGTTATATCTTGAAATGTTTTAATAATAACAAACAAATACATGAGATAAATAGCCTTGTTACCTGAATGGATAGCTGAAGTCAATATTGATGGTGTGGTTGCTCTGCCTTCGCTCAGCACAGTCCACTTTAACCTGGAGATGACCATAGTAGCCTCCACATGTTGCAAATGCACACACTGCAAAAATCTACACAGACATCAGCATCATCAGTATCACAAATACGTGATGTTAAAAAAAAAAAAAAAAAGTGTGTATTGTGTAATATAAATGAAGAATATAGTATATTAGTAGGCTTTAGTATTTACAAAGAAAACATAACAAATATTCCTAGAAAAAAAATTATTTTGTTGTCCTGGCTTATATGAATCAGAAACTATTGCTATTTTAAACCCCTGTGCTTTAAGGGACAGACATATAGCTATCTTTATCTATAAGTTTAAACGTATCATGTCCCACCATATTGCCCAACTTGTTCCACTTATAGCCTGCTACAATTTGAGGTGGCCAACATAAGTATATGTTGTTTTGGTTCTGTATCAATTAAAAATCTACATTACTGTCTGAATAGTAAATATAGTTCTTTTTGCACAGTAAATATAATGCCTACTTATGCAGCACCGGGGGCTATTTGTTACATACAAAATGTGCCTTATTTAGAAGTGGCAATATATCAGCTAACTGTGCACTGGAGGCTGTCCATGCAGTCACTCACAAGCCTCGAAGAACTGCTCAGATTAAACACATGCAAAATAAACAATAAAGATGTCTAATACTTTACTCAAGATCACAACAAAATGACAAAACAGGTAAATCAACTGTGGGCTATTGACCAGTTTAAAAAGTAAATAGTGAACTTACCGGGGCAAAAATAACCATACACATTTAAAGTGTCGATATGGGCTACAGTTCCTCAGTGTTTTGGCTCCTGTGGGTTGGTCATCAGTAGTGAACCCGCGGATGGAGAGAAGAGGAGCAGCACCAGCCGAAGAGGGAGGGCGCTACTACCACACCAGCGCCAAACAAGGAGGAGGTTGGACTGTTGTCTAAATTATTTTATATCGTAACAAAGTACAAATGAATACATTGTTTTAATTATTTTATGTTATTTCTAATGTTTCCGTTAATCTATGCGACGTTAAATACTTGTCTTGAGTGTATTAGGCCTACCAGCCTTCTTTTTTCATTTATAATTCTTTCTTATAAGTTTAATAATAGTTACACAAACCGATATAGCATAGTTGTAACAATAATTTATCATTATCTAAGACTAAAACCAACAAAAACACACATTTTTCTGGCGGTAATAGGGTGACGGTCTTAAGGTGTCGAGCGCCCTCTTTTGGTCATTTATCTCCACTTCATTGTAACAGAGTAATACGTTAGTATGGAGGCAATAAGACAAATATTTATCACTAAAGTACATTCCAGTGATGTGATGGATATATAATAAATACTACATTTCTGCACCAGTGAAGTTATGTTGTTGAAAAATGTTTGCACTGACTTTTCCCATTGTTTTATTGTTGTATTTTGCTATATGTTGTAAACTGCTCAAAGCCAGTGCAGTACGTGCTTTATGGGGTATTCAAGCTCATAATAAAAGTGCCATTACTTTTCCATCGTATGAACATTAGACCCATCATTTCAGTCAGTTTTTATAGTCCACTCTTTTTCTAAAGTGGTTGATGTAAACAGCTTGAGAACATAAAAAAAACAATACACTGTAATCAAATAAGAATAACTTATGGATGTGGTGTGCTGTAAGACATATTTAAAGGGGCACTATGTAACTTTGTAGAATGTTATTGCTTTGTCTAGATGTTTCCATAGTCTGGCATTAAACTTAAATACGACCAGTTTAATGGTATATTTTTATTTTAATACGGAAATACGACCAGCTCTGTGACAGGTGACATTTTTGGATGTATGCAAAGTGGGTAAGTTTAATGCCGCACTGTGAAGCATTCCAGACAAAGCGACAGCATGGGGACAAGGAGGTTGATGACTCCCTATCACAAGAGTTACACAGTGCACCTTTAAATCCTCACACTGTAAACATGAACAATCATTTAAATGGACAAATGCTCCAAAACAGATACAGTGTAAGTATTTATGTTTTTTCTTTTTTATATCTGAAATAAAGGTTAATCTTAACACTATAAAAGTTTTTCAAACCCTCCAAAGGTCTGGTATGGGACAACACATATTTTTTACACCAGATGGAAGCCACAAATGACTCTGAAAGTAGTGTGTCTTGAATGAAACAACAAAGCCTTTATAATTGCCTGAAACTCCCCAGGCAGCCCTTCCACGCTAATGACAAATTAACCAATCATCATTTGTTTTCGGCACGAACAGATTTCAAAACCGACAGAAGAGGCGCAGCCATATCTCAACACTCCATAACTTTCTGCAGTGGTTCAAGTGAGGTGAAGCATTTGCTTTATAACTTAAAAAATATTGTGAACTGTGGACCATGTCTTAAAGGTGCACCGTGTATGTTTCCTGATGGAAGGTCCACCGTCTGCTTGTCTTCATTGAGATGTTCCACAGTAAGGCATTAAACATCTATCTCCATAAAAGACAAGTACATGACACTGCCAGGCCAAGTTACAGGTCAGATATGTAGAGAGGTAAGCCCAGTTCACAAAGTTACATGCACGCTTTTCAGGTTACACATTGCACCTTTAAAGCAGGTTTGTGTTTGTCATCCTAAATTCAAAATACCATAGCCCAAATATGTTTACCAGGTTACTTCTACCGCTGTAATGAAATGTACACGAAGTAATATTTTACCACTGTTATATCTATGTAGCTAATAGTGGCTTGGCTCTGTTTTAACTATGAAACGTCCTACTCTTGAGTAATAAATCACTGCTCATCCACTAGAGGGCAGTACACATCCATGCTGCTCATTTCGAAAATTATTGGAACTGCAGTCGTCCTTTTTGGATTTTTAGTCCATTTGTCAAGTGTCTCTTTTGTCAGAGTGCTCAATAGTGCATGGTGAGATTAAACCTATTTGTATATGATAGACAGTCCAAAGCAGGTCTATACTAACCGCTATGAGGTTTTCAGCATTGTTAAGACTCCAGACTCTCCCTGCATTATTGATGAGGTCTATTCTAGCATCATCTTCATCCCATATAAGAAAAACAAATCATAGTTTATGTTATCATGTTATCATACAGTTATGAATTTGAAGATGCTCCAATGCAGGATTTTAACACAACTGTTTTTATGCCCCAAATAACTTAGGGCCCAGGGCTGAAATCCACCACAAGTTTTAAAATCAACCCAGTGTGATACAACAGAATGTAACTAAAACTTCATCATAGTGCCTTCTGGTTTTTCCCATGTGGCACTGGCTACAAATCAACTACAAACTGTGTTGTGATCTTCTGTGACTTATTAACCTGCAGGGTTTGTAGGATTGGTTCCTTGTGTGTCCTTGGGCAAAGCACCCATCTCATATAATATCTAGTTGTAACAGCAAAGCAGAAAAAGTGCCAGTTTACTCTGCAAGGTCCCTCAAGAGTCTGGGAGTATCAGGTGTAGTCCCTGTGCTGAAACTTGTAACAATAAATCTAAACACACCTAAGAGATTTTGGTTCAGAGCTAAATGTTCTGTCCACTCATCATTTTTTGCATAAAACTGTGTGTCAGTTTATCATATTAATTAATGCATAGACTGATTATTTGCCATAGTAACCCTCTTAAGGGCAAAAGAAAACCTTTCACTGACAACAGGGACAATCTGATTTTTCCTTGTTATGTTAAAATAATCTTATTTGTAATTTTGTTTTGCTCCTACAACTCAGTATCAGCTATCACAACCTTAAAGGTGCAATATGTAACTATACGGTTGGGGGTCTGTCACCTTCTTGTTTCTATGACTGTCATTGCTTTGATTCGAATGTTCCACAGTATGACATTAACATACCTATGACATACCTTACATGTATTCTATTACATGTGGTTTTATGCACAAAAATACCTAGAAAAAACAGACCAGTAATTTGGCCCGGTTTGGTCTCCGTGATGATAGAAAGATTTGATGCCGTACTGTGAAACATCTCAGACAAAGCAATAACATCTCCGTGGAGAAGCAGGTGATGGAACCTCCACCAAAAGTTACACAATGCACCTTTGCACTGCTAAACATTTACTCCTGTGCTTACATTTATCCAATCTCCCCCCTCCTTATCCCTCCTCATTCCTGGATCCAAAGGCATGCCGTATTGAGTGCCACAGTATTTGGTTGGGTGATGGCATGGGGTTCTCAGGGAGCCTACTGTAGTAGCTGCATTGCTGACCCTATTCCATCAATCTCACATTAAAACGCTTGCAGCATTTAAATATTTCAAAGAGCTCTCCAGTCTAACTCCAGAGAAGCTGTGAGGCACTGAGTGTGAGTGTGCTCTGCCTAGAATCCCCTTTATAATAAACACAGCGTCTGAACTTACTAATGTGACTAAGACTGAACCAAATGAATGATTAATAATAGAGAAAATACACAACAATATCAATCAAGAAGTAAATAGTCATAAATCACGGTGCACAAATGCATCATCATGGGCCATGTGTTTCTATGGCAATTGCTAATGAACTTGCAATTTTCTTTTGGCCAGCAATATTTGTAAAAATATGAGTTTTGTCTTACTGAGATTTATTAAGCTGTTATGTTTTAGCTTCTGGCTGAGCAGGAGGCTGTGGGTAGTGAATGAATTGTGGTTAAAACATTATAGTGTAGAACATTATCATTTTTACAGTAAATTTTCCATATCACTTCTCAACTCACCATCCAGTGCTCACTCAAAAGTATGTTCAATGTCACCTCTGTACCACCAAAGGACCCTGACCAAGTGCTGTGGTTGGCCCAATGGTACTCACCAACCCAGCAGTGTGACACATAGACAATGGAGCTCCCGTTAGAGCACCCTTTAAGTGGCATGCAGAAAAAGCAAAACAAAAAACACAAACACACACACATACACAAAAAGGGAAATGTCTTGCCCAATGACCAGTGCCTCTATAAACTGTTTATATTTTACCCTACCTGCTGCTACTGCCACACCATATTGATACAAAATAGACTAATTGGGCCTATATTATTTGTTGAAAATACAACATTATGGAGTAGCCAAAATTACAAATAATTTATCTGGCCCTAAGGAATTGGGACATTCACTGATCTGGCTTCCCTGACAATAAAGTTGAATCACCCTGGACCCTGTACTGCAAGTGTAACTCTAGCCCCAAACAGAAATACACAACTCAACAACACACAAAAACAATGAATGCTGATGTTTATTTCAGCTAGATTTGATGATCTTGCATTGCTTTGGATCAACATACAATAAATAAAAAACAAAAGGTAATGTCAATATTTCACTATAAACAATACTGTAAAACACAATTTCTGTTACTTTCACATTGCCTCCACTAGATCCACATGTATAAAATATTTCTTCTATACCCTCTTTAAGAATATCCACCAGATAAATTAAACATTATCTGTTCGGTGTGTATAGACTGGCAGAGTGGATTGGAAAAAGCAGAACGAGAAAGAGTGAGAGAGAGAGAGGGGGGAAGTCATGAATATATTATCATGCAGTAGTTTTGATGGTTGGGCTGTGCAGTGCAGTACAGTCTGGTGCGTCACTGTACTTTACATATACAACCTGTGTCACTCCCTAGAGACACACAACATCTTTCACACGTATACACACACACACATGGACACACACACACACACATACACATCACACTATGATCAAACAAGCACATTCACTGGTGCGGCTTAGTAATAATGTCAGATCTGTGTTTGGCTTTGAAATCCCCAGTAAAGATGACACTAATGTTTGAAGTGTGATTAAAAATGAATCTTGCAGCAGGGGTCAAGCTGAGTTCAAAGACGTCATTATTGCTGTGCTCGCCTGGTCTCGTTAAATTCAGTGTTTTCTAACCAAGCTGTGACATTACAGGCAGGCCACAGGTAAATTACACTGGCCAAAATCATTTTCAAAATCGTACAAATTTGCATCCAATATTTCAGTGGTGTGTGCTGATCCCCTTATCCTTCACTGTGGGAGTGGAACGTAGGGGTCTGTTGGATAATTTTTTTAATTTTTTTTTTTAATTGACTCCTCGTTTTTTGACAACTTAATTCTTAAAATAATTTTGGTGTTTGTGTTTGTGTATAATTGCCTTTCAATTTTCTGTAAAGTTTGGTTTCATAACAAATACAAAACACAATTGACAGAATGAGTGTGCAAGTACGTGCTGGGAATGTTTACTCAAAGCAAACACATTAGATTTGCTCTTAAGCCATATTTGTTGTTGAATGAGCTTTTTATTCTGAGAAAATGGGGTTGCAATGTAGGACCCAGAAACATGAAGATTTAATGTGTACACAGTGTTGTGAAGGCAATGGCGGCACGCATCAGTCAATTATTCATGTATAAAAGGTTTGGACAGGCCTGCAGCTCAGGTTAGAGCTGAAGTTTTAAAAAAAGCTACTTCAATTGGTTTAGGCTTGGTTGAAGCATTGGCTGTGAATGTTATAAGTAGACAGTTGTGGAAAATAAAAGTAAATAAATATATTGTGTTTATTATTGTGCAAGTAAGTTTATGCCTATGTCTTTCCATCTGTTTACAAACATGAGTAAAAGTACTTTTCAGCATAACCCGAGGAGTGATATGGAGTGATAGATTCTCGGCAAAGCAATGTCATATTACATAGGTTACCAGTAAAGAAGGTGATAACAACAGCAATAAGATTAATACATTGTATAATATATTGAACTACATATCTGTAATATATCTTCTAATGTAAAGCATGATTTTGACTTTGCAATTAATTTTAATTTAATTAAATAGAATTTAGTTTGGAGACAGTAGGGCTCCATGTCTTATTAACTCTGTAGAACATGTATAAAACAGCAGTCCAACACATCAGTGCCTTTAAAGAGGGGCTCCATCAGCTGTCAGACTTTGTAGAGTCAAAGGTAAAGTGTGCTCTTGCTCACATAACAGAGTACAGCACAAGGACAGAGGAGGGCATGTACAACTGACTGAACTGACTGACTGAACAAACTAGTCAGGAGGGCCAGCTCTGTCCTGGGCTGTCCTCTGGAGTCTGTGGAGGAGGTGGGTGAGAGGAGGGTGCTGGCCAAACTCACATCCATCATGGCCGACACCTCTCACCCTCTGCACCGGACTGTAGAGGAACTGAGCAGCACCTTCAGTGGCCGACTGAGGCACCCTCAGTGTAAGAAGGAACGCTACCGCAGGTCCTTCATCCCCACTGCTGTCAGACTGTACAACTCCACTGTTTAACACTTACAATAACCTGTGCAATAACCAGTGCAATAACCTGTGCAATAACCAGTGCAATAACCTGTAACCATGTCACCTTATCAGTAACCGCCTCCACTGTCCTCAGATTATATATTTATATATTTGTATATTTGTATTCTTTTACATATATATATATTATATAAGAGATATGTTTTATTATATATTTACATTTCTTTCACTCCCTGTACATAAGAGCTACCTGATGTTGTAAATATGTTAATATTTATTGTGATTTTATTTTTTATTTACTTATTGTTCTGAGTGTTTGCACAATTTTTCACAACTTTTTGCACTATACTGTCCCCTGACTGTGAGCTTCTGTCACAAGTGAATTTCTCCTCTGTGAGATCAATAAAGTCTTATCTTATCTTATCTCAAATGTATAAAATCTGTTTGTTTATGCAAGTCCAATGTTCAACAAGAAAAAAACAAAAGCTCACACAGAAGAACACAAGCTCAAATAACCCTATCTTTGTCCAGGAGTCAAGAAAATCAATACATCTATTAACAAATCAATGTAATGATTTAAAAGCACACAGTTGCAAAAACTGTAAACCATCAGCCAAAAACAGTTTCAACTAGTTCAGCATTGATTTTAGCAAAATATATTATATTATTTAATGAATAACATTTGAATAATAAAACACAAGGTTAAAGTGTTAATGACACTGGTAAGTTTGAATCAGTCACAATGAACATGAATATTTAAAAATATGCAGTGGGTAACTGGGTTATTGTTTGTCTTATTTAGTTTAATTGATCCTTTTACCAAAGGCAGAAATAATAATTGCCTGTCTGCGGGCTCAATACACTTAAATCATCTCCAGGTTTGGGGTCAAAGTGCAAAATGGTGTCACTCTGACAGGCCCTTGTTGTCATGCCACTGCTGCCTGTGAATCATCAAATCAAAATAAAACGTCATCAAGAGTTATGAGTCCTCAGCTGTGATGAGCTAAGATAAATGCACTGGTTGTTCCTCATTCAGATCCCAAATATGAACGGTAATGCTCTTGCTTTTGCCCATGATTTTATTTAAACAGAAATTCTCAAATGACAGTGTCATGGCACTTCCTCATATATGTTTGTGTTGCACTATTTGGGCGGCATGGATTCATTTGTTTTATTGGCCAAGGATTTAGAGTCACATGATCACTTAAAACAAAAGACAAATCCCCACAACAACAGGTTGATGTTTCAAACCCAGATCTATTTGGATAGTTGTTAAGTCTCCTGATAAGAGATGATATGTGTGTATCAACAGTAGTAGAGTTTTATGGTCCACCCATCCCACACAGAGCCACAAACGATCAAGGAAACATTTTAACTGATCCATATTCACACTCTGTACTGCCCCCAGTATAGCTCCCAGTCTGAAGGAGAGTCCCGTGGCAGCCATCTTAGGTGTAGCTCTGCAGACCGTAGTGAGGAGCTCCAAACAGGACGCATCCTTCACTCCACTCTGTGCTCCTGTTCTCATTTTCAGCACCACGGCCAGCTCTACTCCCTCTCTTCACGCGCTCTCCTTCTCCCTCCCTCTCTCCCTCTCTCCCTCTCTCCCTCTCTCAGCAGGCTGGGAGAGGCCATCTCCCGCTTTCACCTTCTCTCATCTGTACTCTAGCCCCTCCTCTTTCTCCTCACATCCGCAGCGGTCTGACTGGACGCTCAAACACAGAAAGCACGTAAGCGTCGAGTGTTCGACGCAGGCGGAGAATGCTCATTGTGAAGCAGACTACAAGTACTGCTGACATTCACCAGCGAGCGGCTACAACCGGGGCCTATTTCTGCTCCTTTTTGGGCTCGTCCAGGTCCAACCGCCAGCACAAGCCAATATAACGAGGACAGCGCGAGTCACAAGAGGCACGAGCAGCCCGTAGAGCAAGATGCTCGACCCGTCGTCCAGCGAGGAGGAGTCTGATGGGATAGTTGAGGAGGAGAGTAAAGAGGCGAAGGCTCCTCAGGCCGGCTCCCGCGTCTCCCCGAGCAGGACCAGCAACAGCTCGGGTGGCTTGGCCCCCAGCAGCGGCCGCAGCAGTGCCCGTCCGACTAGCCCGAGCCCCTCAGCTGTCAGCGAGGAGAAAGAGGACCTAGAGAAGCTGCAGAGAGAGGAAGAGGACCGCAAAAAGAAGCTGCAGTTGTATGTTTTTGTCATGCGGTGCATCGCGTACCCTTTCAACGCCAAACAGCCTACAGATATGGCTCGGCGACAGCTAAAGGTAAGAGCATAGTAATAAGCACGCGCTGACAAATCGCGTCTCTGGTATTGCAGATGTTGTCATTGATGACCTATATAAGGCTGAACACACACGGCCTGTCCCACAGCCCATAAATCATAGCACTACCACTTCTAGCTTCATGCAGTTGTGGATTTGACGCAAAATGCTGAATGTCCCGTGCATGGCAGGGGCACAAGGCGCGTAAGAGCGAGTGAAAAGGACACATGGCACTGCAGAGCTCCATTCACAAGCTCGCACTTAAATCAATGCCAGCAGCGTTAGAAGGGCGTTCAGGAGCAGCTCCGTACAGGCACTTTGAGACAACACACTGTCCTTGTTGGCCTACTCATCCCTGGACCCATGCCGCTGTACATGCCTGCCTGCTGGCCCTGTCCCAAGCCGTTAGCCCATCACTTATCCCTCCAATCTGGCCTCCCAAGGTGACTTTTAGGCACAGACCTCTAGAGATGTGCAGCTTAATAGCCCCTGTCCTTTACAGAGGAGAGAATAGCTGCTCCTGATGGCTCAATGTCAATTAACAGCGATTACATTTTACACACATGATGTACATGATATACGTTATAGTTTGAGCTTTGTCCAGGCTGGATCCTCTCTCAGTAATGTGGCTCCTCTGGGGGACAGACTCAGGCCCACTTCCTGGTTTCATGTTGCTGCTGTGCACTTCACTGAGGGGGGAGCCACTTTTGGGTCATACTGTCCTTACTGTCAAAGTCACCACTAGGAGCCATGGACAGTACAAGACCTACTTAAAAAGGCCTGTGTTTTTCAGGCACAGTAACCATTCATCCTCCCACTGTCTATTTAGTGAATAGCTTTTTGGACTCACTTCAGTGCAAACAGCCCTGATGGCAAAAGGACAATAATATCCAGCAGACTTCTGAATGACTTTAAAGCTGTTCTTTAAATTATATTGCCTCACCATTAGTCATGTTCTTATGGTGCGTGGAGGGATATTTTCCTTGTGGCCACTTCCTTTTGTGTAACCTGTAGACTATTTGTCTTTCCTTAGACACATTTAAGCCATATGGTGGTGTTTTTTGCTGAGTCATGCACTACAGTGTGTAGGAGGCTTAAACTACAGCCTTTCCAACCATTTGTTTGTTTTGCAGTGCTGCTCCAAGTGGGTTACTGGTAGACTACAACATGGTTACTTATCTGATACAGGCAGCATCGATGACCACTGTGTGAGAGTGAAGGAACAAGGCCCATGTATTTGAAGTATCTGGCAACCACATTCTGACAACAGATAAAATCTCCATCCAATTATTGCACTTGTAAAACACCATAATTGTTATCACCATCTTTAGTTGCCTTAATTAAAGTGCCAGTGAAAGAACCCATTAAATAGTTAAATATAGTTGCATTACAGTGTTACTGTGAGTGAAATATTCCAACCATTTATTGATTGAAAGATAATGATGATTATGTAATACTGCAAATGACAAAAAGCGCCCAGTCTTATCCACATCCAAATGAAAAGGCTTGTGTTCTGCTGATGGTCCTAAAATGTCATTGTGGTTATATTTTGAATGATCGCAAAACAAAACAAATCAAATATTGAATATAAACTTAATTTTACCCATTTTACTTGAACCACCATGACCATAGTGATTCTTTTGTAATGTGACACTCCTGTCTTGTGTATGCTAGTCTTCAGTAATGTTATGCTGGGCTTTTCGCTAATGTTCTTGCTACATTATTGTCATCCTATTCTTGATGAGGCCCAGAATTTGCTGCAGCATTGGCTTAATGAAAAGACTCAAAGGCCAGTGCAGAACATGTGGAGGAGCGCCACTATAACTGTTATTAAGGACATTGGCACCAAAAAACATTGATGGTTTAACACGGCTCACCCACCAAAGTCTGCTAGTCCTGACTGTTTCTATATAGTATGTTAAATATAGGAAAACGCCACAGAATTCTATATAAGCAGCTGGTTGTTGTTATAAGCTATTTGCATGTTTAATTGCTAAGAGGTTTTGCATTAAGAAGGCTTACTGTCCCAGGAGAATGGTTCCTTTAAGAATATATAGGTAAGAAATTAGGTTTATTGACACATATTGTGTTAGTTTAATTTATGGAAATATACACTTATTCAGATTGTTCCGGAGGGCACAATACGGATATAGAGTGGCATTATAGTCTTTGCTAAGTGTAGTGTATCCACAGAGGGACAGAAAACATAATGTAGGAGGAAGGCAGATTTAATTTTCTAAAGTTTGAAAAGGAAACATTAATATTGAATATACATTTCAGTAGTCTTAAGGTTCTTTTGGGGTGTCTTGGGTCCACCCATTATTCAGAAATGCATGTATGGATTTGTAAATTTAAAATCCCTATATTACTGTAAATTAATGATGGTAAGGGTGGGGAATATTGAAAAATAAACAAAACTTTATTATCCCAATGACAGCATTTAGACAATATTTTGGTAATCCATCTAAATGTGCTGAAATGTGTCTGTTAATTTAATTTTTTTTTTTTTTTTTTTTGAGATGAAGGACTTTAAGTATCACACAAGAAGTGAATGAACTGTAAATATAACCACAAAAGAGCATAAACATCCCTCCATCCCTGTGTATAGAAAAGTTACAGTGTCTGTTTTCTAAATTTCATATTAAAATGACGATAAACTAAATAGGTCTGTAGTCAATTAAGAATTTCTTGGTTGACTTAAGACATGTCATGCAGAATGATTATAACTAAAAAGGGGGCATGGGAAAAGCTCTCAAAAATATTACGTATCTCTGTGTATCTGACCCAAACTACACTCACAAGACAACACCTGCAGAGGAGTTCATGCAAAAACATCTATTTATGCAGAAATAAGTAACTTATATAAAGACAGATTAAACTTGAGAGTGAGTTTAAACTGCCCTTTTACATAAATACTGAAAAATAGTAAATCCTTTAACCTCTTCTTTCTGCTGTTATCCTATAAGATCTATTGATTAGGCGACTAAGACACCATCGACCGATTAATTTAAAGGACTACAGCGTGAAAAGTAAAACTTATATTAAATAAATGAAAACAATTTTAGCATAGAAACACTTTTATATACATATGCAACTGGAAAAACATACGAGCAAAAACTGTTACTCAGTCACTACTTCATCCTTTATATTCTCTTGCATGCAGCACTGTCCATCATCGTCTCCTTCCACATTTTCAGTGTAGGAGTACTGGATTCCTTCCACATTGTCAAAATTAGCTCTGCAGATGTCTTTTGCAGCCATTTTTTAAATAGTTTTCATTAGATAATATACTCAATATTCCAATTTTGCATATCTCTAAAACAAAATTATCTCCAACCTCTAAATGGCTATGGTCTTCTAATGGTCTTCTGCCTATTTCCACTTGATTAGGCTCGGACCAGGTGTCTTTTGGCTCCTTATTCTGAACACAGTGTACATCATGCTGTTAATGCTTGTGGTACAGTGCTGCAAAATGTTCCTCATGTTGTGATGTGAATGTGAAGTAGTTGCTAACTGCTACTACTCGAGGTGGAAGTTTGGTCCTTTATTGTTTAATGCTGGCACCAGTCCATAGTTCTGTTGAATCTCCTGCCTTGTTACTCCGGGCAGTGTAACCTTGCAACCTTGAAAGAAAGTCATATTTTTAAGAGGTCCATCTAAAATAAGCTGTAAATTTCAATGTTAGCATTACATTACATTAATGAAGTTGTCAAAGTAAATTATTGTGTCCTAGAAAGCAGATGTTTGTGTTGTCATGTCCCTTCTGGTGCAGATCTCTTCAGTTAGTCAGTCTTGGGAAATGCATGAACAGTACACAACTTCTGAGCTCATGTGGTTAAAAATGGAATCCCATATAAAATGCTTCATGAAGTCTATCTCCTTTCTGTTCTACTTAATATACATAGAAATGAAAAATGTAGCTTATATGGCTATGGCTATGAAGAAATCACAGGGCACAGCTGGAGGTGAAAGAGCTGGAGGTTTTCTTAAGTGAGTGATGACTACAAGGATTATTGTTATTTGAAAAGATGTTCATATTTGAAAAGATTGTTATTGTTATTTGAAAAGATGTTAATATTATCGAGTACCAGAGATCAGTGGTGGATTCAGAATATATACCGAGATGGGAGACAAGAGCCAGTTTCTATTTATTTACTGTGTTCTCATTAGAAATATCCTCAACCTGACAATTTATATATAGCTCAGTCAGTGTCATCACATATAATCCACATTTTCAATTAGCCTATTGTTAAACCAATTGAGATTTAAATACTGAACTTAATCTAACTCTATAATGTGATAAATATGTAGTAGTAGTACCAGTAGCAGCAGCAGCTGCAGCAGCAGCTGCAGCAGCAGTAGCAGCAGTTTTTTTTTTTTTAATTGCTTTTGCTGATTTATCTCTATTTGTGTTGAATAATAATAATAATATTAATAATATTATTATTATTATTATTAATAATAATAATAATAATAATAATAATAATAATAATAATAATAATAATTCTTTCTTGTGATGTAAAATATATAATTTATTGCCAGTGTGATGGAGGGTTGTTGCCATAGCTTGTTTAAACTTGTAAATACTCCCAGGTGGAGGGCCAGAGCCAGTTTTCCTCAGTATTTTCATGAGAAGTATCCAGAAGGTCAATAAACAAATGTTGAATCTTATCCTTTTTACTTAAGACAAAATCTAAACTCAGTACATTTCAACAAAAATCATTCATCATTCAAATCTTTATTTTCCTCCCCATCATATAAAATTGGCCAAAAACTTGTGTGATGTCTGAAACAAAAGAATAGAAGGATGGTGAACTTCTAGAGTTCAGGACTAAAGAGTGGATAATAGAATGTGTAAGTCTATACAAGATGAGACTCATAGCCTGCTACTTATGTGTGAAATAAAATAATTTTTTCCTTGCATGTTTGGTCAGAATTTGCTTGCTCTGGTGAAAAACTGCCTGTACACTTTGTTTTTGGTGCTGCAGCCAAAACCAGCTTGTAGTGTGATTGTAAAACACTGTGTCTATGTGAAGTTCAAAGAGCGACATCTGAGTGCCAGCAGGTGACACCTCCAGACGCTGCAAACTCCCACCACAGAAAACCACACAAACGCACCATGACTCGCACACCGCTATATGTAGTCACACTCACATGTAATTTGTTAGAACATCATTTCCCAGAAGCCCTGATGACTTTAAAGGCAGCAATCAGAACTGGGATCAAAATGACTCACATTCATTGCAGCTAGCCACCTGACATTTGGTACACAGAGAAACACTTGCTTCAAAAATAGCAATGAGATGTAAATTTTTCAACACTGAATGCAGGCGGATGTGTTGGGTTTCATTTTTCTGTGGTGTTTAAAATATTTTTAAAAGGCCGGATTTGCAAAGGTGGAAAAATAAGTGTGAATACTTCTTGATTTCAGAGGCAAGAAAATAGCTTTTTTTAAAATTGGAAAGATAATCAACCAACAACTGATTTCATGTTCATGTTCTTCATCTTGAGAGTGCATTGTTCCATACAAATCTAAGCTAAAACAACACTTTATTACTACAGAGTTGTCATTATCAATATTCAATTAAAATTAAAGCTGAGGGCCTTATGAAGCGTCCGTGGAATGTCACAGTATTTTAATGTGGGAAGATTTTAAGATTATTGACAACATAACCAAACAATAGTGATCCATCTATGTTACAATTGCCCCAGTATGTGACCATTGTTATGAGTGTCTGAATGAAAACAAACAAACAAACAAACAAACAAACAAACAAAAAACCTGTTATATTTATTTTAAATTTGAATCTAGATTGTAGGGCTGGGTAATATGAAAAAAATAAAAATCTCATATTAAACAATCTCAATATTAATCTTTATTATTAAGTACAAAGAAAACACATATGGTCCATAGTCCAATAGGTGCAATAGTTACATTTTATTTTGTCTTTGTAAAAAATGATCAATTCCTTGAACATGAACAATGCAATTATTGCCATTTAACTTCCAAAATATCTAGTTCAATTTCTTCATCCAAAGTCTGAATTTGTCTCCAGAGTAAATGCTTTTACTGCCAGAGGATAGGAGGTAGTCAACCTATCAATAAAAATGACTGTAGCTGGTCATTGATTATTATTTTTAGTCCTTCAAGATATATTGTGACTTGAATATTATCGATTTAAATAATCTTGACATCCCTACATCAGGTCTTTATGCCGCCCTTTGAATTTTAGTATTCAGTATTAATCTTAAACTGGATTCTCCTAGTGCTGGTTTGTCACTCTGTGTAATCAGACATGGCTTTTATTAGTGCCTCTTCATGTTCATTACAGACTATTGTTCCTCCAGACGTTGCTGCAGTTCACTTCAGGGACTAAAACCCAATGATCTAAACAAATGTATTACCTTGGGTCCACTGCACCAGAGCAACCGTTGTTAAGGACACATCAATAACATTACACATATGACAGCGCTGTCCTCTCACCCACATACATAAATATAGTACATGGAGAGATTAATCTAAGGGGCTCCCATCCACTGTTCCTAAAGCACGTATAATCCCTCCTCCCAATACTCCACATAAATCACAGGATAGAAAATGGCTTCACAATGTCAAACCTCATATTAACTGTGCTGTAATATTTTTCTTAAAGCACAAATGGAAACAGTCCGCGTGGTAAATGATAACTGAACATCTACGTGCGTTAGGGTTGTCGGAGAATCCATGCCCAGATATTACTGGATACTCATTTGAGCAAGTATTGATTTGATATTAAAAGAAATTATGTGAATAAAAAATGATCCTTGGCAAATCAGTTGTATGGATCAGTTTTATATATATTAAAGGTACTATGTTATGCAAAATTGACCCTTGTGAGCTTTAAGCCATGTTGGAAAGTTGTTACCTCCTCAAAAACATACCTGGAGTTGTGTTTTGTTTCATTCACACGTTTGATTAACCCTTTATTATTAATCTGTCTACATCTCCAAAGCTCAAAATGTTCAGTTCCACCTTGTGATGTCATGAAGTTTTCAGGGTTACAGCTCCTTTTACCTTTAGTTAAGTGGAGATTGGCGATTCCGTGATGAAAGTGATTCTAGTGAAGGTGTATAGAGTTTAATTTCCTGTATTGCCCTATGAACAGAGTGTTAAGAGAAGAACACAGCCTAAATATGCAGGATTTAGCCATGTATGAATGAAACAAAACACAACTATGTTTTTGAGGAGGAAATGACACTATAACATAGATCAGAAAGTAGCGTAATACGGGCCTTTTAAGTTGTATTGTTATTATTATTACTATTACTATTATTGTATGTGGAAAATAGATTCAATTGTATGCAAAATCTGCCTTTTTCTTTAGTATCAGAATTGAGTATGGAACGTTTAGTATCGTAAAGTGTCGTAAACAATCAGTGTACAGCCCACCACTCAAAAACCCCCCCAAAAAAACATCAAATAAAATGAATATCTAAATTTGTCATAACATTTTGAGTGATATTGCGTATCATATAGGGTCACAAACAGGGTCTTACCCACAGCATGTCTTCAACCTTAATAAACGGAGTGGAATGAAGGTATTATGAAGGGCATCTGGTATAAAGAAGCCAAATCAATATAGCAGGCAGTTGACTTTCTTTGATGGCCCAGAAGGGAAATGCCTATAGGAAAACAGAGTAAGTGTAAGTACAATCGTCAATAAGCCATTAACAAAAATGATTTCTCTGCGTGTGCATGGGTTATAGTTTATAAAGTACTGCAATGTTTTTTATAAATACTTTCTTACAATATTTTCATTATGACATTCCAGTAGATGCAAATGATAGCTACTCCCTGCAAGTCTCACTTTAACAGCTTGCATAATATTGTGTCATATATTCCCTTTTATATCGAACATGACTAATACCACCTGTTAATAATCATATAATCCGTGTGATCTGTTCATTTTCAACATCAAATGGACCACTCCCCTGAAATCAAAAAATGAAAGATGGGAAGAGAGAAAGAGAGAGGGATGGATGGAGAGAGGGTTGTACAAAGGCAAAGACAGTAAGTGATTTGTGATGGGCGAGCAGATTAAAAGGATTTATGTCTTTTCCTTGGGAGAGTAATAGACTGGCAACAAACAGGAATACAAGCAGCACCCAGCTCACTCCCCACACTGTGTAATGACAGTCAGGTGCTGCAGATTTAAGATTCCAACTTTACAAATGTCAGTATGAGTAAAAAAGCTTTTGTACCGGCGTTTCAGCTTTCAAATGTAACCGTTCACCTTTCACAGCATGCTAAAAGCTACACCTACACTGTAAGAACACGCCTGTCACAAAATAATCAAACCAAACCGAATGAATGATCGTGAAAATACTTCAATTCTTTTCACCGTAGTCAGATTTTTCATTTGCTGAAGTCTAATTTGAAGGTTTCAAATGATGTTATGCTCATTTCAGTGTCCCGGCAGGCTCACATCTTTTCCATTTCAAATACTGTCTCCCTTAACAAGCCATTAACTACAACTGCCAGAGAGAGAGACAGTCCCCAAAAGATTCAGCATAAGCAAGAATACAGCTCGGCGTAGTCCTAAAATGTTGATATTATAATGCTACTGGACATAAAATGAATAATAATAGGAATTGTTGAGGTTTCTTCATCATGGCATATGTTAGTGGATAGGTATGTACATTTGCAATTTACTTTAATTCATGATAATTAATGTCTAATACAGTACCTGCTCTCTACTATGTGACCTCCAGCTTTATGATATCTGCATTTCTTTTTGATTAAATAATGTTAATTTGACATTCAAAGCAAAATTAGGAGTCACTTTTAACTGAAAAATTATGATATCTCTTTGTGGATGGAAAAAAATAGAACGCTAGTAAAATTTTGAACTAAAAGTCTGTAAAAAGTGAGAACAATTTGGCAAGATTTTGAGCAAGTTTCTCAGTGCCAACATTTTGGTGATGATCAAATTGTTGATGAAATGAAGTTGGTTCTGAGCGAAAAGTGTCAGAACACATAATTGAAACTTTTTTTTTTTTTTTGCCAGCAATTCTGCAAATGTTACCAGTGATTATGGTTTGTTTAGTGTATTTTGTACTACATTTGTACAACACAGGATCATTTTTCAGATTCACCAGCCTCAGAAGTGACCTTTACACAATGAAATGTTAAGTGTCAAATTGAAATGTGTTCAACAGGAGGTAGCTGGACTCGTTTTATTGTCATCATTAATAGTGCTTTATTTTTCACATCCACATCTTTATCAGTACTAACAATGAAACATAGCACATGACAACAGACACACTCAGGCCCAGAGTGTGGAAATATTTGTTATTTCACCATTCACTGATTGTCATTCATAAAAATATTCATCTACAGTTTTGAAAACGCTACTCAAGCTATATTAAAAAGTACTGTCAACCTCATATTTGGAGATTAGAAGTTATGCAGTTATTTTTTAAAGTAGCTTTTCTGGTAAAAGGTTTGCCATGGAGATGTTATTGCTTTGCTTTGAATGTACAGTATGGCATTGAAATAATCTACCTTCCATTCATTTAATTATTCTTGTTTTTTTGTTAGTTTTTCTTGCTCAGAACAACCTTGAACAAGCATTCTTGCAGAGTGGCATTGCCTCCCTACAGATCTGACCTGTAACTTGACCTGATGCTGTCACCTGCTTGTCTCCATGGAGATTTATGCCATACTATAGAGCGCTCCAAGTAAAGCAATTAACATTTTCAAGGAGATAAGCAGGTGGCAGAGAAGTTACGTAGTGCACCATTAACGTGTGGCTGAACTAAATCCATTGACATTATGCTAAATAGATTGAAACATTAAAATAGAAGGGAGTGCCTACTAAAATGGCCAGTTATATAGTGTATAGTTGTATAGGGATCATTTCTCTGAGCTCACAGTTAGTCCCTGTTTGGCACACACTGCACACCTGGATGTTTGCTAACCTGGCCCAGTCTTATTTATTCACGCTGTTTGTGGTTTCGTCTGAACAAATGGAGCTACTTGTGGGGCTGTGGCTAATCACTGGTGCATCTGTCTTTGTACAGTGGTGTTTGGTGACCCCATGCACACACTATAGGACATTATGTTTGATGAGGCCAGGAGCAGGCAGCCTGTGAGCAGCTGTCAGTCATGGAGGATTTGCTGTTTACTCAGATGGAGAGGAGTGTGGTCTGGGACAATACGGCTACAACAGGGACGCTTCAACTAACAGCAGGTGAACACATTAATATGACCAGCCTCAACACTAAAACTCAAGCTGCTGAGGCAGTTGAGATGAGTCAATATATGCAAAATAGAATATTAAGTTTATCTTCCACAAGAGAACTATCAAATTATGAAGCTGTTGATGAAAATGAAACTTTTGCATTTTTAAACAGGGTTAAGTGATTTCTCTGCATCTTTGTGGTTTATTTCATTTTACATTTGGTGATTGAATCGCAGTGATTACAAATTGCATTTAAATTATAGTGTAAAAACATGTCCTATATTTACAAACAGTTTTATGTTTGTTATGCATCTATTTATGTAATTAGAGATGAAAAATCACACATGCAAACACCACTAAAACTGTATTTGTTTTCTCACTAATCCTGTGCAGTTCATCAAATTCAAAAGTACTTTATGAAGCACCGTCATGTATTCCTTTTAATTTAGGAAAGTAACTGTTCTGAATACTACCAAATGAAAAAGTAACTTTACTGGAATACAGTAAAGTATTCAGAATACAAATTTTTTCAGTATGTGTAACTTGTTATTTTCCAGGAATGTTCAATCGCAGCAATGGCATTTACAGGCACATTTGTGATGGATTTCAAATACTGAGAAATTCTTTATTGTCAACAGAGGCCATCAATATGTAGTGTTAGGGCTAATTTTTGAGTAAGTTTATTTGTTGTAACCATGAATTAATTCCTCCACACAAAATTATAAAAACATTATTATTTCTATGGATTAGTCAAATACTACTGTTACTTAAGGAAACCAAAGTGTTGTTTTGTTAATTTTTACTCACTTAAAGGTACACCTTTAAGTGTGAGGTCCACCATTGCCTGATTCACAGTGTGGCATTAGACTTTTTTTTTTTTTTATTTCCATCGAGACAAGCAAGTGACAGCAGCAGGCCAAGCTACAGGTCCGATCTGTGAATAGACCCTGTTCTAAGTAAAAAATACACATTTATATATTTTTGAGCAATATAAACAACTAATTAAATAAATGCATGATAGATAAGTTTAATGCCATACTATGGAACATTCCAGCAAGGTGACAGTATCCTCTATATATAAGGAATCTCTTTCATGTACCTTTGGTTTTCTGCAGTTATGTAACTAAAGGAAACGTTATGTGAGTCAGCAGCTGAGGCTTTACTGTGCTGAACTTTGCCAGCTCTACTACGGTATATACTGCATTCAATTAGCTAATTAGTTCACTCCTCAAAGCAGTGCTGATGTGGGCTAACAGCTACCTGCGTGCTGGTGTTGATCAGGGAATTCTGAATATATGAGGTTGCTGTAAAAGAGAAGTTAAGCGTTTTATAGTTCATAATGTTTTGACATTTACAGCCAACACAAAAGAAGTCTACCAATAATATGTAATATGAAATGTATTTGGACACAGTCACAGACCTTTTGTTAAGCGTCTTTCAGGTTGAAAATAGTTATGTTTTTTACCACTTTATTAAACTATAATGTGATTTTAAAAATGCATTATTTAATTTAGTGTTTTCTTTTCTTTCTTTCTTTCTTTTTTTTTTTTGGATAAAAGTTATACAGTACTGTGATTGCCAGAATGACTGGCAATCAAGGCTATCTGAAAACAGGAAGATTCACCAGTGACAAGACTCACATCTTTGTAAAGAAATGAAAAAGCATGAATTCTGGATCCCGGGGAAATACTAAGACTTCATTTTCAAAAATACATTACATATTACTTTGCATGAAAATCAAGCTTAAAGGTGCACTGTGCAACTTTTTGGTTGGCGGTCCATCACTTGCTTGTTTTCTGTGGATACACCATTGCTCTGCCGAGAATGTTCCACAATATGACAATAAACAGCTCTACCTTACAATTCTTAAATTACAGGTGGTTTTGCTGATACCAAAAATATCAAGAAAATCAGGCATTCTGACTCTGATGAGGTCGCCTCTCCACAGATCTGACCTGTAACTTGGTCTGGTTTGGTCTACATGAAGATAGAAAGTTTTAATACCATACTGTGAAACATTCCAGACAAAGCAATAACACATTCATGGAGAAAAGCATTTGATGGACCACTCACAAGAAAAGTTGCACAATGCACCTTTAAAATAAAAATTTCAATATTAAAAAGTTGCTGGATTGCAATATCAGACAGACACAGAATAGAAAGTATAGGCTAACTCATATGGACAGTGCTAGTAAGAGTGTAAAAATACTATATAGTCTTGAATCATTGTTCCAGGCTAAAGAATGTCTGGAGTGACAAATTTCTAACCTAAGGAAAAGTGGAGCATAACGTCCCTTGTATTGACAGGGCGATATGAGAGAGAGCAGGCTGCGCGCTCTGCTGAAGAATCACTAAAGACAGCTTACATTTAACCGCACAGAGGCTGCAGGGGCTTACGTGACCCTCCATCAGAGACTCTGCCCGCTTTGGGCTGGTGAACATGTATTTTGTTGTGATGCTAAGGTTAAATAAATAACACTATAAAAGGTATACATTACATTCAGATTGCATTAGACCCATTACATCGTCGAGTAAGTAATATCTATGTTATAATTGTCAATCAATGAAGTGTAAATTTAGATGTTACTTAAACTTTTATCTGGCCCACTATTGCAATGGCTTTTATGGCTGGTTTGATTAGACCTCTACAATTTTACAGCAAACATACTACTACTACTACTACTACTACTACAACTACTGCTGCTACACCTATAATCAAGAAGATGAAAACCATGAAATGTTATCTGTCATATTCTAAAAGATTATGATTATAAAATATTTTGTAACCATAATTTCCTCATGTTGACAGCACTAAAACATAGCACCGTTCTCTTTTTTATGGTAAAACTGCAAAAAAGCAAATGCAAGTATTTATATTTTCTAGGGCACCATTTTGTCGCAAACCATCCACTTTTTAATTATTACTTTTGGAAGTAACTAATAATATCTTCTTCTTCTAAGAGTTCATACTTGACTGTGATTGGTTAAATCCACCTGTCACTCACTCATTACAGAAGCTGACCAATAGGAGGAGAGAGTGGGGAAAAGGGTTTGTGTTTGAGCAAAGAGATGCATTCAATGGAGAATTACTGAATCTGCTATATGACCAAAATATTGCAAAGCTACATTCGGTTTATACTACCATATTATCAGCCACTGTCAGAAACATATAGGAACTGTAATGAAGTTATTGTACTGCTCAGTGGGGCCTCTACACTGTGAATTTGCCCTGTATTGATATGTGAAGGGTGATTAATGTTACGCCCACTTCATCTCGAGCCAATGAATCACTGTTACACTCCAATCTTGATAAGAGCCACAGAGAGAGAATCAATAAAAGCAAAGCAGAAAAGTATGTCTTGGGAGTCTGGCCATACTGATGAAAATGGACACGTTTTCTTGCATCCATCACAGCTGTAACTAATCAACCAGCTCTTTGAGTCAGCAATCAGCCCGTGCCACGCTGCAAAGGCTTTAGACAGTTGATTTGGTAATTGAAGTCTGCACATTTGGTTGTCCATATTTTTTCTCTTTCTCACTTAATTGGAATTTTGAAGGCCGATCGGAGCATTGTTGTATTTTTTATGTTAAATATGCACTCTGTAACCTTTCTGATGGAGGGTACAGGGTGCCACCTGCTTGTCTCCATGGAGATGTTGTTGCTTGGATGTTCCACAGTATAGCATTAAACTTATATCTCTATGGAGACAAGTACATGTTGGCACAAGGTCAAGTTACAGACTGCAGTGAGCCGACCCATTTCATCGTAAAAATGACTGCATAGTATAACGGAAAAGTATTAATGTTGAAAATGTACACGCCAACATACTTACAATTCATAGTTAAAAATTAATGTATTTTATGGCCTTGCTGTGAGCTGACATAAAGCGACAAGTTTAGTTTCACCTAAAATATTCCAAAATGTTCAAATCTGATGAAAGATGTATCTTCATTTGAAAATAAAATGAAGGCTCTAACCTCTAGATTCTTTAATATTCCATGACCAAGGTACTTGAGCCTTACAGTGAGTATTTTGTATATCTTGATTTGAGAGTAAACCTTATAAATTGAATTCCCAGTCCACATATGACAGTGTATGATGAGAGCTGACTGGAGCGTCTCTGCAGAGCGGTTTGATCTCCATACTGTGGGTGATATAACATGGCTGCACCTGTGGATGTAGCTTGAACATTATGGCATGTTAAACAGAAGCTTGGGCGCTTCTCATTTGTCTTTAATCTCACATGTAGCGACTGCACCGAGCTGAGACTGAGGCTGGAGCTGCATTATTGATCCCACTGTTGTTCATGTGTTGTGTTTTAAGAGGATGCTACTTTATGGGCGGACATTAAAAAAACAATTTACAGGATTACAAATGTTGCATACGGTTTAGTGTTCTTCTGTGGGACTGCCTTACTTATTGCCTGATTGATGATGAGTTAGAATCAGTTTTTTTTTCCTTTTTCTTCTGGTGTTGCTTCAGTGTTCATGTTATTGCTATAGTGGGTTGTAGACAGTGTTGGGAAGTAACTAAATGTATGTACCTGTAACCATACTAGGGAATGCTAATTTTGTAGTACTGACCCTCCAGAATACAATTAATTACTCTCCAGAAATCTAAGAAATACATTGCAGTACTTTAGCATGTAATTTAGACTCTGAACTGCAGAGTACCAAAAAAAAAAAAAAACAACAGCCATCCTATGTCACATATTTTATACTATTATATAATGCAACAAAATATATTCGATCCATGTATTCAGTATTCTGCAATTAAACCAATTTTATAGACTGTCCTTCCCATCAATGGCAGTAGAACAGTGTGTTCTTGGATGCCTGGTTTCTTCTCCTTATTATTTTGTGAAAACACAAGGGCAGTGATTGTTTGTTAGCATTTATGTGTCCCATGTCTGAGCTTGGCGTTTCCCCTGACCCCATTAGGGCCCTTTTGGTTGCGTGATGGCTGGTTCCTCTGGTGCTGGGATGTGGTGATGGACACACAGATGGTGCAGGGACTGCCTCACAGGCACATGACAAGTGTGGGATTTTTCCACAGCACTCCTACACTCGAGTCTGTCACTGTGTGTGTGGACTCTGTGAGCTCTCTTCAGCAGCAGGCCTCTATGCTGCAGAGATGTAGCTTGTGACGGGGCTAACAGCTCGACATCAGCACGAGCCAGTTAAGTCCGTACATTTAGATGAACTCTAAGCTGAACTAAAGCAAACTGAAGTCTGCTTGAGTTTCATAAGATTTGACTTTTCATACAGTCTTCTCTCTCAAATCATCTGTCCAAAAAAAAAAAAAAAAAATCCATACCCAGACTCTAATAGGTACTAAAACTAGTATTGAAAATAGATACTGATTGAACTTTTAATTTCATCTATTTGAGAATGGGCTTGAGCATAAGACCACATGGTTGTACTATCTATAATTTTATGCTGAAAACTACACTCATTCAATTGCCTAAAAGAAATTGTGCTTTTATTATCGAGCCTCATCATTAGATTGAATTTTTTGTATTCTGATTAGTTTGTATTAAGCATCAGAAATCCTTTGTTTTTCAACCATCTCAATCTATCAAGAGAAGCACCATCTGACTTAAACATAGCTTTCATAAGATACAAATGTACTTCTGTGCCTATAAGCATCACAATACAAAACCAAATAGGACTGGCCTTTGAGGCGACCACTGTCACTTTTTTCATTAGTAAAATTTATGATGGTCCATAAACAGCTCCTGTGTTACCCTGCTGGTGACACAGAGGTGTATTGTACTGTACAAGAGGATTCCTTCTGTCATGATTTAAATATTATCTCATTTTCTGCTTTGGTTTGCTGCTTAAGATTGCATTTTGTGGAGGTTGTTTTAACATCTGGTAGTTTTACATGAGTCCAGCATAAGTAGGGTTTTTATTGTGTAAATACTTTCTTATCCCAAAGAGCTACTACGCCTAGCTCGTAGTGGGAGGTTTATTTTCTGTCATCATTATATTTCTGTAACTGCAGTAAAACACAAATTATTTTCTGCTTCTTTGCCCCTGAGAACGCTAAAAGTTGGAGTTTGTATCTTTAGCCCTGTGCTCAGAGTTTCTTAAGACTTCAGAGAGCTCTGATGTTAAATCCATAATCCACTCCCAGGATTTGATATCTCACACTGGGAATCCTCAAGTCATCTGAAGAAAGCTCTCTGTGGTCAAAACAACAAAAAAAAAACCCTGTTCATTTTTGTTTTATAACTTTTCTAATGTTGGCGTTTGTTTTTTGATCTCTTTCAGATTACTAAGCAGCAGCTCCAGCAGACCAAGGACCGCTTCCAGGCCTTTCTCAACGGAGACACACAAATAGTGGCGGATGAAGCATTCATCAACGCGGTGCAGAGTTATTCAGAGGTAAGTTTAATCGCAACTACAATGGGCTGGACAAATTTTAAACTTTTATTTTTACAACTTGACTGCTGCATCTCTCACTGGCATGCATAAATGACTTGGACATAATGAATAGCTTACTACCACCACAGCATTAGAGGTGCATGGGCAAAGTGACAATATTGCAGTTTTTTCACCCTTTTTTTCAATGTTATTCTATACAATTAAAAATACACACAGTGTCTTTCAGTTTTAAGTTCCTGAGCATAGAAAAGATAATGTCAGTACAATAACCACATACTTTTGATTAAAAAGCTCCAAACATGAATATTGATCTCAATTAAAATTTGACTAATTGCACAGCCCGTTGTAGAGTGCCACCATAAATATGATTTATGTTTCTGCTAAAAATCAAACCTGAACATACCCAGTATGTAGTTTTGCTTTCCCTGTCGATGGAAGGACAGAGGAGTAAAGCACTATTCACAGCATAGTTTATGAGTCAGAGCATGTGGCTGACACAACCATCGGTCTATAACCTCACTTTCTTGATCCGAGATGAAAAGTCCCTATTACTAATACATTACTACAAATCACCAAGCTGATATCCTGATGTGCTCGGGCTAAATCCACCAGGAATCCATTATTTTGCCAAAATGAAGTGTCAGGGGAAAGCCATCTGTAAATTACTTCCAGGAAATTAATTGCAGAATAACCTTCCTTCCATGCAGCCGCTAATCTGAATTATGAGTTTAATATGCAGTGATTTTAAATGTGGATTTGATATTGTAGATTTGTTTTATAGGTAAAATTGACTACTATAATACTTCCTCTATCTATACCTGAATATTTCTCTATTGTCACAATAAAAACTTTTGAAGAGCCATATATTGCTACAGAAAATTAGCAGGAGAACCCCAATAAACCATTTTTCTATTTTTCTAAATGTATGTCATTTAAAACATTATCTGTAAATATAAAAACTGAAGAAAGCTGAAGGGCAAAGCTTTTTTTTGACAAAAAGAGCTGTAATAATATAAAAGCTGAATGAAATCCTTTTGTTCTTCGTTTGTCATGAGTCATAGCAGTTGCCTATTTGACCCTCTCCAGCTCAAATGTTATTGTTTCTCCTACATATGAGTACATTAGCCTGACTCACTACTGCTCTTGTAATTACCCACAGGTCTTTCTAAAGAGTGACCGCGTGGCTAAGATGGTGCAGAGCGGGGGCTTCTCAGCGGGCGACTTCAGGGAAGTGTTCAAGAGACACATTGAGAAGCGCGTGCGCAGCCTGCCCGAGATAGATGGGCTGAGCAAAGAGACGGTGCTCAGCTCGTGGATGGCCAAGTTTGACACCATCTACCGCGGAGACGAGGACCCCCGCAAAGCCCAGCAGCGCATGACCGCCAGCGCAGCCTCAGAGCTCATCCTTAGCAAGGACCAGCTGTACGAGATGTTCCAGAATATTCTCGGCATTAAGAAGTTTGAACACCAGCTGCTGTACCAGGCCTGTCAGGTAAGAGACATGAGGGAGAGGATTTCACACATCTGCTCAATAGAGCATAGATAATGTAATATCACAATACAGAGACAAGCTATTCAGGTCAGAGCTGATAGTAACTTAATATTTCCTCTGGGATCAATAACGTATCTATCTACCTAAATGTACCAAACATATACATGTAGAATATACATTTTGGTGGTATTCAGAATACATTAACTTCCCAAAAGGAATTCACTGAGGTACTTGCTCATGCACTTTCTGGTTCAAAATGTATAGTACGGGAAAAAGAGTAAACAACGTACATGAACTATTTTTTCTAGTGTTAAATAAATATAACAGATAGTAGGATAAAACAGTAAGATAAAACCTTTTTTTAAACCTTGAAACTGCAGTGCTATGTATCGCAGTTTGAAGCATATTTGAGCTTGTGTATCTAATAAAGTGTAGTCTGTATTTTTACTCTTGTCTTCTACTCTGTGTAATACCCAACATGGGCAGGTTGATTTAAACTTTACAGGGCTACATGGTCAGTACAAGTGATTTCCTTTAAGATAAAAGTTGTTTTATGTTTCCAGGCCATCAATACTTGATTAGATAGCGACCTGTGTTGAGATTGCAAAGAGACATTTAAGTGCACATGTGGAACAGTGCTATCCTTGCCTTATTGTCTTTACTGCAGCAGTTATAGCAGCAGTAATGGCTTCTCTCTTCAGGAGCTGGATTAAAAGTTTAATCACAGCAGGGTAGGAAGGGAGCTTTTCGCCAAATTTGCATCAACTAGTCATTTCAAGTATGACGACAATGGCACCATTTTGCCTTTCTATAGCTTCACAGACCTGCAATTCAATCAAACACTCTGGTTATAATGTTAAAATGTAAATACTCCATCTGTTTCTAAATGTAGAAGCTTCTTAGGGCCAGTCTGCACAAACAAAACCTCTCCACCACCGATTTACCAATAAAATAGAGAATTTTATGTTGTTCTCAGTAATGAGGCCTACATTTCATTATTAAAAAAAGACATATTTCTTATTGGGCTATTGTTGGATTTTTAGTTTTATTTCTTTTAGCAGCAGATTTTCTTTGAGGTCAGAAATAATCCAGAGAAAATGCTACTAGTAACTTCCTTTCACACTTCCCACACTAAACATGGAGACATGGCTAAAGAATGGCCGAGGCTAAACAAACAGTTGTAAAACATATGTGCTTTTGAAGCCGGCTGCCTCTGATCATGTTGTAAGAAGTCGATTTATACATTGACTGGAGCAGCCTCCATGTTGTGAATGTACAAGGCTCAGTGAGAGCAGCAGAGCACAGCAGCACGGCTCGCGGCTTGATGAAAGCTTTCCAGGGATTGGCTAAGAATCAGGGCTCATGTTTTTGAGCATGGATTTACATTTATGCAGTAAATGGCAAAAGGGAAAAGAAGAGCAAGAGCCCCTCATGACAAAGTAAAGATTGAGAAGAAAGGTCAGACTGGTGGGACCGTACTAACCAGCCTCTGGACTCTTGTCCCTGATGAATACCATAAAACAAACGGATTTTTGAGGTGCACTGTGTACTGTGATGTCCCACAGTATGGTATAAACATAATCTATCTTTCATTTATTTGGTTACAAGAGTTTTTGTTGTCAAAAAACTTGATATATTGCAAATATACATGAAGGAAAGAAGGTTTTGGACCTTCCATCTAAAAATGTACATAGTGTCCCTTTGATTACTTGGCACAAACTATTCCAAACCTTGTACATATAAGCAACCCATACTACTTTAAATGTTCACTTGAAGGAATCTACATTTCACCAGCAAGATTTGTATGACATTATTCAGACACATACATTGAAATCAGATTATTCAGTTGTTGTTAATAAACATTTTATTCAATAAAACAACACTGCAGGTCAGTTAAACCAAATTGGCAGATTAAATTACCTGGGCTGGTGTAGGTATGATCATTGGATTCAGATTCCCCCTGAACGTGCAGTAAATCTCTGCCTGTGGGGCTCAGACGTAATGCTCAAATCAGCTTTCCTCCGGGGCATTGAAAAGGAGCCCCCCTCTTCCACTTTAATTTGTCTTGTCAGCAACTGTTACTTGGGAAATGAGGCTTGAGCCCTTCCTGGTTTAGCCCTTAGCAGATATAATTGTGTAATGGCACCCCTTCGCTGCACACAGGATTGGGAGAGGAGCAACATATTCATGCCTGCTCAGCCACATCCAAGCAAAAACAGGCAACCATGCTCAAAATGCAGACGGGCAGCAGGCACGGTGAGCTCTGAAATCTGATGTACGTGCAAAAGTTGAAAATAACCCTAAACCCATTTGGAGGTAAAACTGGATTATTTTCAACCTTTATATGCAGGAACATTCACTGAGAATAAAATCTCTTCTCCCAAGCACAATTGCCAAGAGGGAACAGTAGAAATTGCATGCCAGTTACAATCAGCACACTGTCAGATTCTCACAAAATGTGTTAAGAAATGAAAAGCTATTGTATCTTATCAGCACAAAACCAAGAGTATAAAGCACAATGTAAAACTATATTTATTTACCCCTTTTGGAATGATCCTGTTCTGTTGCAGGATAGGGCCACATGCCTCTCCAAGCAGTGATAGTCTTATAGTATAGTTAGAAATATTATTAGGAACAGTGATTTTATAACACCCCAAGAAGGAACATTTTTCAGCCCTAATTAGCATGTTGTGCTTGTGGATACAACTAAAGCATTTAAAACAGACATCAGATGCACAGTGCCACTCTAAATATAGCACAGATGTTGAAATTCCAGCCCTCGTCTAGTTTTAAGCCCTGCTCACTCAGCCTGCTTTTGTTTTCTACTTCATTCCAGCAAACTGCTAATATCCCAGCGGCCTCCAGGATCGAGCCGTGAGCCGTGCTGTTAACTAGAGCCATGTTTGTGCTTTCACCTTTAACCTGCTGTCACTTTGGCTAATACTGAGCCTGTGTCACCTTTATTTAGCCACTGAGCCACCGTCCACTTTGCTTTAACCAAAGTTAAAGCAAAACTCATTATATCCGTAGCTGCTCACTGAAGTTTTGAGTGACTTTATTCAGTTGTTCATCATAGAAGAGCGAGTTATTTAGGCCCCATAACATTCAAAAACATGCAATTGTGATGCATTACGTAGTAAAGATGAAGATGCAACCAACAATTAATTGTTAATTATTTATTTGGGATTTTGACCTTGTAAATTAATATGATAGGAATGCCAGGATATGTTACTATCAAATACGGAACGTAATAAATGGAAACCAATTGCAGAAATATCAAATGTATGAATTGTATATTGCTGAGATATATTTTATTTTTTACATTTACATTTACAATCATATAATTCTGTTTTATTTGACACCAGTCTCTTGCTATTTTTGCTACTTATTTAGAATTTATTACCATTTCTATTTTTGCTCTTTGTTATTACAATATACTGTGACGCATGAGCTACTGTGTCTAAATAATTTCCCTTGTAGATCAATAAAGTCTAAGTCTAAATGAGTCAAGTGACATAAATATAAATCAATTATACTGTTATGTAATTTTCTGTGTTGGACAGTGGTCTCAAATAGATTTCTACAAATAATAAGTGAATAGCTCTCTACGCATTGTTAAGTAATATTAAGACACTACTTCATTGAATGTAGTAGTATTATTAGCTTATCACCACTATAGTCTCCCACTACGCCCATGTCATCAACATTAAGTAACACAGGGGCAACAACAGCAGGGTCCGGCCCATCCCCCCTTTACACTGTCTGCTCACTTCCCCCATCTCCCTATAAGCAGCAACATCCAAAACTGCAGTGTCAGGCCTAAAGTACTGGGTTTCCGGGCAGGACACTGAGATGTCTTTGGGGATACAGATGTCACAAACTCGGCAGCTCGATCTTGCCCACGGTATAATTTTTTTGAGGAGCGTTTTGACAGTTGGTACAGTTTCGCTATAGCAGCAGGGGGGAAAGGTCAACTTCACCACATACTCATGGCAAGAACACAATCAGTCACAGTTATGGCTAGGGCTGAATTTGCTTTTTATGGTGTGAGACAGGACTAAATAGAACATAAAAGATGGTTGTAAGGCCCCCCTCGTGAAGATGGTTTGTGCTGTTTGTGTGTCATTGTGCGGCGCAGTCGTGTAGGAAGAGCTCAAGAGTCTGTATTGTGTTGCAGCTGGTGGCAAAGTCACATTATGTGCTCTACTAAACAGGAACTCTGAGATGAGCAGAGTAACCGACGGAGCACTGGGCACCACTGGTTACGACAGCAGGCTTTAACTAACACTATCAGGCCTCCTGTAAAAGTGACAATCAAACATCACTCTAAGATGAAGACACAATAACACATCAGAATTAGTTACATAAAAGAGAAATGAATGAATGCAGTTTTCCCCATCAATCATCACGTTATGTTCTATTTAATTTTCTCGTGTCTCTGATAGTTGAACTGATATGTGTCACAAGACTCCTGCCTTATATAGTGTTATTATGAAAAGGTAAATAATACTGGATGTTGAAACTTTGCCTGGAATATTTCACTCTATGACATTAAACTTGTCTTGCATTTTTTATTACTTTTTTAATGGCTGTGAATGGGCTCGCCAAGATCTTACCTGTAACTTGACCTAGTGTCAGCTGCTTGTCTCCATGGAGATAGATAGGTTTAAAGTTACTGTAATATTATAGTAAATTTTAAAGCCATAAATATGATTATTTACCCCATAGAGATGGCCAAATTCTATGTCTCAGCAAGCATTGATTTAGATACTGGTCTTCCCATGCATTTTTGCCAAGAAATACTGGCTTGTAACTCCCTGTGGCTTAATATTTACAGTTCAAATAAGTAAACATTTGCTTAAGGAGTAGCACTCGATTTTTTCATGTAATAAGTAAAATCCGTCATACCCCAGCACTTAATATTATAAAAGCAGCTCAGAGGGTCAATTATAAATTTAAAAAATCTAATTATAAACATTTTTTTCAACTGTGAACCAGGAAGTAACTCTGCTTGGTAAGCTGTGTTTCACTTTTTTAAGATGCCTTTAAATAAAGGCCTGTAATAAGTTCATGTTATAATGGCTTCAAATGGCCCTTAGACAGATAGAAAATGAAAAAGATTAGATATGATTTAAATGATACCTATTCTCTGGTAGTCTTCAAATGGATCAATACCAATGCTGATCATGTATTGTCTGTTCGCTTATTGTTCCTGTATCTTTTTGACCCTCTGTGCACCCCCTCCCCTCTGCTAACAGCTGCCCCATGACTTCTGTTCACTCCCCTTTAAAAGGATCTTTGAAAGGGGGAGAGAATCAATATGATAAATCCAGAAGGACAGGCCGTTTTAATGTAATCAAAGTGGGTAAAGTACCACAAAGCCAAAAGCCAATGAAAGGTCAATACTGGCTCTTCTCCCAGTGTCAAAAACTATTCACGATTTAGACTAAAAACAAGCAAACAATCAGAAATTGATATTTAATCATTTTATAACCAAGGATACATTTTTTTGTTGGAAATTCTAAATGGAAATCAACATATTTTAAAGTAATTATTTTTGTGCGTTAGTTGTCATTGTTGAATAACCTTGTAAAAGTGAAATCAGGAAATGCTGAAGCACAGCCCTTTATTGTCCTCACTTTCAGCGGTATTCAGGTGTAAAAGCAAAGATGTCCTGTTGATGTCTTATACAGCACAGCTGTGAAAATGAATTGTGAGTGCAACATTACTTACTCATGAGTCCCAGCCTGTTTTGAGGACTTTTTTTCATTCAAAAGATAAATATTTTATATCTTTATCTTTGCTCAATATCAATGTAACTAGAAATATTATTGCTATTCTCACTTTCACTACCACTGCTTTTATAGGGGTAATAAAACAAGAAGTCGAAAGCAGAGAAAGACATCATGGTTCTGTTCTGTTTGCTTGTGTCAGCTAATAGAAAACTCTCATTCATTATTGATGTGTCAGAGGGGGTCTGGATTTCTCTGCGGAGCAAAAACTAGGCTAACTGATGTCAGGTGTCTCCTGATGTGCTACCATTCTTCCCAACACTGCCTGCCTATTGGTGGGCACATCATAACAATAAACTATTTCAAATTGCATTCCTGATAAAGATTCAAAGAGAGAATTATTCAAACATTTTGTCATAAATTATATTATTATATTTGTGTATTATCCATCAACACATTACACAAGACAGTGAGTGCTCTTTGTGTGTGTCCTCAGCCTGGATAAAACCTACAATAGCATATGGATAGTCATACAGGGTTGTCGAAAATATATACCCAGATATGAATCAATACTGTTTTGAGCAGGTATTGATACTGAAAAATAATTACATACATTAGATAAAATTGGACCTTTAGTTTTGAATGGTCTAGATCTATATCAGACATGGTAAACTGTAAATTGTTTGTGTTGAAAATTACACACTATTGTCTTTTTAACATCATTGGTCATCATTTGGCATTATAAGGGCATATAGTGTGAAACAATGCAACATTAATATGCTAATGTTAGAATGCTTGGAGGCAAATGGTTTGACTTTTTGAGGTGAGTGAAATCAGCCTCAGTGCATTGGTCCATTGGTCTCTATGGTGATGGTCCCTGTGAGGCTGTCATGTGCACTGCCATACCAGGCTGCCATGATTACAGCTTTCAACAAACCATTTTAGCTTTCATGAATGCATTTTCAATGACAAAATCAGGGCTTGTTTTTGCAATCAAATTTTCTTTTTTCCAGCTCATTAAAAAAAATTGTTCAGTGTTTTCAGCATTGTTGGTATAGTACTAAACTCTTAAATGCTACCAGACCTTGACACAAATGAAAAACATGTCACTTTAGTTAGCCAATCTAGCCATTTCTATGTAAAGCGTGTGATTACCGAAGCAATGTATAAGATGCAATACAGGCTGTATACAGCATGTGTTTGTGTCACTGCATGTGCCTTTGGCATTCAGGCTTATACATCAAGCATGTGATAAATGCATTGAATGATTAATCTACCGTAATATGTTTATTATGTCACAATTTTGTCTTATATCATTTTTATGAATAATCTAAATATACCACTAATTGTCATTGGCTTGGTCACCTATACCAACATAATGAGACAGGAACCATATGTGGAAAAAACAGGTCAAAATGCTATGTAATTCATATTTATTTTATTTGAGTTTTGCGTAACAGAAAAGAGCAGTCTGTTAAAACTTGTTTCACAACTAAACTACAGTCAGAGAAGAATATTAAGCAGATATTAATATTACCAAAGCAATATCATATAAAAATAGTTTCATACTGCATCACTGAAGCATGTCCTGATTTGAGCCCAATGAATCTTGATGTAGACTTGGTTTGGTCCTATTCTAGTCCCGGTTTAGTTCAGTTTTAATGTGGCATGTGTTAGTGCTGCCACAGTGTGAAAATTTTAAACTCGATTTTGATATTTAGGGAAAAGCTTGATGCCAGTTTCAATGCCACAAAATGTATCCATTTTGTTTAGACAATCTATTTAATTAATTAATGTAATATAGTTTTGTTAGTCTTATCATTTGTTCTTATTTTAGCAAAGATATGGATCAAAACAATTTTAAAACTGAATCAGAAAAGTTCAGATTTTGTCCTGTTTTGCCACTATTGACTTTGTTTACATAGGCTACTATTTATAGTGTTAGCAAGTGTCTGGGTATCATTTTTGACAACACTACCGGAGTAGCTCTTATAGAGGTTATTAAAGTAGCTCAGTAGGAGGAGACTCTGGATGTAGTGTCCATTCAAGTCTGGCCGTGCTTGTTCTTCTGATGTGGTACAGCAGAACAATCTCCCAAGCAGTACGTGTGAGTCTTAAAGGTGCTGTACCTGATTTTTACTGTCTTTCACTTCCCTAATGCATAGCGTCATAATTATTCACTGTTTATAGGCACTTTTTAAGAGGCCAGCCAGAGTTTTACAGTTAGGGTAATACTAACAAACATTTGCATGCTTAGCATGTTAACTATGCACTGGAGGATTAAAAAAAATACTTGTAATTAAATGCAGATAGCACACAGCAGTCTCATTTGTACCACTGTACTGTAAAAGAAGGTTTTGCTCAACTACATTGAAAGAAAATGGACTACAGTCACTTTAGTGCACCCTTCATATTTGTGTGATACTGAATAGCTCCACACCTCTGTCCTGCAATGTGACTTTGTTGACCTCTTCCTTTGTGTTTGGCAGTTGGATAACCTGGACGAGCAGGCTGCACAGATCCGCAGAGAGCTGGACGGCCGTCTTCAGATGGCAGACCAGATTGCCAGAGTGAGTCAGACTCTGCAGGAGACTCTTCACATTCCCTTTAATAAGCCCTGTTGTATAGTTGGTAGTATGTTGCTAATATGGTGATACTTGGTGTTTGGAGCCTACTGTGAGCAACCGGCCACCCACTCACCTGCTCTCTTCCAAATGGGACTCATTCCTACTCTGGCTGTGTATCACAATGTCTCAATATTGCTCAATATTCTGAATGCTTTTTAATACCCTCACCTATAACCCAGTAGGGCTATATATCTGTATGTTTTTTTCTGTACCTATTTCTAGACATCTCTAGAACAACAAAACATGCTCTTTAGTTTGATTCAATATTGTTTCTTAAATAGAAAACTATGGGTTGTATCATACATTTGTGGTAATTATGGTTCTTTTAATGGTGGTCTCCCAGGACTCACCAGGTACTCAATATGTTTTTGCTAGCAACAAGGACTTATCAGTCTTAATGCTTACATTTGTTGATATAAATATATTACAAAAACAGTAACAGGTTTTGAGGTTTAGAATGTAAGTAACATTTGGCTAGAATAGTTACAAGTTTGTCTTTAATTTCTTCATTTATTTTGTACCAGGGCGGCAAGTTCCCTAAATTTGTGTCCAAAGAGATGGAGGCTATGTACATCGAGGAGCTGAAGTCATCCGTGAACCAGCTAATGGCCAATTTAGAGAGCATGCCCGTGTCGAAAGGAGGGGAATTCAAACTGCAGAAGCTCAAGCGGGGACACAATACCTCCATCATCGACATGGGCCAGGAGGATGAGAACACACTGTCCAAGTCCGACGTGGTGCTGTCCTTCACACTCGAGGTATGCACACGCCCCATCAGGAACTTTATTTCACTAGGTCCATTCTTATAGATTCTGTCACTTTTCAACCACTCCACACTCAGAAGGTGGAAGTACAGTTGCTAAAAATTGTCTAGAAATATGAGTACTGACATTTCAAAATAAAGGTGAAACGTCATAATTTTAAAGAGCACTGTGAACCTTTTCTGGTGATGGGTCCGTCACCTGCTTGTCTCCATGTGGATGCTTTGCTCGGAAAGGTCCTCATTATGGTATTAAAGTTATTGATCTCCAGGAAGATAGAATGCATGTGTTTCAGGTAATTTTGAACAATAAAAAGACACATCTTTAATAAACAGAAGATAGATACGTTTAATGCCATACTGTGAATCATTCCAGGCAAAGAAAAGACATCTCCATGGACATGAGAAGGTGACCAACCCTCCACCAAAAAAGTACACAGTGCACCTTTAATTATCAATTAGTTGAACTAAAACAAACTGAAGGAAGCCGTATATGAAAGATCTTTGAGCCCAGCCCTAAACAGGCACGGAGGCCAGCTCCCTCGTACCAGGGACAGGGACGTATCAAGGATGCCCCAGGTGTTTTTGGTGACCCGCCACTACATTTGGTGGGAGTCACAGTCACCTATACAAGCTCTGATGAAGCTACTTGGCTGGTAGCTAAATGTTGGCTTCAAGAGTAAGTCCAGTTGGTTTGGTACCTATTCTTTTGTATATTTATTCCTTGATGTCTTAAAATTTGCATCAATAAGATTTAGTTAATCACAAAATGGAATAGAAAAATACATACAACTGCAAGATAATTATTAAATATTTGAAAAACCAACAATGAATTCACATAGACAAAATCTCTTTTCAGATGGACATATGACCTCACTGTTAAAGGTTATGTCATTAATGCATGGAAACAGGCTTTCTTCTTCAGGCCATTATTACTCAACTTCAGAGTTTGCCCATAAAGCCTATACATTCCACCACTATTACAGCTAGACTTATTTCTAAAAGCACCACATGTGAAACCAGCTGCAGCCCTTTTAACCTGCTCCTTTAATGTGAATGTGAGTCATCCTATTATCAGCTCATCATCAAGGTGCTCTCACCAGTGAAAGAGAAGCGGTCACACCTCCATTTATGATAGCGTGTGAATCCACAGTCGTACTGTTCTGTGCCTGTGACGCTCATTGTGGGCTCAAATACACCGGAATAAAGGCCAGTCAATTATTTGCACAATATCACCAGACCAAAAACAACAAAATATTCTGTCTATATCCTGTAAAATGACTAACCCTGTAGTTTAGACCTTCACAAAGATGTTTATGGGATTCTTGTGTTTAATGTTTAGATGTTCAGTATTTTCTCAGATGTTAATGCTGGTGGAAATGTGAACTTTGAAAAGAGTCCTATTGAAACATAAACTGCAAATCTAATTGCAATTGCAATGTTTGTAAATTATTAACTGAACAAACTCCCAGCTGTCAGATAACTATAACAGGTTATGTTGCTGTTACTATATAGAATAATTTACCACTTATGTTAATTAATTGTTCATTAAAGCAACATGATGATATAACTGTTAATAACACTGAACATACACATGCCTTAAACTAATCATCTTAATGCCCGCCGGCCAATCTTGATAATACTTAATTCTTCCTGTCACTCATTTACAATGTTTGCCTCCAGCAGAACATTTAATTCTTGTGGGTATTAAATGGGGCCTATGTAAAGCCTGTAAATGTGCGTAGCCCGATGCCGTAATCTGCTATGTGGACTCTTAATAAATAATGAATGTTTTTAGTGTTACAGTTACTAATAGGTTGCCTTAATAATAGTCTTTTATTTAATATATTTATTTAATCTAAATAATTTCTAAATTTCACTATGGTCAGTGTACTCCTCCTGTGCAAGTTTTATGGTATTACATTTTGAACATCTGCTTCTGCTCTCCTGAAGGACAAACATACTGACCACATATTTTACTGTTTCGTCTAAAATTGACAGCAGCCCCATGTGATGTGTAGTGTTTTGAAAAGTCTTAACCACTGTCATTGTAGAAATTCAGCAAAATTATTAATAGTGCATTGCATTTATGGCAGTCATTTATGTATAGAGAAAGAATGGGTTGTGTAGACGTACTTTTAACGTCAAGTGGGATTCAAACATGTCCCCACTTTATATACACTGTTCTGTCTGATAACACCACAGTGATAACACTAACTATCCAAGCATGGCATTTTCTGCATCAAATGAGTTAGTTTTGATTCTGTTTTAATATTAAGGGTATCACATGAAAAACCTACTTAAGTAAAAGTATTAAACTACCCTTTTAAAAATGTACATAATGGTGCACTATGTAACTTTTTGGTTGGGGGTCCGTCACCTGCTTGTTTCTATGGATATGTCATTCCTTTTCCTAGAATGTTCCACAGTAGGACATTAAACAGCTCTCTTTTACATGTATTAAACTACGTGATCTGACCTGTAACTTGGTCTAGTTTTGTCTCCATGAAGGTACAAACGTTTAATACCATACTGTGAAATATTTCAGACAAAGCAGTGACATTGCCATGGAGAAAAGCATTTGACAAACCCTCCACCGAAACAGTTACACAATGCACATTTAAAGATTAAAAAGTAAAAGTATTTCACACAGATTTTGAGGCCTAATAAAGCAGACCCTTTGCTATCAACTACCCCCCGCCTCACGCCCAAAGCTGTCGGGATAAGCTGCTGCTGCAAAGGTTAAGTGGTGGAAAATGAACGGATTTGACATGACATGCAGCTGGTGAGTCACTGCTTGTGGCTGTGTGTCCTTGCAGGTGGTGATCATGGAAGTACAAGGGCTCAAGTCACTGGCCCCAAACCGCATAGTGTACTGTACCATGGAGGTGGAGGGAGGAGAGAAGCTCCAGACCGACCAGGCCGAAGCATCTAAGCCCACGTAAGCCATAAACTGTTAAGCATCTCACATGAGCCTACGAACTGTAATCAACTGCAGTAGGACCAACCACAGTCACATCATTCACTTTTAGGTCATAAGATAAATCATTTTCTATATATTGACTTATTACCTTGCCGTTACAATAAGCTGAGTTACAACAGTTAGAGCCTATAAACGAAGATTTATATGAATAAAGGACCCATATTATGCTATTTTTCCTCATCACAAACATATGTGGAGTTGTGTTTTGTTTCAGTCACACATGTTTATCACACAAACCCTGCATATTTAGACTGTGTTCTTTAAAAAGGAAAACAATCTGTACCCCCTTGTGATGTCATGTGGTACAGGATGTGCTCCACTGTGTTTTTAAACTCTATACATCTTCACTTGAATCATTTAGATGATTTCAGCCCTGGAATTGCCAATCTCTACTGAACAAACGGTAAAAGGAGCTGTTAACTGAAAAATGCACAGAGCTCTGGAGATGTAGACAGCTCAATAATTACTTAGACATATATGAATGAAACAAAGCATAGCTCCATGTGTGTTTTTGAGGAGGAACATTATAACTTAACTTAAAGCTCACAAGAGTCAGTTTGGCAGAATAGAGGACCTTTAACAGAAAAGGCAAATTACAATGCAAATCACTATATTCTTGTAATTTTTACTATGGGGATTGGAGACCTCAGAAAATAATCGCTAGAAGGACAGAAGATTGTTGTAACTTCAAGTACAAAGACTACACATTCAAGATGTTTTGTTCAAGATGAAAATGTAACTTTTCAAAGGTTTCAATCATTTTTTCATCCAGTTCAATGACTATTGAATATTTCTCATCTCTTCTGTTTGTATGACCTTGGGTTCCTTAGTTGACTCTTTTCTCTCTCCTTGCACAGTTCAATGTTCTCTCAGTGTCAAATACTTTTAAAATACCTGCCATCAAAATGTTAATTGCCAGAGTTGTCAATCAATTAGCAGGTCAAGGTAATAACACTGGTTATTGCTAAAATGTCCTTCAACATCATTATACATCAAGCTGCTATTACTACTACTATGACTTCATTAATTCAAACCTCATATTTCAGAGAGCCTCAGATGTGAATGAGAAAGGGATTACATAAAACAAAAAGAGGCTTTGTGCGTAGGTGGAAATTGCATGTGCACAAGAGCAACACAACAGTTACCAATAGTGTTTCTATCACCAAAACATAACAAGCTGCCATCTTTAAAACATTTCAAATTCATGTATTTTTTCTTATGTTGTCAGTAATCGTGTGTAATTTGACCTGGCTGAGCTTCAATATCATTCAGAGGAAGAGTTGTAGTTGCACAGCGATGTCAGGTCTATTAATAGAGCCTAGATTGATCCACAAGGTCACCTTCATAGTGCTACAATGGCTCCCTTCAGCTGCTGCTTGGGATGTGGGAACTGCAGTGTCCAGGCTTTGCATTCATCACAATTACAAAAACACCACGCTGCATTTTGACACAATGGGAGGAGAGGAGAGAAAGCCGTCTACAGTGTATATATTTCCATGTTAGTATCATATTTTTTGACAATTTAAGTATTTCGTTTTTTAGTGCAACCATATCAGATCATTGCTCTGTTTAGTTATTTAGGGATAGATTTGGTTTACTTCTTGATCTTGACCCAACCTTCTTTATTTAAGGTTTAAGATTGGTACAAAGAGCGTCTCTGGCTTCCCAATCAATTAAAGCGCACATAGCCCCTTACAAAAGACGTAACGTTTAAATTAAAGAGTCATGGAAAATCAAAAGCAGATATAATCATAATTGTGAAACTTATCCCTCTATATCTTTTGGGCATTTTTCTTTTATAATAAGCAATTTAAAAAATCACTCAGTCACTGCTTGCAATATATTTTTTCACTGTGTGCTATGTTGCAATCCTATGTCTGTGTAATATTGTTATGTTGATTTGCTTTGTCACATTCAAGGTCCAGCTTCACAATAACAAAGAAAAAAACATATGTATGGTTATACAATTCAAAACAACACAATAAGCAAACCAGTGGGAGGTAAAGGGGACATATTATGTATTGTATCATCTAATCAAGAACAGGTATACAACAAACCGTGTTTAATGAACATAATGTCATCTTGACCTTTTGCTTCTACCTTACCATTGCTTCTGGCCAGTTTGCTCATTTCATCAGTAGTTTTTATAAAGGCTTTTTCTAATGAATAAAAAACCTGTCACCTTATGTAACTAAACAAAACATGCCTGACTTTGCAAAATTAATTTTAGGACTTCTGCCGTTTCTTGTTTTCTCTTTTCTTCAGCTGACACACAATAAATGTTGCTGATAGGATGAGTGCTCTTTTATAGAGAAATCATGCAGGTTTAAAAAATGGCTGGATTATAAATAGAAGGGACAGTGCTATTATTCATTGTCTCATCCTGCCTCTTCTGCTGCAGTTTCCCTTTGTGTGTCATGAACTACATAAATGTATTATATCTGTCCTGCAATGTGGACTGCAATCCCAGTGGTGCTGAAAGTGTCAGCTGTTGTTGTGTGTTAGTGTCTAGTCCCCTTTGCACCTGCATCGTTTTAATTTATGGCTGTACTGAAAACATTCTATGATGTCATGGAAGCTACACTCATGAGACTGTGTGTTGTGTGTTTCAGCTGGGGCACACAGGGGGACTTCACCACCACACACCCGCTGCCTGCCGTCAAGGTGAAGCTGTTTACGGAGAGCACTGGTGTGCTGGCGCTGGAGGACAAGGAGCTGGGCAGGGTGACGCTTCCTCTCTCTGTTTTATACACCTGTTTACAGCACACAGTCAACACAGCATCTGCACTTGTCAGTCTAATACAAGGCTAAAGTGCTTCTCACAACTAACACAACATCATCTTTTGAGTCACTTATAAAAATAATTGATAAGCTCTCAGCGCAGACACCAGAGGGGACAGCAGTCCTGTATTTGTTCCCCAGTCCTTAAGCAAACATTTGTCTATGTTTATACTCAGAAAGTTTTCTGTTCTGTTATTGTCTTAAGTGTGCACCTAGAGGTCTGTATTGGACAGCACTTGGTAATATGGCAATATATACTATTGACAGGGTATTGACTCTTCATTAGCACTGACGATGATCATGGCAGAGAAAGTGATGATCAAAGACAGTCTGGGGTCTTCTGAGTTAATTGGCTCTCTGGCTTTATATCCCCCTCATACCTGAAAGAAGTAATGAGAACCAGAAGAGAGGGTCACAGGGCATGTAAACTAGAAGATGGAGAGGAAATATGCATCAGTAACCAGACCATAAACTATACTACTGTCCTATTTTGGGGTGGTCAAATCATCTGTCAATGTGGAAGATATCACATCTTGAACATCCTCGTAGCATTCAACAATTTTTTTTTTAACTTGCTAGTCCTCTGTGTTATTTTTTTTTCTGTCATTTTTGCTCATAAGACTCCATGATTGCTTTGACACAAACAGCCCATGCATTTTTCTGTTTGGTTAATCCGCCTGTCACCCCCATTGGAAATTGGCTGGACAGGATATATTGACGTATTATATAGAGCAGGACATTGGCAGAATTGTTATTTCAAATGCATCTAATTGAAACCTTGCTTAGATATTCCAGAGGTAACTGGACCTACCTGTAGTCAAAGTTAGTGTTCTAGATGAGGCAGGGGTAGGCGTCTTGCCGTAGCTCTAACCTTGTGTGTATGGGCCTGTTTGATCCCCTCTGCAGCGGCGATGGCAGAGAGGCACGTTTCCTGAAAGCTCTTTAACTCACCAAAGAGAGATTAGGCCTCCTCTTCAGGGAGCCTCTGCAAAGCACCGCTCCACAACACTTTCATTCTCTCACTTCCTATAAAAGTCAAAGACTCACAGCAGCTTTTTTCAAGCACTTTTCCTCTTAATGTTGCAGGAGATGGTCATTTTATTAAATCTGTTACATTATGTTCTCTGAGTGCAGGTTGTGCTCCACCCCACTCCCAATAGCCCCAAACAGTCGGAGCTCCATAAGATGACTGTTACCAAGGCATGCCCAGACCAGGACCTGAGGATCAAACTGGCCATCCGCATGGACAAGCCTCAGAACATGAAGCACTGCGGGTGAGGCAGGCCTGGACTACGGAGCTCCAGCTCTCACAACTCCTTGGCCTCATTTTCTAGTCACGTACCATGGAAAAATACTGTCAAGTGCACTACACCCCCTGGTGGACGCTAAGGTGTACTTGAAGTGTTTAATGTAGGGGTGCTTAATATAAAACAGAAAAGAGTAATGCTTCAGATATACAAGGGTACTGAAGATAACCTTGAGTGGATTAAGAGTTTTAGTTTTGTGAATTTTCTGCGGCAGGTACCTCTGGGCATTTGGAAAGAATGTTTGGAAGCGCTGGAAGAAGCGTTTCTTTGTTCTTGTACAGGTTAGTAAAAAAAAAAAAAAACACATATTTGCATCTTCATATTTGCTTTGCAAGTCTATAGTAGCTGTAGTGATGAGGCTACTGAGGCGGAATAACTTTTGTCAGATAATTTTTGCAATCTTTCTAATTAATTTATATATTTTTATTATTATTTTCAGGTGAGCCAATACACATTTGCCATGTGCAGCTACAGAGAGAAGAAGTCAGAACCACAGGAACTTCTCCAGCTGGACGGATACACTGTAGACTACAGTGACCCACAGCCAGGTCTGTGCAAATTATAAACTCAAAACATGAAATGTTTTTATATGAAGTGATGATTTTCTGTTTAAACATAATACGAAGTAAAATATATTACCAACTACTTTCATATGAACAAATATTGCACGTTTGAATGACTATTAAATTAATAGACTTAAATAGACAAAAAACAGACACATATTATAATGCAAGATTATTGATAAACATGTCACTTGAATGTACACCAAAATATTTGTACTAACCACCTATAAAATGTTGCATGTGCTTGAGCAGGTTTGGATGGGGGCAGAGCCTTCTTCAACGCTGTGAAAGAAGGTGACACTGTGATCTTTGCCAGTGACGATGAGCAGGATCGCATCCTGTGGGTCCAGGCCATGTACCGCGCCACAGGCCAGTCCCACAAGCCCGTCCCGCCCACTCAGGTCCAGAAACTCAACTCAAAAGGGGGCGTGTCTGCTCAGATGGACGCTCCCATTTCACAGTTCTGTAAGTAGCACCACACGTGTACCTAACCAATAAGCTCACATATAGCAGGCAGCAGTTTTCATCCACAAATCAATGTTGAGGTGTAACTCATTGTTGTCTCACGCCATGCGCTCCACACTGCCGTCACAAATGTGCTGGTAGAACTAACACACAAGCACGCACACACAACTCACGGAATCCCATAGCATCTGATGGACCGCTACTGTTTAAGGTGCAACCCCATAAATGATATAATACTGTAATCTTCCAAAATTGGCCTGTAAATGTAAAAATATGGATTAAGTAAGAATGACTAAATGGGGTTGGATTAAGACAGTACAACGTTGACCCTTACTATAGTTATTCATAGCTGTAAAGGGAAGTTGTAGCACGTGCTAACCACTCTGCTAATATACCCTTAACAGCACCACTCATGTAGCAAAGGTGAAGGTAAGATCATGTACAGTAGTGTGGCATCTGTACGAACTTCTGTCTGTTCAATGTATCGTGTTCTTGATCATTACTGAGAAAAATCTAGTAGTAGTAAAAATATACTTATACTTATACTTAAATATACTCCAAATATTTAATGTGTATTTTCATTATAATTTCAAAATAATAGATCCTGCTATTCGGAACAATTTCATGCAAAGTACAGTATTATTTTTTATACAATTGGCACTTTATCCAATGTAATTAAGCTCTCTGTATTCTCGTTACATACTAGTAAATCTAAAGACATGAACTGTAAGAATCTTTAACCACCTAAAGTCTATGTTGTTTCTTCATTGGTTTCTTTGTCCAGTATGTGAGTGTTCTTGTGGTTAGTTGACTTCTCTGATGCCAGCTGTTGCCATTCAAAGCGTCCACACAGTGGCACAAACCCTCCTCTTCCTCCCTGAAACATTGTGGCACACCACGCAAACATGTTTCAACCCTGGTGCTCTTGAATGGCACTGGGACCATAACATACACAGCCTCCTCACTCTGCTGCGAAAAGGCTATTTAAATGCTCAAATGGGGAGTAATTATTCTCATGGTCAAGTGTGTCATGACTGATTCATATTCTGAGGTATACAAATTGTGCTGTGGAGTTTAGGCATACAACACAGCTATCCAGAAGTTTGCAGTTTTTTCCTGGTTTAGGCTCTTGGAATCTTAATAGGCTGTGTGGTTGATTTGCCAAAATACAGTATTACAATGTAAGATGGCACTGTCAGGAATTAACTCTTCAAAACTAAAACTGCAGATTAGTGCACTATTTGTTTGGTTTGAAACTGGTATGAAATTTGGCACAAATAACATCAAAATGTCATGTTTTAAGAAAAAGCTCTAGCCTCTTGAAACAAAGGACAGAAAGTTTCCAAGAGAGTTTGTAAATGGTAGCTATACTGTACATAAGGCTCAGTGTTAGAGCTCTGTGATTTATTGTATTTTTTGTTTTTGGTTATATTTTTAGATTTTGCTTGTACTAAACTAAATGATTTGGCCAAAGATAAAAACGAGCACTATATCTTACACTTTTACCAGAGGTAATACCTCTATTTAAAACCATTCCCATACCTCTACACTAAACCAACACACACATACAACAAGGAGGAAAGAGACCAGACGGGAGCTTAAATGGTCTCCCTATGTTTTATATATCTACCGTCTGACAGTAAGACATTATTTTGATCTTCAGCTCTGGACTTTGTGAGTACTTAAACTGAAACCCAGATCAATGCACTGCAGCAGAGTGAAGAGGACACATGACTTTCTTTTTCTCTGTCTGTTTCTATAGCTCTTTTTCACACTCCTCTTCCTGTCTCTGTCTCTCTCTCCTGTCTCTCTTTCTTTACACAATGTCTCTCGCCACATACCCACCACACACTCTCATGTCGGTATAGGCTGTTGTTTTTTCAGTTGTGTTTTCTACTACTTTCTCATGCTTTCTGCCTGTTACCCTTCTTGAGTGATGCTAGTAGCTGCTAGGTCAGGGTATCTCTTCTCTTCCTCCAGCCTTGTTGCTAGTCTTTATGTTATATTCTGGTTTGTCCCTTCTTACCCTGCTGTCTTCTAGCTGGACTCAAGGGTAAGTGCTTCCCTGTATAGCCGGCACAGCTCAGATAATCCCCGCTGATTATCTGACCAATGCAACGTTCTCTATCTCTCTGAACCCCCTTCCTTTCTCTTCTCCTTTCACGTCTCGCTTCATGTCTTCTTACTAGATCTTAGTTTATTTTTTAATTTCTATTTTTTTCCGACGACCTCTAACTTGAGGATCGAAGTATCTAAGCATCCATTTGTGCCAATATAGGATGCATGTAAGAAGTTTTTGATTTCAGCAATGGTTCAACTTGATCTTACAGCTGTTACTGCATAATTGCCTTCTCTCTGTATTCTCATTGGTGAGCAGATCCCTCAGTGTAAAGCCTTACGTAATCTTATAACATATGCACATTTCCTTTTGGCAAATTTATTCAAATCTTTATTAGATTTTCAACTGCTTTACATCAGAGGGCTCAATCTTTTTACTTATTTTCTTTTTATTTGAGAGTTGGCAAATATGTACGCGGAGTATTCTGAATGCCCCAGTAAACAGAGTATAGCTTATGCCGCCCCCTACTGCCAGTAAAATACTCTGGACTTATCCCACGATTAGCTTAGTAGCTTGTAGTCATACAAACCGCAGTTAAGCCCAGAGCAAAGGCCCGAATTCATTTTTGTTTTTGACTGCCCTTTTGTTTGCCTGTATAGGAACACACCTGTGTCATGTGACCATAACTAAAACATTATCAATACTCTTATCCTCCCCATATACCCCAGAGAATGTCAGCTTCATGCTACTTTACCCATGCACCAGATTGTATTGCTCCCCCTTAACAGACTTCTCCAGTAGTGATATGCCTTGTTAGAGAACCATGAATACACTGCAACATACTCCAAGTATTGTCAACTTGCAAATGCCTCTAGGAAAAAAAAAAAAAAAAAAAAAAACAACTGAAGGAATGCCAGAAAAAATGGAAATACTATTGAATTTGCAAATGTGCATGGTATTTAAAAGTTAATGAGGAGTCACGCTGATCTCCAGCATGTAATGATTTATCAATGAATGCCGACAGTACGTGCCTATTCACAATTTATTACTCATGGGTGATTATTGACAACTGTTTATTCCACTGTTAGTATTGACTTGTATTTTTGAGGTTTTTTTTTTTTTTACAACCAGCCAGAGGAGAATTAGTCACGTTGTCTCATAGCTCACCCCTCTAGCATTTTCACATTTTGAATATATTTTCATGCTCATTTTTGACCACTTTTGCTCACTATTCCTCTTCAGTATTCCTTTGCACTCACTAATACCACTTTTTAATCTAAATGTTTTGCACAATGGTGCCCTCTACCTGTCACTTGTCCATGTTTTACCTGTTGTCTCGCGTTTTTGTGTGTCTTAGATGAACTAAAATAACTTACAGCTCGCACCTCTACAATAGAGAGTTCCTGTAGTACTTGACCTTTGACCCTCCTAAACCTGTAGGGCAGGCAGATGTCACTCAATGCCTGATTTGGTCCATCAGCCTATAGCTCTCCCAAAAATAATTGTTCCGCCTTCACGCTCCAATCATTTCCATTCACAGAGTGTTTCATGACATAGCCTGTTTCTCACAGAGGACACCACTGCATCTCTCTATACAGTTTGCCTGAATGTCCTCATCATCTTGTGTATTGCTTCCAGATATCAATGTTAATCTAATCTTTAAATGTGTTACTAATTTCCATATTTCTGAGACAGCAGAAGCATATTAGAAAGTAGCTTTTCCAAGGCTATTCTTGTTTTCATTTTTCCAATATGCCGTAAATGTCATTTAGTGATTAAGAATGGCAGAATCTATTGAATACATAGTTTAGTTAGTATGCATTACAAGTTTTCTTAGAGCATTTTTTGTCATCATAGATATTGACTTTTTATATTACAACAACTCCAGGGAATGAAAAAGTCTTGCATGCACACGGTGTCCAAGCAGTTGTCCCCTGTAGCATAGTTGTAGTTTTCCAATCTCTTAAAGCTGGCTTGACACAATGCAAGTTGACAATGTAAGCTGTAAATGTTTATAATTTGCCCTTAGAAGTAGCCAAATAGCTCCCCCTGTTTGTGCTGTGATGAACTGACTGTCTGGCCTCACTCATGGCTGTCTTCTGAACCGTGTGCTTCTCCCTGTGCCGTTGGCCGGATAGATGCTGACAGAGCTCAGAAACACGGCATGGATGAGTTTATCTCGGCTAACCCCTGTAGCTTTGACCACGCCTCCCTTTTTGAGATGGTGCAGCGGCTCACACTGGACCACAGACTCAATGACACCTTCTGCTGTTTGGTAAGACCCTGCACACACATCCATTCCTCTGAATGAATGAAGTACTCTTAAAATGAATGACTCTTTTGTGTAGGGATGGTTCAGCCCAGGCCAGGTCTTCGTCCTGGACGAGTACTGTGCCAGGAACGGGGTGAGAGGCTGCCACAGACACCTGTGCTACCTGCGGGACCTGCTGGAGAGGGCAGAGAAGGGGGCCATCATTGACCCCACTCTGCTGCACTACAGCTTTGCTTTCTGTGCGTCCCATGTCCATGGGAACAGGTGTGCATAAAGCTCACACATGCATCCACATTCCTCACAAATCAGCCCACAGAACTAGAGCAGTGAACCATGATCCAGAAAAGAGCATAAGCAGCGACTTCTAAGCACACACTCATTCTGTCTCATTATTCACCTGCTTAATTTTGTTATGATTTGTGTTCTGTTTTTATGTTGGTATTTTGTGTTGCTTTTTTGTTATGTTTTTAATCAGTTGTATATTTCTATACTTTTGTTTCTATCATTTTGTTTTCTTTTCTCTTTGTCCTTTGTTGACATAGTTTCTTACTTTCCATATTATTCATCCTCCCACGCGTCTGTAAAAGTCAGAGAGGGCAGCTACTGGGGGCCGCTGGGCTATGAGGCCCTCCAGTCCCCAAAGAGCAGCCTAAGTCCAGACCCCTGCACTGCCACATTACCGGCACGCATGTTCAAGTTTAGAAAGAGAAAGGAGCTCAAATTTCCTTTCTTTCAAGTGGCTAAAAGGTGAGCCCAAGTCATATTTTGTGATTGTTACTAAGAGATCTCATCACCATGTGCTCCTGCGGAGCGTAAAGCTGGCAGCACATTGCTCTTGTCAGACTCAGTCCAAGTTGCATAAGTGAAACCTCAGCAGGACGTCAGCTCCCTTCAGTGTGTGGTGTGATCTCCACAGGCCTGATGGGCTAAGCACAGTCATTGTGGATGAGAAGGAGCGCTTTGAAGACATCAAGGAGCGGTTGCGTGTGATTTTGGAAAACCAAATTGTAAATTTCAGGTAATTAGCTAATCACTCACATCATATAGCCTTAAGTCACTCAACATTCTGACAGATTTCTTGCCCTAACTTTGTGTCCTTTCTTGTAGATATTTTTTCCCCTTTGGTCGTCCAGAGGGGGCGCTGAAGGCAACTTTATCTTTGCTAGAGCGGGTGTGTAGATTTAAAACATATTTTAACATAAGTAAAGGGAGGATGAAAAATGAGAGGATGAAATATACAAAACCCTCTGACTGTGTCTGCAGGTCCTGATGAAAGACATAGTGACCCCAGTCCCTCCAGAGGAAGTGAAGGGAGTAATCCGCAAATGTCTGGAGCAGGCAGCACAGCTCAACTACCAGCGGATTAAAGACTATGCCAAAATTGAAGGTAAATGACAGACACAGGAGTTATTCAATGTGCCTCAAAGTGTAACATAACTGCCCATAAGGTGACTTTATTCTCTCATGGTTGATAATGTGTGGAAAATAGCACATTCTTAGAATAATTCTAAGTGACTTGTTGTTGTCATGATTTCTTTCTGAGCACGCAGTGAGCTCACTTGGCATATGGTATATTTGTGTCCATATCCCAAATGACCTGTGACAGTGTGTGGGTCCTTTTGTCTCTCAGTCCAATAACTTTCTCCTTTGTTTCAGGCCCACTTTAGCTCTGTGCTGTTCTGTAGGTCAAGTTGGCTTTTGTGTAGAGGTGTGTGAGTAAAAATGCATTCAAATCCAAAGCCCTGAAATCTGTTGATTGATGTGCTGATCTGTCATTGTGACTACATGGACTCCGGCTGTGTCTCTGGCCCTTTTAGACGTTAGGTGACTGGACCCCTTTCGCCCTTTGGACAATCTCTCTCTCTCTCTTCACCTCTGCCTCAAAATCTCTCCTTCACTTCCCTCTTGTACACGTTGCTTCCTTCCCAAAGTAACTAAAGACACTCTGGAATTTAAAGCAACAGACAGCTCCCTGCACCGCTTGCATGTGCTTTGACATGTAACACATGACAGCATGGATTAAAAGATCTAAAGACATTTCTGGATGTCTTATTAAACCTACCAGGGTGCTAAAGATACTAAGGACTTTAGTATCTTTTCCAATGATTCCCACTGTCACTGTGAGGCCACTTTACTAGGTGCCTCCTGAACTCAACTTCCCATAATCCCTCTCGTTTGTAGTCTTCCCATGTCTGACCCTAGCTTCCTCTTGCACGGTCCCATCCTTTTTTGTAGGCAAAAAGAGGGAAATGTTTGAGCACCCTGTCTTCTGCTTGGCCTCTCAAGTGATGGATTTAACCATCCGTGAGTACCTCCATCTCCGCGTCCATGAACCTCCTCAACCTCAAAACTTTCTTTTACATTTTTTACCTTCCAGCTCACCTCATATACCAACTTTCCTCTTTTCAAACTCTGCGACATGAAGTATTTGTAAACATCCGCGTCTTTGTTTGTGAGAGTGAATGACCGGAGTGAAACTGTTCAAAAGCAGCACTAGTCAATCAGTGGAGACGAGTGAGCATGTCTGTAAGCTTTTTGATTTTGTTTTGGGTTCCCATGTTACTTTGACTTGAATGCATTTTTACATTGCTTACATTGTGATCTCCCTCAGTCATTTGGTTCGGTTCATGTGTCAGTGGCGTGTTGTGCCCGGCAGGTAGGATGTACAGTATTTCTACAATGAAAACAATTTGACCACATAGAAAAGACAGTATAGGGGTTATTTTTTAAACCACTCAGTGTCTTGTCTGATGCCAACAGCTTTCCGTTTGTCTCCTGTGTATTTGGATAAGTTTGAGCTTCTTTCTTTATGTTTGTGATCATCTTTTTTAATTTGACTTTTCACAGGCGCTGTTTTGATTGTATGTTGTTGTGTGACGTTTGTTGTCTGTTGCCTAGAAATCCCACTGTCCCCGGATCAGAGAGCGGCCCCAGCAGATCTCAGTGAATCCCCAGTAACCTGACAGAGAACCTTAGCTCATGCTATTGCTAAACATCTCCTCTTTATCTTTTCTCTCCCTCCTGTCCGTCGCTGCAGTTGAGAAAGGGCAAAAGGATCAAAAGGATCCAGGTGAAGCCATGTTTAGTTTGTGGTTTGGCCCCAGACACACATTTATGCATTTAATCTACAGAATACATAGAGATTATCAGACATAACTGCTAGCAAACTCTTATATTTGCATGCTTCAGATAAGATATAGATTATACTATACAGTACACATAACCAGTTTGTCATTCTTCAAGCTCTAACACAATATTTGTGTAGTAAATTGTATTTATTTTTATTATTTCAAATTACCTGAATAGATAAAATGCTATTGGCTATTGTTACACAATAACAAGCCATACATACAACTGCATCGATCTTGATTATAAAGTACCATTACTTAGTATTTTTGTAATGTAAAACTTAAAGCAGCACTATGTAATTTTTTTACCTTGATATGTGGAGCTATGTCATAAAATCTATGACATAAAGATTAGAATAGAAGCATTTTTATTGTGAGACATGTTATGCACATCTTGACCAAATGTGAAGAATCAAAAGTATTTCAGTAGAAAAAATATAGTGATGTTATGTCCTACTTTGCTTTTGCAGCATAGTTATAAAAGTTACAGTTGCTTTAGTCTCAGAAGGAGAGCATACTAAACTAGGCTATTCAAGAATCATATGAACTTCTATCATAATAACAAATAATGTATTGTAGTGTGATTTTATCAATATTTGGAAATGCACCCATTTGTATTGTAATTCATGGCTCAGAAGAATTACAAATACTCATATGAACTCATAACTCAAATTATATGTGAAATATTTAAAAGTGTTACAACAGCTGTTTTGCTATTTATGATGTAAGACAGCTGCTATCAAAAATACCCAAGCTAACCAAAACATTCACAGGCCCCTTACAAAAATAATGAAAAGATATGATGCCAGAGCAGTTACTGTTTCATGTAGTTATGTATATTTGTGCTTTTGATTTGAGATGTGTGTGGCCATCTGGTCTCATGTCCATGTCCAAATCACACATCTGCCATTTTGCAAAGCTTTACGATCTGGTATATCATCTTCACGTTCAGCTGTGTCATAACACATTCTGTTAGGAAAAAGCTTTCATTTAGAGCTTGATTTGGTGATTAACTCACACAGAAGAAGAGGGAGGAATACTCGGTACATACACTAGTTATTCGGACTTCTTAGAATTCTTCTACATAGGTTCACTTCTTTTTCAGAGGGATTCAGTCTTTATATACTTTTTTTTTTAACTAAATTAATTATTATAGTGAATAAACATTAAACAAACCAAATATATTGTAGGCACACTATATAACTTTACTGGGTACCGCTACCTGCTTCATTGAGATATTATGTAATATATGAGATATTATTGCTTTGACTGTAATGTTTCATATAGTGGCATTAAAAATATATCTTGCATTTACTTCACTGCAAGTATTTTTAATCCTCAAAAATATTTTGAAACAGATCTCCCCAGTAACTTGATCGTATCACCTCCTTGTCTCCATTGAGATAGATCCATTTCATTTCAGGTGCAGGCAAATCAATAATATATACTTGTAGAGAAGCCTGTGGTGCTAAACCAGAAAAGTTAAGTTACATAATCCACCTTTAATGTTAAGTTTAATAAAAATGCAAATGAATTAACATACAGTATATGTTCATAATTACATTCACATTTGACATCATGCAGTTTATAGCTTACTTAGCGCACTACCATTTTCTGCATGCACTCTTTGCATCTTCATTTCAATGACACTATTTCTGTGCCTGCCCTCTTAGACTTATTCTATGTTACTACAATACACTACTTAACTTGTATAACACTGGGGTTTGTCATAGCTAGACATCACAGTGTAGGTGCTGTGATGTTATTAGTTAATTCAATCTGGAGTTAGAATAGTTAAACAAATCCCCCTGGAAATCCTTCTGTGTGCTTGACTAACTGCTCGTCCCTCACCCTCATCCTTTTGTCTCAGAGAACGCAGGCCGCTTAGTCACGCCTGCCAAAAAGCTGGAGGAAACTATTCGCCTGGCGGAGTTAGTCATAGAGGTCCTCCAGCAGAACCAGGAACACCACGCGGAGGTGAGTGAGCCCGCCCCCTCCCTGTCGACGCACCCCTCCCCTCTCTCCCCAACTCTTATCGCACTCTACCCAGTTAGCCTTATTATTATCATCAGCCTGTACTATAAATAAAGCTGCTTTCATCTACAGCTAACTTAGAAAAAAAAATTAATTTAGGAGAGGCTATAATTGGTGTGAAGCCGACCATGCCAAAATGAGCCAATGTGTTTGTGCAAATAATGTAAATTTGCTTCTGCATGAAAACACGTGTGCAGTTCTGTGCCCTGATTACAGCTCAGAGCTCAGGAGCGCCATTACGTAAGCTGCTGAAAGCCCAGGGAGATGGCACTGTGTGTTTTTAAAGATATGAAGAAGGAAAAGTTCAGAGGGTTGTGTGGATGGAGAGGTGAGGGAAAGTGCAGGTTAATCCAATGCTAGCCGATTAGCATAAGTGTAACCTGTTTATCATGTTTACTGGCAAACAACAAACCCAAGTCCAAATACAGTGGGGCACTAGAAAATCAGCAAATTGCACATATTTTATTCATGATGTAACACATTAGGTGAAGCTATTTTTATTACCTGTGTTATCGGAGCACCACATCTCAAAGAATTTGCAAGAGGGCATCAAAGGACTTAGGTTCTATAATAAGAAAAAAAGGACTTTACTTTTTCTTTATGTTATTACATTGCCTCGAATGTTCCACAGTATCGCATTAATCTTGCCTCTCCTTGGATGTGTCAGATTTGTAACTTGGCCCAATATCATCACCTGCTTGTTTGTATGGAGACACATATGTTTGATGCCATGAAACATTCCAGGCAAAGCAATAACATCTACCTAGAATCAAGGTTTGTGAAGGTCCCTCCACCAGAAAAGTTATACAGTTTACCTTTTAATTTTCTGATCTTATTTTTTGTTGTTACTTTTACTTGCTGCCTAATTGCCAGTATACTGAAAACATACCTTATGTTTTTGTTGTATTATGAATACAATATTGGAACTGGGTTTGTACTCCCCCCTTTGCTCCCTCTTGTCACCCCTGTAGGAGTAAGCATAATGAGCATGTGCAGATTTAAGCTTCTCTAGTTTCCTCCTAGATAAAGCAGATTTATTCTATCTTTTTGAATATGCTTGACAGGCGGCAGTCACAAGTTCTGCAGATCAATCGGTACAGTATTTTTGTTTCTTTTTTTCCTCTTCTGCCCGCATCACGACCCCTCCTGAATGGCATGTTGCGCCATTACAGCTAAAGGCCACCCTCTAGAGTTGAAATTGAACCCATAGACAGTGTTAGCTACATAGAGTTATGGGCTGGGTGCTTGTGTAGGAGTAGGACTGAGACAAACTTGAAGAAATTGAAAAGGCACTGTAGCTTGCACCAACATAATTGTGACCATAAAGCATGTCCATCAGGCCATAAAAACGATTTCTCTTCAAGCATGCCAAGCCAAAATCTATTCTGACGTTTGCTCATGTGAATCAAAGTTTGATCCTCCATAAACATTTCTTCTCCCTCCTCCATCCTGACGATTAATTTCACAGTCCGCCCTTGTTCAAACATTACCTCCCCTGGCTTTTCCTCCATCAGTCTCTGCTGTCCAAGTTTACAATCCCTGTTCCGCGAATTGCCTCAAAAATACATCTTTGTTTTGTACGTTTTCCTGTTGTTTTCACTGTCATATGATTGGTGACTATCCCAGCAGGGAAAAGAGGTATGTAGTGAAGTTGTCCCCGCCCTAAATGCTCTGTGCATGTCCCATAGACGGAGTTATGATGTCATGCCCCTTCCCCGAGCATCAGCACTGCCCCCTACAGACTGCTCCTTATATGACACTATTGCCTTGATACAGCACTGTTGAGTGTTTATGGCTGAACACTGGGTTAGGATCCTGAATGTGTTTCCCCTATAAAAGTTTGAAGTTACCTTTGCCCCCTACTGGTCCATTTTGATCCCCCGTTATAGAACCACTCCCTAAATGTGATGGAGAAAAGAGCTTTGTTTGCTGCCTGTTTTTTAAATTTTATATTGTTTTAAGTATGTTTGTATGTCTCAAGAAGGTAAGTAGAAAGGTAAGTAAGTTTGTGATGGCTTGACACAAAAGTTAAAGGGCACATTTCAATAAATTAAAATATTGTGGAAAATAAAATGTTATTTCTGTGGTTCAGATGAAATATGCAGATAAGAGAAAAATAATGACAATTTCCTTTTGAGTGCCAGTGTAGATTAACTAAGACACATATTAGTCATAGTGGGCAATGCAGAAACAAAATATAATTTGCTTTAAATTTTTTGTTTGTCGTGGTAATTCAAATCCAAAATTGTAATATTACCTGCTAACCTGCATCTAACTTTTCACAATATTCTTATTTATTGACTTGCCCAATAGATAAAATAAATAAAATGCAAGTATGCGCATGCCGCACCATTCAAAGAGATTACATTTGGATTATTGAACTTGGCAACATGAGTGATATGCACAGTAGCCAAGACGAGACTGCCTGCAAAGCACCTGCTGTAGTTTAAAGGCGAAGAGGCCTCGACTGTGCCAGGGTACAGTCAGCTGAATCTCAACACTACTTTGTTAATTGGAGCTGACACTCTATAGAAATGATGCTATGTGCTGCAGTCTCTGGCGTGCCTTATTAAACGTGCATGACTTACATTCACATCAGTGGGAGATGCAGAGTTTGGCAGCGATGTGAATGGTACAAGCCTTGTCTCTTAAAAGTCAGACAAAAGCATGGAGCATTTGCATGAGAAAAGCTAATTGAAACAGAACATACAAGCACACTGTGATTCTCATATTACACATACAGCAGAACAGTGAGTTACCCATAATCCCTCCTTGGGGTCCTGATCAATACGCGCTGTGGATTTCAGAGATACATTTACTCATGGGCAATGGGTCCACCCGGACTGCTCTTCTCTTTGAAAGAAAATACTGACTACCATAGTTTCCCAGTATTCGTTTTTAGAATACTGGGGCTGTAATTGACAACAGAAATTATTGACCTGCCCTGTCCATTGATTAGTCCACTAAAAGGGCTGTGTAGAATTAGCAAAATATCTCAAGGCTATCTCTGCGATTTGACTAAACATTTTAACAGCGAGTGCACCAACAAGACAAATACTGTCAAATTGCATGAATTTGTATGTAAAATGGCAGAATAAATAAATTCACAACTCATAGTTAATTTCCAAATCTCCAGATAGTTCACTCCCTACCTTCTTCTTCTTCTGTCCATAAACCTCAATCTTAATCCCAATACAATAATTAGTGGACTAATAAAAAATTAGTTCAACAAAGAAAGACACTATTGACCGATTAGTCAATTAAAGGACTAAAGGACCACAGTCTCCACACACAGACATCTATTTTCTGACCTTTCATGCGTACACCCATATTTAATGTTCCTGAAACAGCTCTCCCTTCTGGTGCCCCTCACATGGCTCACCTGTGCTCTCACCTGTTCCTGTATCCCTGTAGGCCTTTGCCTGGTGGACAGACCTGATGGTAGAACATGCAGAGAACTTCCTGGCCCTCTATGCCATCGACATGGACGCCGCTCTGGAGATCCAGTCACCTGAGAGCTGGGACAGCTTCCCCCTCTTTCAGCTGCTCAACGACTACCTGCGGACAGACTGTGAGCCCTCTACTGGTCACTCAAACACACTGAATGAGCATAGTGAATCATGTATTTCATTATAGCTTCTTAAAATAGAACTTAAGCATTTCCTGTGGTTTAGCAATAATAAATTGTTTGAGCATTTAATTAAGCTCTAATCTCTGTAATGTTTAACAAATGTGTTTTCCCCTCTCCCTCTTTAGACCATCTGTGCAACGGAAAGTTCCACAAGCACCTGCAGGACCTGTACGCCCCCCTGGTGGTTAGATATGTGGATCTGATGGAGTCCTCCATCGCACAGTCTATTCACAAGGGCTTTGACCGCGAATCCTGGGAGCCCGTCAAGTAAGGAGCCTGTAGTTTGTGGCTGAGCCATAGATTGTCTGGAGACCAGGGCCTTTTGTTCTTCTATAACAGGCCCACTGCATGGAGGTGTGAGAAACAGAGCAGAGATCTTGATAACCTATTTTCTTCTTCAGCAATAAGAGGAAATGGGTTGTTTTGTTTTAAAATAGCTTTGACTAATGTGTATATTATACATTTTCCCGACACATTGGGGTCAGGCCAGTATTTCTGTTGTCTCTTTTGCGTGAACTAACCTTCATAATGTGTGTTCTTTTGACGTGTTGCCAGATACAAATGGCCTCCAGTGTCTTATGTTGAAATGATGATTTATTTGTTGTTGCTTATTCGCTGTTTTCCTTTTGCATTTTCAATCACCAGTATAATTGTTAGATTGATTAGGCGAGATGCCAAAATGAAATATGTGTTTTGCATTCGCTGCCTATCTCATTGAATATTATATCTGTATTCATCTGTATTCAGCCTATTTGACTATGTACTTTTATGTATAACATGTCTTTTGTCTCTCTTACTGTCTGCAACATCTCTTTCTTTCTTTAAGACTTTTCCTTTATAATTAATGTTTACATGGCTTTGTACCGCTCACACACCACTGTTATGGATTCTTTATATTTTTCTTTTTGTCTGTCTTTTTCTACAGGAGTTTAACAAGTAATCTGCCCAATGTGAACCTACCAAATGTGAACCTCCAAATTCCCAAAGTACCAAATCTGCCAGTGCCAGTAGCTGGATTATCAGTTAACCTTCCACAAATGCCTAGCTTTTCTACCCCGTCTTGGATGGCTGCTATATATGACTCTGAGTGTGTATTCACTACTAGTTCACTTGAGAAATAACTATCAGAGACTTGCCCTGGTATGAAGATGTCCCCAAAAATGCACACTGAACATTGAGATTGAGAAAATTGCAGAACATGTCTCAGCGCAGCATGTGTGAACTATTATATAGCACACGTCTTCATGCCAAGGACTCTCTGAGAGGTGCTATAGACTAGATGGGGTTTGGAAATGAGTGGCTGAATCGCACTCATTTGCCTCGACTTGCATGCTGTGCGGAGATACAGGCAAGCTAACATTTAGGGATTTCAATTCACTGCAGTTGTGTATCTCCTACGCTTAAAATCGAACGGCTATAGAGCTCTTCATTCTTTGACTTTCCTGATAGCGCTTTGATTGGAGTGGTTGGAAATGTTACAACTAGTGCCTCAATCCAACTTACCCAATCAGTGCTAGTCAGGATGTCCAAAAGTGCATGGTTTAGCAAAGTTTTCAGGTGACCCCACTACTTTGGAGACATGGGTAATGAGAGAGCGCTTGTAATATTATCAGACAATCTTAAAAATATATATATATAAAATGAAAAAGACTACCATACAGTCTTACATGCCCTCCCTCACTGCTCCATTCACTATTTCCCTTTTGTCTTGACACTCTGTGACTAGAGCTGCGGTGACTTACCTGCATGTGGCCACTTCACACCTCATAACAATAACCATACGACTCAGCATGGTTATTGTTCCACTCTGCCTGCTCCTATTCACCCATACACTGACTGCCAACCAAAACATTGAATCAGCCAGTCAGTTTATGGCGGGAGTTATACCTAACACCACCTCCCCTCACATGATCTTATTGCTTTTTATGAATGATATTTTCTGATATAATGTGTGTGTTGTTGGTGATAGTAACGGGTCTGGGACATCTGAGGACCTCTTCTGGAAGCTGGATGCCCTGCAGACTTTCATCAGAGACTTGCACTGGCCCGAGGAGGAATTCGCCAAGCACCTGGAGAGCCGCATTAAGCTCATGTCCAGCAACATGATCGAGAACTGCGTCAAGCGGTGAGTTACACCAGGACCAAGCCAAACAAAATAATCCAACACAACAGTAACTATGCTCCAAGGCAGCAATGGCAAAGAGTGTATGCATATTTCATAGCACAGTAGACATAAATATTTCACATTCACGTTGCAGCACCAGGATGGCCTTTGAGTCGAAGCTGGCAAAAAGCAGCAAGTCCACGGATTTCCGCATCTCTCCCACATTATGCACCATGTTCAATGTGATGGTGGATGCCAAGGACCAATCTGCCAAACTCTGTGCCATGGAGATGGGCCAGGAGGTACGGAAAACCCTATTGTTGCACTAGTTCACATTTAAGCCTTGTTTTGCTAATTTCACATTTCTCCAAAATGCTTCCTTTGAAAGCAGAGACTGCCTTTAATGCTATGCTGTCCAGTCATATAGTAATAATATATGTTTGCAATAATAATTTGCATGTATTTAGCATTTATATAATTGGAGTGAATGATAAAAAGTTGAATACACCTTTTGTAGTTTGATGTCTCTTCTGTATTTACTATTATACTCTTTTAATCACTTATAAGTAGTAGATGATGAACCTTTTTAGATTTTTTTTATTTCACAAACCCATTCAACAGTACCATAAGCTGTGTCTTGCTTTTGCAGAAACAGTTCCACTCCCAAATTGACGAGCTGATTGAAGAAAGTGTGAAAGACATGATCCAGCTTCTAGTCGCCAAGGTGCAATTTTGAAGTTTTTGTTTATTTTCATTGTACCCCTGATGCCCAAGACAAATTTCTCCACTTAGAGACAACAAAGGCTTATCTTAACAAACATTATTCATGGTTTTTTGGTTTCATTTACAGTTTGTGGCAATACTGGAGGGCGTCCTGGCTAAAATTTCCAGATATGACGAAGGGACACTCTTCTCCTCATTCCTCTCCTTTACGGTGATACTTCAGATTACTAAACAATCATCTCATTATGTCAGAGTTATTTTGGTAAACCTCTATTGTTGTATGATTTTAGGTGAAAGCTGCCTCTAAATATGTGGAAGTACCTGTAAGTCTCCTGTTGGGCCAGGCCCAGTGTGGCACAGCATGGTGCTCTGGTCTAACCCTGCCTGTCTCTTTAATACATGAGCTGTAGAAGGCCCACTGTGATTGACCTGTTTTGTTTGATCCACAGAAGCCTGGGATGGACGTGGCTGACGGCTATGTGACCTTTGTGCGCCACTCTCAGGATATGCTTCGTGATAAGGTCAATGAGGAGGTGTATATAGAAAGGTTATTTGATGTAAGTAGATGCCTTCTCCTCCTCACACAAAGGGGAGGGGCCATCCAAAATGTGGCAAAACAAACTGGGCAGAGAGGGATAAGTCCCATTTTGAGCAGGACATGTTTCTGTGAGCTCTACTTCCTCTTTCTCTGTCTGTCTCTCTCAGCTCTCAGCTGCTGCCCTCTGCATTACTGTTGTACATTGCCACTGTGCTTTTGGGCCTTTGTGTATTCAAAAAGTAATGACTTTTATTTACAAAGAGTCCATAAAAGCATCCTCAGAAAGGATTATCACAAGCAGTGCTTTCTGGAAAGAACAGAATAATTGTCCATAGAAGCTCTGATAGTGCACCACATATACCACACCACTCTGTGCTTTCACATGTGTATACAGAAAACATGGCAGCCTCCAGGAGAGTGACACCGTCCACAGTGTAGCACCCAGGCTATTTGTGCATCTCCTCTAAATGCTGGGGCCAAACACACTGCTGGACCCTCCTGATACAAACAGAGAGGCTGACATGTTGTATACCCTCTGTCATCACTGTGGTTCCCAACCAGTGCTGCTTCAGACTATGTTTCGCTTACAAACTCAAACGTAAGAACTAAGCACACGCTCATGTCTTAACTTAAATACATAGTAATAATTATTATTTATTTAAATGACTTTCTTTGAGTCCCCAAACTATGAAAACTACCTGGAACCCATTACAATTCCATTTCCTACAAATATTTACTTAGTCCATTCAAATTAATTGCAGTAATTTACAGTCTTGACATTGTAGTCATGGTACAGAGTCATTAAGGGAACAAAGTCTGAGTTATCTCCAGTGAGCTGAGGCTGGGAACCACCCAGACAGAGGGTCAAGAGAGCACTGTCTTCTCCCCCATAATCCTGTTGGATACATCCACATGAATGTGTCCTCCATGTGTGACACTGCACTTACTGCTGTGATGTTTGTGCCTCATGTTCATGAAGGACCTGCACAGATTCAGGTCTCCTTTGTCAGACCTGCTTCTGTGTGTCTGAAGATGCTGTGTCTGGTTGGATGTTTGTCTTCTGCACTGGGGTCAGACAGATTTCACTGTGTCCGAGTCAGGACTCTTGTCTATGGCGCTTACTGTATGTCTAGAAGGTCCACTCCTGTCATTTTGCTTCTCCCCAAAATACCTCGTCAGCACTGTCATGTAACTTCTGAGAAATAGTTGTTGATGTATTAGGTTTAGACATGTTCAACAATCTGTTTGCTTCTAGGATTTCATTTGAAGCCATCACTCCATTTGCATGCCAACTAAATGTTGCACTCAATGTTGCATAAGGCTCTTCCTGGTCTATCTTTCTGGTTTGAATCTTCTTCTCGATTCTGTTCTTATTAACTCCATTCCTGCTGCCTCTATTCAAAAAGTGGCACTTATCTCTAGTGTTGCGTTGCGTTGTTTTCTCACATTATGTTGGTTGGCATGAGTTTTAGAGTCAGATAATCTTCCTGTGTACATCTCTTAGCATGACCCTCCTCTTCAGAGCATTTTGTACATATTGAACATAGAGCAGTGTTTCCTGCCTGTGTGAGGATGCCATCCATTCAGACGCTAGACTGCAGCTAAAGTGTCTCTGTCATTTGTGCTTCGTTTGTGCCATAGCTACTTTGTGCTAATATCAGCACATTTACAGTAGAAAATTCCATTATAGAAACAGAAAACCAAACTTGTCAATCAGAACCTTGCCCAGTTCCTAACTCATGGTCTTGGTCAGGGAGAACAAATTCCAAATCAGAGGTTGGTAGAGTAGCCACAATTTGTACTCACATAAGAGTAATGCTACTTTAAATGATATTACTTAAGTAGAAATAAAAAGTAGTGAATAATGCTGCAATTACAATGTAATTTATGAGTTTAAGTATATATATATATATATATATATATGAAGGTAAGGTGTAAGAAATAGTAGTTTGAATAATTTTATCTTCACATAAAGCTTTTGTCACTATGCACTCACTCACAATGGAAGAAATAACCAAAACCTGATTGATTAGATATAAGTGATGACATGAACTATCACAGATGCCTGAGACACTCTTCCTGCAGTTGTGTGTTTGTTTGGTGGGCTCTTTCATGCAGGTGTTTCTCCTCTTCCTTCCGCACGTATTCTGCCTCCACCCACCTGCCAGGTCTGCATGCACTGCATGCTCAACTCGACTGTGAAGTGGACAGGCATCAACCAAGCTCTAAATAAAACAAGCATAAAAACTACAACACAAAAAACAAATGAACTTGAATAATACATTTGGGCCTGAATATCCTACTTGTATTCCTGCCTACTCACAAGTTAAAAGTTGACTTTTTCTTCGAGTATGACGACATATGTTTCTTCTCCAAGACTTTTGATGGTGCTGTTCTCTTGTAACTTAATAATGGATTAGACATAACTGGGGGAAGCCCCATACTATACTTAAACAGGACCAATACAAGAAAATAGCACCGCTGCTCCCTGCCTGCTAACATGCATTTACTCACTCATTCTTGCTGAACAACTTTTATCAAAACTAGAGTATATTTTCTATCCCTGGTAGAGGTTTGTCATCTTTACCACATAGTTCCTGTACATTATAAATAAGGTCTAAGTTATTTTAGTAATGCGTGGTTTATGTAAGTTTTCACCAATCATCTTAGGTCTTAAGTAATCACAAGTTAAGACATACACTGTTCAAGCAGAACATTATGACCAAAGTGAAGTGAATAGCAAATTATCATGCCATTATTTTGGCACTGATCCAACAGATGAACTACTCTTTTTAATACTGTTACTGTAATGTTTTGCCTGATCAGTGTATTTTAACTGTATGTTGGTTTCCCCCTTGACATTGAGATGTTGTATTTTTCCAAGTTGCTAAACCCCTCTTCTCTCTAGCTCTTTGCAGTACAGTAAAGACGTGTGTGTGTATGGGGAGTGTGCTAGTGTGCGTGTCTTTGTGCATGTTTAGAGAGAACAGTGATATCTCAAACTCTGGAGAAGTTTGCAAACTCCCACAGGTGCAGTCCCAGTGCTACACTTTGATATTTTATTTAGGCAGACGAGCTGAGCTGTACCAGGCAAGAAATGCCCTGGTCAAATAATAATGTCATAATAGGAAGCAAACCTGATCAACATCAGAGCTGTGGGTTTGGCTCCATTTTTGAAGAGGTTTCTTTTACTTACTAAAATATCTAAAGGTTTCAGATACATTCATAAAAGTTTTCCAATCTATTAATGAATTTTGGTAATATGACTTCTCCCTGTTCTTAAGGACTTTTTGGTCATTTAAAAGATAAAATATTTGTATTTTATATTTTAATTGCTACAGTAATGTCTCAACTTTGAAATGAATAAAATCTGCATTATGAGACACTCTCACAAACAAAGCCAGGTACCCGCTTTGATTGATTAGGCCCAATAAGTATTCACATTCACTCTGTCTGAAACAAAATTACCCTAGTAATTATTTTAAAATAAATGATTGATAAAAGACTTTAATCAAACTGATGAGAAAAATAAGGTCCATGCTAATTTTGGATGCAGAGTGCTCATGTTTTGGACATGATCTTAGCAGTATGCTATATGGTTTCAGCTTCATTCCTGACCCTGCTTCTCAAAACCTGTCAGGGTTTCTTTAAGCCGCCTACTTTCTAAAGCCCTAAACTAACCAACAAAATACCCTGTACTCTCAGTGTGTATAGGCCCAAAGGCAGCAGCCTGTCTCCATGTCCTGTGTGTGAGTGAGTGTTTAGCTGGAGAGTGTCTGTTTATGTTGCAGCAATGGTACACTGCCACCATGAACCTCCTGGGCACCTGGCTGACCGAGCGCATGGACCAACAGCTGCACGTCTACCAACTCAAGATCCTCATCCGGATCACCAAGGTAACCACGAAGAACTGGGACAGTGTACGAGGGAAATCAAATCATTCTCATGCTGCATTTAAGTAAAAGCCATGCAAAACAACCCCAATACTCAGAGTTTGTTTGTAACCCTGTGATAGGCCATGGTCTTTTAGGTTTTATACCAATGGTTTCTATTTTAATATGAATGTAAGGATTATTTATGCTCTAATACTTAATGCTTTCAACCAGTGAGAAATGTTTTTAGGCAAGCAAGCAGATACTGTCCATGCCTATGGACATGTGTGCGAATAACTAGAAAAAGAGACCTTTGCTACAGATTCAAAGCTACAACTCATGTCAGTCAGCCCCAGAGCAGCTATGACTTCTGGATGCCTACTACCTCAGAGTTTTGGGAGGGAACACATTGTACAATGCAAAAGCCCTACATAAACCAGTGCATTGTCAAAGGAAAATCAGCACATGATCAAAATGAGCCACCATGATCAAATGTGTAATTTTTATGTGCAGAAAAAGTACCGGGACTTCCGGCTGCAGGGCGTGCTGGACTCCACTCTGAACAGTAAGATGTACGACACAGTGCGTAACCGGCTCACAGTGGAGGAGGCGTCCGCGTCAGTGCGGGAGGGGGGCATGCAGGGCATCTCCATGAAGGACAGCGATGAGGAGGACGAAGAGGACTAGACACAGCCCTGACCCCATCCTCAAACACCCCTCACTTTTGACTTTAGCCTGGTTACCGATGCATGTACCAACTCAGATAGCCACTCTAGGACCTCTTTGTCAGCTCGAAATGCCTATGAAGGAACTAATAACTATAAAAATAGTACTTATACTGAGGAAATAAAAATGTAAAAAAATAATATGATTGGCAGTTTAGCTATGTTATGATAAAGATAGCACCTATCTTTGATTCATTCATTTCTAAATTCATTTCTATGTGTTACTAAGCAATATGGAGAAACATTTGTTTGACAATGTTGAGTGAGATTAATAGGTGTGTCCCTGTCCAATGCAAACTTATATGGCGCTACTTTGTCGTATCTACATTCATTATGGTACATTGTCGTGAAGATGAGTGTGTGAACCCTTTTCTTTGTCTTGTCTGTTTTAAGTGAATGCCAACTGCTTCAAACTGAAAATAAAACCTCTGTATTTGTTGAAGGCTGTCGCAGATAAACTGTTGTCTACTGTTCAACATCAACAGTAAGTTTGTACCATGTGTCTGCACTCTGTGCTCATCTCCACCTCCAATTAGACACTGACTTGCAGTTCAATAGAGATGCAATATTCTCATAGCTCCATTTTGATAACAGGAGATTCTATTTTTATTTCAACATTAAAGGCCTTGGAGCAGGTTCTATTTTAATTGAGTTGCACTTTTACAGAGAAAAGAGCAAAATAATTTTTTTTATTGAAAGAGGTTGGTCTGTCTTTGTTCTGTAATTGTGTAGAATGAGATGTCTGGCATTAGTTTGGGTCTCACTGTTGTTTTGTATATATGATATAAATATATATAAATATAAAATGCTGTACATTGCATTCTGAGCCATCGCTGCATGCTTGTGGGTTCCTGCCCTCCCCAAACGCTTTGTTTTCTGTGTCAATTAGCTGGTCCATTCATTCTTGCTTTTGCCTTATGAAAAGCCAACAGTTGTAATATGCAAGAGCTGTGGCCTCTAAATAAAATTATTGTACATGTGTATCCTCTCATTTATGTTTGCTGCCACTAGGGGGCGCCGGAACAACAGACTGGAGGCAGAAGAGATCCACTGCATCGCCAATGCCATGACGCATCCAAACCCTTTATTTCATGTACAGCAGTACAAGTGACCTCTCAAATAACACTAGCACAGCATTATATGGCATTTACCATCCCCATATGAACAACTGTAATGTCTCCAATTGTAATGTCATAGAAACAGATATTAAGGAGAAAACATGTACATATTCATTACAAAATAGACTTTGAACCTGGCTCAAGTACTGGAAACCTGTGGAGTCATTTTGGGTGGTTGATCTAAAAGAACTGTGGACATGGTACATTCTGTTAAGGTCCACTTTACAAACAACTGCTTCGTATAAAAATAGAAACTAATAAAAGCAGAAATGTACAGGTAAAGCCACCGCACAGAGATATACAAGAATGCACAAAAGTCATACAAAGCAACCAATGTTTACTGCAAAGAAGTGGGAGTAACTGTGCGTGGATAAAATAAATCCAATACAAGGTAGACAATAACATAGTGTTGGTGCCAAAAGAATGTTTAAGGTTAGTGTGGATACAGACTTTGAGTCTAAACATATTCAACAAAACCCATTACACTCACGCTTCCAATATCTGCACTAATATACTGAACCATGTTCGATTGTAGCTGATAAATAGACCACATAACCACATCTTTGGTTACAAATAAAGCATAAACCCGAGAAATAGCAGCAGTGCCTGTGTAAAGTGACCAGCCTCTCCTTGGCCAATCTGCTCAGATCATAATGGGTTTTGATAATCTAGAAATGATCAAATTTAACTATGTGTAAATAGGTGTGATTTTTGGCTAAAAATAAGCACCATCAATGAACACAGACAAGGCACTGAACTGTTCCACCACGACTTCCAAACATATGGCACAGCAGTAAAAGAAAGTGGGAGATTTATAAAATCACACAAACAAATAGACCTTATTTAGTAATTTTGTAAAGATTGAAGATCCTCAGACAGCATCAGTGTGGCACATCCCAAACACAGTCAGACAAAACACTTCAGCTGCTGTGTCTAAACTGGTTTAAAACAGTAGGTCTAGACTTCATGTCTTAGATGCACAAAAGGGGCACATTTGAGTATTAATGTGATGGCTCGGTGAGAACAGGCAGGTGATTTCTAGATGATTTTAATGGCATCTTGTTTTGAATCTCGTAGACTGAGACGCAGGACTTTACACAGGCACTGCACCGTGTGAATAGATGACCATTGACTGTTGAGGTTAGTAACTGGGACAAATAAAACATAAAATAATTATAGATATATTTATAATGAGTTACAAAAGAGTCAGTGGAACAATTGATAAAACTACAAAGAAAAGATACACTGGCTGGATATAATAGATATTATATATATTACAAAACAATATAACAATATACATAAATCCCTGCAAAAGCAATAAATGTTCACATTATATGTAGAAACACATAAAATAAGCAATAATAATAAGTACAAGTTTTACAAGACAGTAGTGAGAGTTTTGGACAATATATCAATAAGATTAAGTGACCAATATTCTTCATGTGACAAAGGCGGAGTGGCTGTGACTAACTGCATGCGGCGGGCGTGTGGTTAGATTAAAATGGTCCTCCTGTGGTTCTCGTGGGTCTCTGGGTTTGTCACTTTGGGGTCATGAACCCAGATCCATTGCCACGACGACTGTTTTTAGGCAGTAACACTGATAGTATAGTGCAAACTGGACAAAGCGGCTTCATCCTCGGTCAATCAACTTAAAACAGGTGCAAACGCTCAGCAGGGTAATGCTTAAGACAAAGAATTAAAGGACGAAAAAAAAACATAAATATCAAAAAACTTCATCAGTATAAAAGTAATAAGGTTATTTGTTTTAATCAATAGTCTGGCAAAAAAAGGCCTCCAAAAGTCGTTGTATTTTTTTGTACAAATTTAAGTGCGAGTGTCCTTAGACGAGGGACTCCATGCTTTCAGCAGGGTCAGACTCGTCGGCCATCACCACCAATCCATTAGTGTCTATGTGCAGCACGCTCAGACCACTCTCCCTGTGACTCAACAGACTCAGCATGGCTTTGTATAGGTACTGGTACTGCTCCTGTGCACAGAAACAGTCATCATTATTCAGCAGTTGAGTTGCAAATCAATAAAGATACTGCTTTGGGTTGCTTGTTTAGTGAGGTTCGTACGGAAAGAGCAAACAACTTCTGATGTAAATCTACTTGTTTTTGTGCTGCTGTACAGAATGAAATCTGCAGCTCAAGGCACGAAAACATCTAACATCAAAACAGCGTTCAAAGTTAACATCACGTAAAAATAGTCAAATAGATTTTTATAATAAACCAACACTTCTTACAAGGTACAATTTCGTACAATTTAATTTAATAATACAGTGTATTATTAAATGAAATAAATAAAAGTAATTAAAAAGTAAATATGTGTTCTGTACACACTGTAACAAGAATATTTATTAAGATAAGGATTACAGTTTATAAAAAAACATTGCCATCTGTCATTTTTTTTCCTTCAATGGTTGTCAGTGGTGCAGTGCATCTGATTTCTATAGCATGCCGTGACGATTTTCTGATTACATGACATAAATTTCAATAGATCAAAAGATGACAATAACTATATAAATTCATGACACATTTAATTTGAATGTATGTGAATTAAATAAGTATAGTTATGTAAAAACTATTTTAAAAAGAACAACAAATTTCAAATAATTTGAATTATTATTAGTGAATGAAAAAAGCCTTGAAAAGAACTACAACATTTGAATTCCTGGTTGTGCATTGTAAAGCAGTGAAAGAGTGAATGCTTACTATATCAGTGAAGACGCCCGGTCTCATGAGGTTGATCATCTTTGCGACCTGATAGATGTCCACCACGCCCTCGTTCTCCAGCTGCTGTGACAGAGTGGTGAGGGCACACAGCATCCCTGCAGACACAGCCCCATACCTGCAACATCACCACAAAAATCACATATATCCTGTGGGCCTTCTGGAGTCATTCAAGCATAAACACTGGGCCCTAAATGTGTAGCAAATTGCTAACTTCTTTCTTTTCATCCAGATTTGGGACTGGCATAAAGAGTTTATAAGAAGGGCTAGGCTATATCACATCACTAGTAACAAATCTATTTTTAGTATATGATTTTTGGAATATTGCACAGCTGCTGTTTTTCTTCTCAGGTGTGAGGGGAGGCAGACAGAGATCGTGGCTAATTGCTACCGCTAAACCCTAGAGCGACTTCCACACAAACACTGACTGTGGAGGCTCTGCAGAGAAGAGGTGAGGAGAAGAACTTATCTGTGGGTTTCAGAGTTATGAAAATGTAGTTGTTGCCATAGGAATTAATCATGAAAAAGAAATAATACGCTACTTTGAACAGGCAAAGGTCCTCAAAATATCAGCTAATAACAGGAAGCTGAAACCCATGAAAAAAGCATCTTGAGCATTTAGATATCGCCAACCACATTTTCTAATTTATATTCTGATAAAAAAAAAAAGATCACATCTTGTCAACTTCTTTTGCTGGTTTACACTAAACTCTAAACCTACGACCAAAGACAAATGTTCAGATCATCTCTAGACATCAATGTAGTTGTTTTTGCAATCATAAAACATGTCAAAAGTTTAACCACTACAATAAAACACAGATTAGCATCTCAGTGTGCATGTGGTGTGTTGTAAATTACAGCAGAAAGCAGCCTGGTGCTTTAAATGGAGCACTAATTGTCAGGGCATCCTGTAATGAAGACAACATGCTGATGCTGCCACTAATCACTGAGCAGCACTGGGAGAAAGTACATTAACTAAAACTAGAGCTTGTGCATAATTACACACAGGCTAATACTGATTAGGCTAATGTTGATTTTAGTAACTGATGAAATACTGTATTTAAAACATACCCATTTTATTCTGCTACAGCCATTCAATAAGACAGTTTGGAGTTATAATGTAATGTAAATAAATAAAACAGAATGGCAGAAAAGTAACAATAGTGATGGGTGCTCAAATACCACATAAGACTATGGTAAGTATTGCAATATCAGTCCTGTAATGATTTTTTTCTTGGCGCATATAGTGGCTATCTATATTTTTTCTCCGCCCCAGATGCAACTGATGTAACAATTAAGTATGTGTAGACAAACGGATGTAAAGAATGTATCATCAAAAAAATTATAATATATATAAGTGTGACAAATCTTAAGAATTGATATTTTAGCATGAGAATCCTTTCATTACCTTTAGTATCTTTTTTTTTTTGCATCACTACTCAAAATGCAGGCTAATATGCAGTCAGCAGGAGAGTGGCATGTCCTACTGACTGAAGACCAGCTTTTGGCGAACCTAAACTGCTGTAGAGAAAGGGTGTGTTTGAATACTCAGTAAATAGTACACGTACTCATCGTGTACTATGGTGGGACCGTCTCGTGTCATGGCCTCCTCTTTGATGACACTAATGAGCTCAAATGTGCTGCTGAGCGGGGCGTCCGGGTTTGGCCATTTGGGGCACTGGAAATGTCTGACCTCCAACACATAATCATCCTGTAAAAGGTATGAAAAGCAATTTACTAAAGATAAACAGTCTGAGGAATTATGGATGTTAAAGGTGCACTATGTAACTTTTCTGCTTGTCTGTATGGAGCTGTTGCTGCTTTACCTGGTATGTTCTACAGTATAGCATAAAATTTATCCATCTTCCATTGATTTTGTTAAGGGTGTTTTTATAGCTTAAAAAAGCTTTAAAACATGGATGTCTCCTGATTATGTCCACAGAGAGAGATTTAAAAAGTTTAATGCCATATTGTGGAACATTCCTGGCAAAGCAATTACATCTCCATGGACACAAGGCTGGTGGCGGACCCTGAAAGGTTACTTAATGCACCTTTAAGTGGGTGGATAGTTTACCTGTGTGGCCTCCAGGATGAAGTCGTGGATGATGATCTGCTCCTCGTTGGACAGACACAGTCTGTCTTTGCTGATCAGAGTGACAGTGAAGGCAATACAGTTCATGGCCTCCTCACGACTGGGCCAGTACACAAATTCATCCTCCGCCTGAAAGAGTAAGTGCACTTGGTTTGTATTATAATGGATATAATATGGTAATGTGGAATAGTCTATATAATTTCTTATTCTATGTTTTATAGAGCAGCAACGATTAATCAGAATAATCATGACTAGTCGACTATTACAATAATCATTATTCCATTTGCATCATTTTTTTGACCATTAACTGCCAAAATAACAGACTGGTGCACTGTTGCAAATCAAAATGTGGAAAAAATAAAAAAGGATTGGTTAACATTTGGTTAAGAACTTATTTTAGCAAAACTCTAAAATTTACAAAAGAAATTTAACTACGTAGATAACTGAGAACAAATCAGTTGGTAAGTTGCACCTAAAATTTGACTTGCTTTATTAACATGAAGACAAACACCAACTATATCATATGCATTGGATCAAATATAAACTAAAAGTCTTTACACATATATTTAATTCATTTGCCACTCTTGAATGAATATATAAAAGTTGGTATTAAAAGAAAATTCACCAGATATATTTACATACCAGTCCTTGGTTGTCGGGCAGCATTACAATAATCTGAGCATTATGGTCCCAAATCATTCTCCAAAAGTCTGTAGTGGTGTGGGGCAAAGGATGCTGGGTAATTATGAACTCGTTACTTCTGTAATATCCCTGTGAGGTGAAAGGTCAGGGGTTAGTGACAGACAGGTAAGGGGGCAACAGCAAGTAATAGCAGGAAATCGCAGGGACACAGTACCATTATGTAGGAGGCATTAATATAATCGGTTCCTTTCATTCCAGGCAGAGTGGTGAGTCCGACCCTGGCTCGCTCCGCTGTGGAGAGACACACAGATTGAAAAAAGCTCATGCCGGCCTTCCTCAATATTGTTCGGCTGATAATGCACACATTCATTACTTCTCCTGCTGTTGCTATAGAAACAAGTATCTCATTTCCCCCCCCCGACCAGGGTTAGAGCCGAGGACACACGGAAAGATTAACTTATAGGATTATGGAAATGGTTTCTAATTTTGGTATGGTCCTTAAAGATTTAGACCGGGAAAAGGAAACAGGCAAAGAATTAAGGTGGCATACAAAAGAGCTATTGTTAGAAAATGTAACTAATGCTTTAGATTATCAACTAATAGGCAATATTAAAGGGGCAATTCAATATTAAACGGGTCAATACTACATTAAAAAAACACACTTTCCCTATAGTGCAAAAAAGTTATAGAATAAATATTGAGTCAGTTCATTCATCATATATTGAAATAAGTTAATATAGAAATTCTTGTGACATTTCTACCAAATATGTCCCATGCAGTAAGTGGGTGCAGTGATGACGACTGATGCATTTACCTGTCCGTGCTACATTACTACCTTGTTTTTAATCATAACAAAATTTAACAAACCTTTCAATTCTTTCAGTGCAAGTTTTTCCGCAAATGACATAAAATATACGGGGTCAAGATTTCTGATGGCAAGAGAGCTCTTTCCATATTTATGAATATTGTCGGTGTGAGCATCCATAAACCATTTAAATTATGCTTTTAACCTGAAAGGCCTTGTAACAGCATCCCTACAAAGCCCACTTGATTCTGTCTGAAAACCTCTGGAGTTCACAGAGAGCTGCAGTGTCTTTTACAACCCTGAGCGTCATGACCTTGTATGCAGAAAGCCGCAGCCTACAGAGAGTGCTATGGTTAATATGAAGACACTCCACTCACAGGGAACCACGGAGGAGTTGCGGTTCTTCTCCTTGTTACAGTCTTTGTGTGCACTGAAGCACTCCACGAAGCGCATGTTAGCCTGAGACAGCAGCTGCACAGAGCAAACACATGGAAAACACTTGGATGAGAACAGAGAAAATACTAGATACAGTTTGAATGTTCAGAGTTACACATAGAGCAAATTAAAAATGCACTATATTTATGCCTTGTGGTTGTGTGGATATGGCTGTGGTTACAGGACACAAACAAACACAACAACAAATACCTGTACTTCAAATTAAGATAAAAAAGACACTTATTTAGTTCACCGAATCATTTGAATTGTTTTGTCATTGTGGTGAAATTGCTATTCTCTGTTAAATGTTCACTATGTAACTGTTCTGGTAGAGGATACACCACCTGTTTGTCTGGAATGTTCCACAATAGGCCTTTAAACTTATCCATCAGTGGTGACAATTAAGTGGCACCACCAGGTCAAGTTACAAGTCAAATCTGTGGCGAGGAGATTATAGTAAAATACATGTTTTTGAGGTGTTTTGACTAATTAAACGCCTGTAATAAAGAAATGCTAGACAGTTATATTTAATGCAGTGCAGTTTACTCAGTGCTCCTTTAAGACAGACAATGAAGTAACATAAAATAACATAATTGTTTGGCAAATCAAGAAATAAACCGAAGAAATGGCAATCAGCAGTAGTGTTGTCAGCTTTTTGTCTATGAATTATCACTGTGATTTACGGACTACTTAAACTGTATACGATCAGTGGTGTCTCAACAGATATTCCAAATCCATTTCCAATTGTTCTAATACCCTCCTGTATGTACTATATTGTAAATGGACTGATTGTTTTTGCCGTCTCTTGGTCAGGGCTCATTTGAAAAAGAGTTTTTAATCTCACTGGGCTTTTCTGGTTAAATAAAAAATAATAATTAATATCCGACTTCAGTTTACAACTACTAAAATATCATAAATGTAGTTTTTCAGATTGCCAATCAGTATTGTCCTTCATTCACGTGTGGTATATTTTGCATTAGTCAAATGGACAATATATTATATAAGATTACGAAAAGCAAAGGCATCAGTCTTTGGGGGGAAAAAAAACAAACCGAAATACACTTTTGGACTGCTGCGTGCAAGGACAGGTATATTTTTAGTTTTAATTTGTGTTTCAGATTTGTCAAGATACTAAAAGTAGAAATGAGTTTTTTTACAGTTAAGATGTGTGAAAGAGGAGGCAGATGTGCAGATGTGGAGCAGCCCGTGTAAATGTACTGCACACTGTGTTAACAAGGCTGTGCTCTGAAGGCTGCCTCTTCCTCTGTCAGTGGTGTAACAGTGGGCTCACACAAACCAACCTGCAGCACGGTGAAGCACTCACCCTGAACTGTTTGTCTAGTCGTGTGCGTCCGGACGAGTTGGGCGTCAGGATGCTGTTGACATAACTGTGCAGCTGACAGGCCGGCACCTCTGTCTCCCGGCACAAAATGGCCTCCATCAGAGCGTCGTGGATGAAGACGTACTGCTCCTGAAGCCAAAATATACAAGGGATGAACAGATTACATTTGATACTTGTTTTAAAGTATCTTTTCTTATAAGTAGATAAGTAGATAGTAGATTATGTTTTTACCCATGCAGAGTAGGCATGATACAATATTCAAATTTGGTGTCATGATTATCATGGTTAAAATACATGCAATTAACAATTACATAAAGATAAACATATTAAAGTTGCTGACAGTTTAAAAATGTTATCCATATGATTAATTATTATACATTTAATATTATTAATAATTTCCATATTTAAACAACTTTTTTATGAGTGAAAACAACAATGATCTAGAAAAAAACAGCAAGGATACGTAGCTTTTTTCAGCACATTCTGGGGATAAAATGGCAATTGTCTTTGTTGGCAATTATCACAGTTATATAAAATGTTCCACAAACAATTATTGTCTACCTTTTTTATCATGACAGGATATTGTTTATTTTCCCATCACTAATGCAAAGTACATTATAAAAGCAGCACACAAAATAAGGGATTGTGAGATTTTAATACATACTTTCTCCTTTGATAGTTTGGAAATCAAGTATCCCAGCTATAACTCTGACTACAGTATTAACAGCTTAAAATCTAGGCAATCTTCATCATCAATCAAAGTAACATTATTTGTTAAAAGGAACTTTATTTGCAGAAATATGTGCACTGCACAAACATGGACAAGGTCTTCCAAATTATCAAAACAACAGACTCAATTTGTTGAAATGCCTCAGCAACACTTTAATCAGATCAGAAAGACCTATTGAATTTAAAAGTTAAGTCAGGGTAATTTTCTACAATTTGACAGTTTGAACTTTTACAAATATGACAATCTGAAAAACTACATTTTAGTAGTTATACAGTGAAGTTACATATTAATTATTATTTTTTATTTAACCAGAAAAGCCCATTGAGACTAAAAACTCTTTTTCAAATGAGCCCTGGCCAAGAGACAGCAAAAACAATCAGTCCATTTACAATATAGTACATACAGGAGGGTATTAGAACAACTGGAAATGGATTTGGAATATCTGTTGAGACATCAATGATAGTATACAGTTTAAGTATGCCGTAAATCACAGTGATAATTGATAGACAAAAAAAGCTGACAACATTACTGCTGATTGCCATTTCTTCAGTTTATCTCTTGATTTGCCAAACAGTTGAAATTGTGCCTGAGATTACAGTCTCCATTGTGTTGTTTAAGCACACACTTCTCAGTTAAGTATGTGTTTGCTGTAAAACAGATTCTGCTGCAACACATTGAGTAATTATGGGCTGATTAAACTCTGAAACATCTGTGTATTATAAATGAGAGAATGCAGCACTTGGCAATGACTTTTTAATGCTTAGTTTAAATCACATTTTGCTTACAGAAGTATCTGGCCTAATGAGGACACCCTCTGTCAGTGCAGTCAAAGTAATAATAGATGTGCTTATTCATCAATTATTTAGATTCACCAATAATAACAATAGCTTTATTATATGACGCACACTGCAGAAGCCACAGAATTCACACTACCAAATTCTGGAGGGCAGACAAGTACGTTCCTCCATTTGTATGTAAAGTTTGTCTACATAAAATATGCATCAGCAAATCCTGTTAATCAGATGTAGTTTTGCAAGAATAATAAATGGTCGTTATAAAGTAGCCATCTGGACTGCACTCTTGCCCGTTTTTGCTTACAAATCCAAATCCAACACTGTAACTGATGTTGACTTTTACACACAGTTCAGATTTGAGTACCTCATCCAATTAACAAGACATTTTAGTGGTACTTGTAATATCGGCATGGGAGATACTTTTCTCTAACTGACCCAGGGTAAATATGGCTAACAGATTGTGAGCGATTTCCCCAGTAGTAACAGCAATTTCAATAATATTAGTTCACATTTTGTCAGTAGTCAGACGAAAAGTATGTTACCCTTTGCTGCTTTTTCCATCACTTGCATATTCATGATTTTGTAAAATTGCTCTTTATTCCCTGATATCTAGCAGTAGTAATGACACTGATCTTTAGCTGCTGATGAAATAACTTACACTCAAGAAAAGTAAAGTTTTCCTGAGCATGTCTCAAGCCAAAATGTTTCTGTTTTACATTCCACTGCTGTTTGTTTGCCATAGAACTGGTGCAAGTGTGACCTTTAGCTGGGCTTGGAGCATTAAACGAAATAGCTTTCCAAAGCCCCACATCCATCTTTAATCACATATGACCTTTTCAGCATTAAGAGCAGTAATGTGCCCCCAGCTTGTGCCCCCTCCCACTTTAACCCCCCCACCCCTAGCCCCCCTTACCTCCGTTTGGACCAGGTAGTTGCGTTGTGTGCGGATATGTTTTAGGAAATCCAGGACGCTCACTGTGCTTTTGTCCTTGATCTGTTGCAGCATGCTGTCAATGACAATGTATGTTCCTGTACGGCCAACACCTGCACTGTAAAATGCATAGGAAAAACGGTAAGTACCAAGGTAGACCTACAGGGGGAGCTCTTAACTACAAATAAAAACTACAAATGAAAGGTATGCAATGAAACTGCTACAATTAATGCCATACTGCAAAACATTTCAGGCAAAGCAATAACATCTCCACAAGGAGATGATGGACCTTCCACCAGAAAAATTACATAGGGACTAAATAGTGTCCTCCAGTGGTACCTGCAGTGCACCAGGACGGGGCCCATGTCTGAAGTCCGAGCCGAAGACGAGCGCTGGATGAAGGTGAGGACAGGGAGTGTGTATTCAGGGACGCCCATGTCAGGCCACTGGGTGTAGTGATACTGCACCACAGTCCGCTCATTCTGACGGCCTTTGGGGTTCCCCTTCTGACCCTGGGGAAGATAAATATAGATAGACATAAAGAACAATATGAACAAGAGGTGACGAGAGAGAAGTGAAGGGCATTATGTACTCGGTGTTTGCTACAAGAACTCTTTGATTAAACTTTGTGTTGAATACATAATCTGAGTGCCAAGGGAGTAAGAGTAGGGTTGACAATGAATCAGTACCCTCAAAGTAGTACTGAAACTAGACACACTGATTGGAACAAGTATCGATACAGAGAAAAATTAACAAGACAGAATTTCACCTTTCCTGAATAGCTTTAGAAAGTGGAAGTACAAGATCACATGCTACTATTACTACTACTAAACTACTACTATTTGATGTTAAAGATTATAGTCTGTTGTATAAATAATGTGGTATCAAAATCAGTATTCCAAATTCAAAACGTAGTATAGTAATAGAAGTACAGAGGTAATAATTTGGTGAAAAAATATAATTTGAGGGATTTACTGTTTGGAAATAAACTTTTAAAACAGACATTTTAGTACTGAATCAACACGAATGTCCATTCACCCAAATTACTTTTCAAATGATTTAACAAATACATTAAGAAAAATTTATATAGTTTTAGCCAATTGTACTAAAAATGTTGTCATAAAAACTCTTAGAAATTCCATTTATTCAAAGTAAATATGTTGTTAACTAAAAACCAGAAAGAGATTTTGACATGAGAAAATACAAAGGCTTTAACTGGAGCAGAGCAGCATTATTATAACACCCAAGTTTTGGGTTTCATAATAGTGGTGTACCTTTTTGACCTTGGTGTTCCGTATAAGGAATCGCCTCAGTGTGTAGCAGGCATGGACTTTGGTGCTCTTCAGTGTCACTACTATGTTCCCATACTGCTCACAGTTCTCAGTCGGCCAGTACTGATCACATTTTCGCTTTAGAATAAAAGATGAACCAGCATTAGAAGGTTAAGTCATTAAAATACCCATTTTTGTAACACTTTATAACAACTACATCTTAATTAGTCTAAATAAAGCACGAAGAAAGACCTACTTCATACTGAACACTACAGTTTATCAAGAATGATTCAAGCTTAGCAACTACCTGATTAGTTGGGTCTTCATTAAGTAGTTACTAAGCCTGAATCATTCTTAATAAGCTAACTAACTAAATAACTAACTAGGTTAATTATGAATTACATCTTTCTTCATGCTTTATTAAGCATAATTAAAGGTGTACTATGGAACTTTCTGATTGGGGGTCCGTCACTTGCTTGTTTCTATAGATATGTCATTGCTATGCCTGGAATGTTTCACAGTATGACATTAAACAGATCTACTTCGCATTTATTCAATTACAGGCGCTTTTATAGCTCAAATATACATAGAAAAACAGGCATTCTGACTGTGAGCGGGTTGCCTCTTCAAAGATCTGACATGTAACTTGGTCAAAGCAGTAACATGTCCATAGAAAAAAGCATTTGATGGACCCTCTACCAGAAAAGTTACACAATCCACCTTTAAAGTGTAGTTATTATAAAGTGTTACCAATCATTTTATTAGAGTAGCAAAAATGAACTTACCCGTCCTTTTTCCACTAGGTTGGTGATCATAACTATAATGCATGTATTCTGCTCCCAAACCATCCTCCAAAAATCTTCAAATGTTGACTTGAGAGGACCTTGAGCTGCAATGTAAGCTCTGGGCTGGTTGTAGCCCTGAAAAAAAACCAAAAAAACAACAACACCGATTCTCAAAAAATATGTATGATCAATAACTCACAAACCAAAACAAGCATTGCATTTCCAAATAAGATTTTGAACTTTGGTAGCTTTCAAAAACAGCCAAAAGACATGTCCAATAAAATAAAACAACAAGAAAGGAGTGCGTGAAAGAGAAACAAATTCATTTCAAACTAAACACTGTACCGTGTCAAGCACTTTACAGTACTTACATCCACATAGTTGGCGTTAATATAATCTGAATGTTTGGCATCTTTTCCGGCTAGAGCTCGCAGTTTCACTCTGCTGTGGTCATCTGGGAAAAGTTATAATAGTAGTAGTGAGTAAAAACAAGTGAAGTATATGTTTCATACAAGTAATAACTTGATTTTTGCTGAAATAAACTGCATTTTCCAGCGGACTCACAAGCTACAATGTTGATGTATCTGTTTTTGTGCTTGTTGTCGGGATGATTGGAGTGCTCTGCTGTTATTTTCAGGTCGGCTGTGCAGCGCTGTACCTCCTGGAGAGACCAAAACACACATATTAGGAGGCTTTTATTACAGTTAACTATGAATCAAATGCACCAATATGAGCCAGGCAGTGCACAGCAGTTATCTATTACTATTACAAATAAGCAGCGTATACATTTCCTTATTGGCTTAGATTCAACACTTCAGTCAAGGAGACTCGAGTAGATGCTTGGTGACACTGAGATTTGAAGTTTTGAACTATAGTGTCCACTTCCATTCAACTAAAACAACTCTACAAAAACATCAACAGCATTTTTACGGGAGGCGTGGGGCATGTGCTGTTTTGCATCAAATGACCCCAATTAGCAAGCCTCCTCTGGGGACCAGCCTTCCGCCCTTGTTTCTTAACCTGGTGGAACAGCGAGTGTGTTTTCATCCACAAACACAGCAGACAGCACAGCTTTAATTAACCCCAGTCTCTCTTGATCTCTCTCCGTGTCGTTCTTGTGCCATATGTTCACAATGAGAAAATGTTCTCACACTAAATCAGATCTCCAAGTGTAGGGCTCCAAACCAGGCCAAGTATGTGCAGTTCACATCATACAGACAACTGGGGTAAAGCAAAACGCTGTAAATGTGTAATGGCAGCAGCTACTCCTGGTTTAATGACTATCAATTGCAGCCCATTAATTTTTTTAAACCCAAGCTCAATGCTGTAATGTGCACTATGGAGAGGCAGAGACTGTGCCTGCATAGAATGAAAATGTGATGCGATGGCCTTTAACAGTCTTACATACTTGCCATGTAATCATTGAGATACAAGGCTACACATAACTGAATCACTATATAATTCGGTAACACTATTACGTGTTCACTATATTAGTTGTATAAACAAAATAAATATTAAATTAAATGTTTGAGGTAAATATACAAATGAATGTAAATGTCAGTATCTTGACTGATCTTTTAATGTTAATAAATAAAGCAATATAACAAAATGCAACATAATTACTTTAGGTATGATTAAGCTATATTTCAAAAACAATTCCTTAACACTACCTCAATCTAAAGCATTTACAATGTATGCTTAAAAATTGATATCGATGTCATACATGTTATATAGTTTGGATAACAGTAATTTATATTATTATAGAGGTAACAAGAGATTATAACACAGTTTGGTACATTCTCATCTCCTCTCGTGTTTACTGTAGAAATACATTTGATAAAAGCGTACTTCTTTCTCCCCTGATCAGTGACCACTGAACCATGTGTCTGTCAGATCGCAGCCATCCATCAGCCTTATACCACAGACAGTGTTGTGTTACAGACTGGATTTACCTCAAACTCCTCGGAGAAGCCCTGCAGGTTGTTCTTGTACAACTCCATCACGTGTTTAACAAACTGCTTCACAGGGATGGCCTCCATGTCATCTGCAGCACATACATACATACAGTTAGCACGCTGCAGTGATCAGGGCTCAGGCTTAAAGCCTGCAAGCTATGTATTTTTCTTGTTGTTTGCGTGCGTGACCATGTCTTTGGCGACACATAAGAGTCTGATGCCATAAATCATTTTTCGATTCTTATGCAACCAGCCAGCAAATGTAAAGCACGGTTTGTTAACCCCTAATCAGACGCCTGCAGTGACTTGAAATGAAACACAGAAAAGGGAAAAAAAAGAAATGCTGTTATTTGAATTCAGAAAGTGCTAGTTCCCAAATGCAACAAGCTTACCTTGCAAAAATGTGACTATGTAAAATGTAGATAAAAACAAAAAGAAATGCTCACCATATGTATGAATTTATATCCACTTTGCTACAATTTTGTTTATAGACAGCTAGGCGTATAGTTGTCAAAGATATCGACACATAATTGTTAGGGGTCAATAAATGATCATTTTTGGGTCAACTGATACTTTGCAGCAACATCATACTGTGGATTACCATAGTTTGCACAAAGCACAATGCAAAAACAACAACAACAACAACAACAACAACAACATTTTCAGGAGCCTGTGATACGTCCTGTTTAGGTGTTTATTTTTCAACAAAAAAGGTGAGAGGAACTAACTGAAAAACAGCCGGCTAATGCTAGCTAGCTTGTGTAATTTTATGTGTGACAGACTTGTTTAACAGCACAACTCATTGCACCTGTTGTAATTCAAACTAAACCAGCCATTTTTGGTCAGATTGTGTTCAAATGAAGCTCATATTAAAGTCTAACAAGCCTCTGATACTGTAGTGCTTACAGTTAGCATCATACCCCAGGGAATGACGATGGCATCAGCTGCAAAGTATCAGTATTTACTGTATACACTGTGTAGCAGTGATTTTTTTTGTATGTTTTTTGTGGTAGATTAACATTTGAGCTGTATTCATTTGATCAACACACTTTCACATATTGCACAGGCCAATGTAAATTTTTTGTAATGGAAAAACCTTAATGTTTGTAAATGTTTTTTGTTTTTGTTTTTTTTAAGCATAGCAGGAAGTATGTGTGCCATTTAAGAAAATATGGGCTTAATGGATAAAAGAGCAGTCTGGTCACCATTATTCTAGCTCAATAATGTGGAGGACCCAGGTGCCACTCCAAGCCAATGTTTAAAGTAATGCGTCCACGCAGCTGGGCCCTAGAGGACTCCTATTTGCCTCAACGGTTTCAACAGAAAAGGTGACATTGTGGTCATAAATCTGTTCATTTATCAAAACGTCTCAGCTCTATTAGAATAAAGGGCCTTAGGAGTGCAATGAGTTCACAGAATCGCAAAGGGTGAAATTTAGCGTCAGGACCAAGATATTAAGATGAACTAGGCTTCATTAGTCAGCTAAATGCTTAACAATATATAAAACTACTGCACTACGTTCTTCACACATCACAGGATCAATATTTCACTTTATCCTGTCATTGACTTTTCAAAAATCTATCATGAATAATGCAAACACAAATTGTAAAAGCCACTCTCCTATACATTTTACACATCAACATTTTCCTGCCCTGCCACTGGAGAAACTGTGTTTAAGATTGCTTGAGTCTTGTTGGACTAAAAACATGTGAGGGAGAAGAAAAGAAGACAGATAATAAAAGGTATGGATGTGGAATCGATACAGGCATCATCACCGCGCTGATATTACAGAGCAGAGACGTCCCTGAGCTGGGGAGAGTAAAGCTTCATATCGACGTGCTGCCTACACTTGCCTTTCACAACACTAAAGCCCATACAAGACACTTGCTACTTCTACAAAGAGCTATTCTGCATTGAAATGGGAAAGAACTGCAGTTAAATGTGTTTCAATTCAAGTCTAACTTGAGTTTAGAGTGTCCACATTATACACCATACAACGATGTAATGCAAATATAATACGTGGGATCATTTCTCACATAAAATTCAAGGCTAAGGAATTCAAACCTATATTATGAGCTATAGATGAAGAACTAAATCATTTTACTAACAAGACAAAATGGATATTCATAGTCAAAGGCTAAATAAGTCAGTAGCATATATATTTTAGGATTAATATAATATTCTGCAATACATGTTTCATACTGAAAACAGACTCCCTCCGGTACTGTAATACCTAGTTTCTTGTTACTGCAATAGCAGAAAACAAAGTTGCTGTTTCCAAAGACATTTTATTGCATTTTTTTCATTGCAATTAAAATACGTAAGATCTACAGTACAGTTTCACTCTGTATTAAATGTACTTTTATTTCTCTTACTATTTTACTTAGCATTATGGGTAATTGCACAACAGTAGAACTCTTTTACATCACATTAAACCAATGCATTTCGTTGAATAAGTAACCCCTGAACACAGTAACGAAAATCAGCTTGTAAAAATATATTTATGAGAAATTACATTTGTTTTTGTCGTGTCGAAAGCCCAAGTCTAAACATAACTCTAACAGTATAAAATTGACTAATACAGTACTATATATAATCCATTCTTGAAGAGCAGTGTAGAAGCTGCCTTACCTGGGATTGGGATGACAGGTATGTTCTCATTGGCCACCACCCGCGGAGAGCTGCTCTCCTCCACATAAAAGTGAGCAGTCTGGAAAAACCTCCTGGATGGACACAGAGAGGCACACTGAAACTCACACCACAGCTACACATCAAGTCACAGCTAGGTCTATTAGGGAGCTGTTATCCCATTGTTCTCAGATCCGGTCTGTCAACATGAGCGGCTGAATGCTGCGTACAATGACATGGGAACAGGAGCAAACTGCTAATGAAAAGTCCCTGTACGCGGGACACAGCTGATTGCTCACAGATAGGGCTGTTGTCGATGAGGAGATAGAGGGAACGCATTCTGAGCTGCTACAGGGACCAGGTAAACAACATCTGTAGCTACACAACACTGCTGCTGCTAAAATTAGCTTTTCTCAAACTAATCCAAACACAGTCTCTCTAGAGGGCATCAATAACCCACTATGACGATGGGTTTCTGATCTATAGGGAAAAGGAACAAATTCAGCTGGACATTTCTTATAGCCTGCCTGCCGACGCTCAAAGAGTAGATTTAGAAAGTTAAAAAAGTATAAAGTTTGAGATGAAAGTTCACAATGTGAACCCAACTTCAGGCAAGAAATACTACTTTCTCTTCTATAGTGGGATTTGCAGCATGAAGAGCAAAGGCTCAAGGAAATTTCCGCAAGAGCAGAGTTTGCAGACCACTCAAGCATTAAAATAAGTGAACCCATTTTGACCAATAATATGAGAAAGTCAATGTTCCCGTTCCTCCATCTCTAAATATACAGTAGAATATAAAAGCAGATAAACACATTTGAACAGCAGATGCCTGATAATCTGGTTTTATCCTACCTGTACTTGATGCAGAGCAGGGAGCAGATATTGGTCATTCTTTAGGACAAACAGTACAGAAGGATGGACAGGATACAGAGACGTAGAAAGAGGAGAAAAGGAGGAGGGGATCACAGACGTTTGCATCACTAGCCCATGCTCTAATGGCTCCCTGTGGGCGCACATGTGCTGGAGCTAACTAGCTGCTCGCGCTACACCGGCTCCTCAGAGGGCAGAGGTGCAACGATGGAAACTGCAGATATGTCTCACTTTGTATGCTGATAGAGACCAGAGTTCATGTCAGGCGAAGCAAAGTATGAAACAACCTTAATGCCCACTTTAGATTTAGTTCTATTACACAGCAGCATCAGTGAAAAAGTGTGGAGAAACGCTGCAGTTTAATGGCTGCACTGTCACTAAGAAAGGCTTTCAGAGCATGGAGTGTGTGAACGAGTTATTTCATCCTCAATCATGCGCTGGTCCCTGGGGGAAGTATGCAGTGTCTGAACTGTCTGGACTGTCACAACAACAGCTGTGATGGCCATGTCTAATATCCCAGCAGCCCCTGCTCTTAGCACCACTACAGTCTATTACACCAGCTTATTCTGTAAACTTACAACATTTACCATAGTTTATGCTTGAATAAATGCATTTCTTCGTAATTATTATAATTATTATAATTTCATAGATCTTAGAATGCATTAGTTACATAAACAGCAGTTTTCTACAGACATGAGACCAGCAGAGGAAATGGTCCATAGTACCATTTGTAACTCATTAACTATCTCAAGCGTGCCAGTGGCTTGGCCTGTGTAATTACTGAGCGTCCAGTGGTAGGCCTGGAAAGCAGCCCAGCAGATGAAGACACAGCTGGGACTGTGCTGCCAGTGGAGAGCCTTCAGGACTCCAGTGAGAACCGAGGTGGATGATAGCTTCATATGCATTGTGCAAGTCAGACCAGCTAAGAAAACACCAGCAACAGAAAACGACAAATAATGTAAAGAGATGAGATAAGTATGACAAGCTCCGTCCAGGCAGGTGTGAATGTGTGTTGCAGAAACTGGAAAATCCAGTAATTCAACCAGGCATAACGCTTTTGTTATCAGTACAATGTATGGATAAAGACAGCCCTGTCACTGACACCACTGTTAGCTCTAATGAGAACAGGGCCTGGAGGGTCAGTGTCTGGGACTAATGCCAGTTTAAGGTTCCTCAGGTTTTGCTGTAAACAAATCTCTTCACTATGCAAGACTTTCATACACTTACCTCCAATAGACCATCACAATTAGCAGCATTATGAGACAGAGCAGTGTAAGGGCAGACACCACCACTAGGGGCACTATCCACACCATCCGCCCCATTCCGGGTTGGGGGATCCGGGTCACATTTGATAAACTTGTCCTGTCTGACGGATAAATGATATATTCTGTTAACATTGTTGCTCCATTGCTCCGTTTTAGACAAAGTCTAAAAATGCATGTGGTTTGTCAAAGTGAATAATTGGACAAACTAAGTAAACAAAAAAGCACAATGAAAAATGTCATTGAATACACAGGGTACAGCAGTAGCAGGGTGTAAATTCCTGTATGAATGCATGTATGAAATGACCAAAGTTTTAAAAAAGCAATAAATGAGTCTGAATGACAGCTAATAACTTGTGTAAGGAGTTATCCTTGAAGCGAACTCTAAAACAGTGTAGACTCAGAGCTATTCCTCGCGGCACAGTGCCTCTGGCACAGCTTAGATTTGCCTGCAGGCCTCAGCGTTGTAGTGACAAAAGCCTGGAGCAGTGTCTTTGACTGGGAGGGAACAGTGAAGTCATGCCCTTAAATGGAGTTATTAGCTGTGCCATGTAGGGCTGTGTGTTTTTGTCAATAAAAGTAGGGGGACACATGCATCAGTGTTTGTGCTCTTACCGGTGTGGACTGAAAAGGGCCAGTTGTTATTGAGCTTTGGTGCCACAGTGGAGCTCTGTGGGATCTGCATCTCTCCACTGTCACTGTACGTCTCCAGATTGGACTCTGTGTGAGTGTCTATATGAACCAGCTCCAGCCCCGCTGTGCTGTCCTGTACTGTGGTAGAGTGCTCCGTCGTGGGTCCCGGTCTTTTCTGTTTGGCGGTCGGTGCTGGGGTGGGTGCAGCTGGCACCAGTGCCACCGTGCTGTTATCTTGTCTCTCCTCATTAGTGGGCACAGGTTTAGGCTTTTTCTTCTTTTCCTCTTCCTCCTCTTCCTCCTGCTCGCCTTCTTTCTCCCCCTCCTCATCCTCCTCTTGCTCACCCTCCTTCTGGCGCTCCTCAGTGGGCGTTTCAGTGTCTGGGGGGCCTGCCAGAGATGGGCCTTGCTCCGTGCTGGATGGAGCAGTAGGGGGGGCAGTGGTGGTGGTGGGGTTTTGGGTGCCATGGGGAGCGTGGGTGGGCCAGGCTGAACTGGGAAGAGAGGAGATGACCCCTCCACCCACTCCCAAACCTGCCAGAAGGGTGCTCGTCACCACCGATGCCACTGTGGCCTGGGAGCCACTGGAGGAGGGGCCCATTCCTGTTGCCATGGAGACAATAGAGAAATGGATGCCAGAGGAAGTCCACGTGGAGGAGCCTGAACTTATAGGAGCCATGTCTGCGGAAGAGGCCGGAGACAGAGTGGGCTGTGGACAAGGGAGGAAAACTTTTAAGGTAATGCAGTACACAACTATTATACAATACCACACATTAACATATTTAACAAAGTCCACTAACAGACAATACACAATTTTAGGCTCACCAAAAAATAATAATTTCAGTTTCAGTATAAAATTTAATAATCTCAAGGATAAAAAAAAACATATGATGAACAAGATACTGTTTATATGGTGCATCTCAGTGATACGGAAGTAAAGTGCTTAACTAAGATTCCCTTTGAACTGCCCTCCACTGGCCTACTCACCATTCCAGTCTTGACAATGCGAGAGCCTTCAAAGATTCTTGTTGTGTTGGCTGTAAAACAGATTAATGCTTAATGTTATTCAAGGACAAAATGTGCAGCAATGAAGTCAAGTGAATTATAATTAACAGTTCCACAGAGATGTAATATGGCTTTAGAGATAATTAATGTCAAAGTAAAAGAAATATCTATTGTTCTTGTTAATGAGGGAAAAGCAAAACCAGATGAGGACACAGAGTGCAGTTTGTATGTTTGGCCAAGACCTTAAATAGTCTAGTAGTAGTAGTAGTAGTAGTAGTAGTAGTAGTAGTAGTAGTAGTAGTAGTAGTTTTCAAGTCAATAGCTACCTTTTACATTTGATTCAGTAGAGATTGGCAATTCCAAGACTGAAATCATCCAAATGATTCTAGTGAAGGTGTATGAAGTGTAAAAACACAGTGGAGCACTTCACCTATTACCACATGACAAAGTGGAGTGTTTTCAGTTTGTGAGAAGACCTCACGTTAAATATGTAGTTATTGTGTGTTAAATATGTGTGAATGAAACCAAACACAACTCTAGAGGAAGAGGGAGGTAATTTGAATGAGCTGCAAATTCACTTCAGAAATGTGTTCAAAGACACTAGAACTACTGAGTTTACTTAGCACTTGTGTAACACATTGTACCATTAAAGGACAGACACAAAAGGTGCACCATTCTGTTTGTTTATATGGTCGTTTACACAAAATGAGCAAGCCCCATGAGTGGTGACCTTGACTCCTTCTTGAGCAAATCTGATTGAATATTCAGTGATTTAACACCTGTGGAAAATTTTAGTTTCAAGAAGAATTTAGACAAGACACAAAAATCTGTATCTTGGTCAGTAGTGGAATGAATAATAAGACGGAAAACTGATAATGCCAGATGGTGTATCATTCTGAGGATATATTATAAGGCTATATGTGGTTTACGCTATAGCTTTATACATTAAATAGCTCCTCTAAAAATAGCAGATTTAGGGTAAGCCTGTTTACCTCTGAAGAGCAGCGTCTGGCTGAAGTCACTGCGCAGGTCGTGCTGACATACTGCCTGAACTCTGAACAAGTACAAGACGTCAGGGGACACGTTGGTGATGACCGCTTGCTAGAAGAAATAAAAATAAATACAAAGAAATAGATCAGTAAACTAATTATTTTTTGGAAGACATACCCATTTAGATAAACCCAGCTTTGTCAATTCTTCACCATTTCTGTATAGTTGCATTCATGAGAAGAGCAAGTGTATATCAAAACACTGCACACATAAGCAGAGGATGTGCTTTGTGTATATACTGTAGAAGAGACAGCACACAGTCCTGGACAAATGCACAATGAAAGGCTCCCACTATTTTTCCCTCTCTTATATCTTAGTATTTAAAATAGTAATAGAGCAGTTAGTCGACAGTTATTGTTACATTTCTCTGGGGGGAGATAGCTGTTCAGGAAAAAAACTGTCTTCTACTGTGAGAGAATTCATTTACTTTTGGTCATAAAACTTTGATAAAAAGGCATATAACAGCTTTATGGACTGCTTCGCAAAGAAACAGTCTGTTCCTGTCACCTCCTGTGTCGTCTGTATCTTTACAATGTCACATAAAGAAAGGCAGTTGAATAGATGTAGCCTGCGCCCACTGCACTGGGTTTGGAGGAGGGAGGGGAATTGATAAATCACATTAGAGTTGGATGCAGTTCCTCTAATCCACCAGTAGAAGGCAGTAGCAGCTGCCCATGGCCCCTGTCAGCAACTATGATGGGACTCAATAAAACGCATGAACGGGCCACATGCACTGCCACTAGGAACATGATATGCAGCGAAGAGAAACTGTTATACCCCAGTGTGACTTTTTTTTATCTAAAGAAGCGGTCAAGCACATAGCCAGGACAAGTTGGGGTCAGCGCGCTTTCGGCTGGCGCACAGATGGGGCCCTAGATTCCCGCAAGTGGAGGAAAAATATATCTATGAAGAGAAAATGTCTCCAAGGCAGAGGATGGTGGTGAGAGCAGAGGTGTTATAGCTGTAACTTCCTAGAGGGGAGGATATATTGCTGAGGCGATCAATGTTGTATTCAGTGTGTAAGAGCGGACAGGCACTATCCAATGATCGCGGGTGTCAGAAAGTGCACAGAGATCTGAGGAACTAACATCCAGCTCCGGCTTCCTGCAGAGATCAGCTAAAAGACAGTGAGTGTTCAAAAGGAATCTTCAGGCAACGATGAATTCTTTAATGATGAAGGAGTTTTCAGCTGATTTGAGAATAGAAATGTGGCTTTGTGTCAAGCAGGGTGACCTTACAATATGCAGACTTTGATAGAAATAGGATTGAACTAATTGAACGCATTTGTTTTTTTGTATTAAAATGAAAGCTGTGACAAAGCTTAAAAGGTGCATCGTGTAACTTTTCGGGTACAGAGTCTCCCACCTGCTTTTCTCCATGGAGATGTTATTGCTTTGTCTGGAAAGCAACAACGTCATTATATTTTTGAGCAATAAAACCATCTGTAATAAAATAAATGTAAGGCAGATCTGGTTAATGTCATACTGTGGAACATTCCAAGCAGAGCAATGACATTTTCACAGAAACAAGGTGACGAACCCACTACCGGAAAGTTACATAGTGCACCTTTAAACTAAAATCTCAAAACGATATTGAAAATTATAATGGTGTAAATTGGCTGATCAATAATATGTGCTTCCCAACTGTCAAATCTATTTTAAAAGCATGTTGCAGAGAAAATGTGGCCTTTAGCTATAGCCTGTAGGTTCAATGGAGCAATAAAACATACTGTACTGTTGGATCCACACTGAATAGATTACCAGGCATATCAGTTATAACAAAAATAATCTCAAAGGCTGCAAAAAGAGTTGCTTGAAAGATTACAACACAAATTTGTTCTGAAGTGGTATTAGTGCACTATTGGGGGCAATTATACAGTCCTTTCACATTTGTTTTTGTTCTTAAACAAACACAAGTACACAAGCATTACATTTAAAGATTTAGTTTAGTATTAGTAATATTTTTTCTGATGTCTTCTGATTATCATCGGGATACACATTTTGTTGGTCACTGTCACCCACCCTAGTATACACTTTCTATAGCTGAATTTAAGGCCAAGAGATGAACATAAAATGGGACAAGAGATGAACATAAAATGCACAAAGGCAAGAAATATAGTTATGCTGTTAATGGGAAGCAGGTTACATCGGGACGTAGGAATAGAAGTGTAAATGGTGGGATAGATGAGGCTGGAGCAGCAGGTGTTTTGGCCGATGCTTAAAAGGTTTGGCCAGTGCTGACAAGTTATATTAGAGCGCACAGCGTGTGGCGTGTCTATTTCAGGGCGGAGCAGAGCACGAGCCCTTGTACTGAGGCTGCATGCAGAGTCCATCACCAACTGTCAGTGCTCCTGCTGCCCTCTGATCCTGCCAACCACATCACAACTGTTTCAAGTCTGCTCACTCATTCAACTCTACACAAATCCAACTCAAATCTCTCCCACTGAGATCTTTGTAGATTTTTTTTTTTTTTTCATTTTGGTCACAGAAGATGCAGCTGTAGTGGGAATGTTGTAATCTTCAGTAGTGTGTATGTTTAAGTAAGACACGTTGTTTGAATGTGGTGTGTGTGTGTTAATGTTTGGTGGTGTTCGGAGGGACTGACAGATTGGCAGCCTTGCATCCATTAGTCTACCCCAGAGCAGTTGTGGTTAAAGTAGTAGTAGTAGTAGTAGTAATATGTCTTGGAAGTAAATGTATTAGGAAAGAAAAGACTGCAGAATAATCTAGCCAGGATGTTTTGCGCATGTGTTTCAGTGCAGCCAACTTGAAGAAATTACTTAATAAGCAGATGTCATCTTGAAAATGTGCATCATTATTCATTGTAAAAGAAGCTTGTTAGGGCAATTTTGAATAATTATATAGAGAAGTATTTCGATAATACCATGAATTTCCCTATAGCTTAATAACTTTGTATATTGTGAATTTAATACCATCAAAATACCATGCCAAAAGATAATGAGATAGCTTGTTAAAACATGCAGATCAGGCTAATTTTCCAAGTTTATGGTTCAGTGAAGGGCCAAAAGCAGAGGTTATAAATACATATAACTATAGAGACAATAACATGCACTTCTACCTATACCTTACACCATCACATTCCAATTCCCATATTTTCTTTTTTTTTAATGCCTTTTCTACACTCACCATGCTCTGATCCCCAGTCTCAGTGAAGGTCTTCTCATCTGCGACGTCGCGCTTCACCCAGCTGTAGGAGACCATGTAGCTGGTGATGGGAGGGTGGTATATGGTCAGAGGGCGCTCCCAGCTGACCACCAGGGCTGTACGGTTCAGGGGCTGAATCTTCATGTTTACTGGAGCACTGCTACACACTGAAATACAACAGAAATACAATAATCAGGATTAAGATCATAACCCAATATCTAGTGAATAATGCAGTCTCTTCATCATTGCTTTTATTAGAGCGTGGCTTTCATAAAGCTTCTGTTTTGTTCTTCAAAGTAGAAACGGAAAAATTTACAAACATATGGGCTAGAGTGATTTTGACAAGGGGAAAATTATTATAGTTCGAGTAGGCTATGGTATAAGAGCAAAACAAAATTTATTCATTATTTATTATATAAATATAATTTGATTTAGTTGAATTTGTGTCTTTTTAATTGTATATTTTGTGTGTGTGTGTGTGTGTGTGTGTGTGTGTGTGTGTGTGTGTATATATATATATATAAAGAGTACAAGACTAACAGATACTTACATCAAGTATACTAGTATGAATTAAACTACTTTAAAAACTATTTTAAAACAAAGGATTTAAAAAAAAAAAAAAAGATTTAATATCTTCCAACAAATCCCCATAGAAATATTGTAAAGAAATAATGACAGAACAAAGGTGTCAATTTAAAATTACAGGCGGCTGGCAGGAGGAGCACTTGATCGTAAAGGTTTACATCAGTTCAAAATCAGGGTCTTTTTTTATAACAATCCCATCATTACTGCGAGCTGCTGACTCAACTTTAAATCCCCTTCAGTGGAGGAGCCTGGGAGGTGTCGCAGATACAGTAACTCAATAACAGAAACACTCCAGGAGGCTTTGGCCTGGGTCACTCCCAATCTCTGCTATCTGTCAAAGATCTGCGCATCTGTCTGCTGTGCGCACAGAAATGCCAAACTACACTTTAGAGCGGCAGGAAAAACAGTCGCCTTGGTCCACAAAAATAACTTTGAATAGAGTAGTCAAATCAACAAAACACTGAGAAACACAGAATCCTATGTTTTACAAATATATATAGATTTTTTTTTTTTTAAAAGGATTAAAAGTATATAAAAATGTTTGAAAACTGAAATATTGGGAAGTTGAGAGACAACACAATTTAAAGTGTCTAAAATGTCATCCATAATCAACAGCTATTAGGCAAACTGTCTGGAAAATGCAGCTTAATTTTCCAGGAAATTTGTTGACTCATTCAAACTTTTTTTTATTTTTTTTAGAGTTCTTCTTCTTCTTCTTCTTCTTCTTCTTCTTCTTCTTCTTCTTCTTCTTCTTCTTCTTCTTCTTCTTCTTCTTCTTCTTCTTCTTCTTCTTCTTCTTCAATATATGTTCAGTATATGTTTTATTTTGTACATTGTATTATTTAGCATTCAAAAAACACAAAATCTCATTTAAAAAATGTATCTTTATAGAACTATATTCGATAGTTAGATTATACTGTTAGATAGTGCTAGATATTTCACACAAATCCAAGCTGGAAGTCATATTTATTTATATCTAATGGGGAATGACACATTGTTATAATTAGTCCATGTTAACACTATGTTGTCATATTCATAATGAGACAATGGCGCCTGTAGGGGGCAGTATTGTCTGGGGCATAGACACACACACATTCGGCTCTGTCACTCTAAGGGACTAAGGGAGTATCTGGACATGGTTGCAGGCACATCAGGGCAACAGCAATCAGAATATGTGTCGACTGATTATGCACATTCGGGGTTAGTGCCAAATTGAAATTGTCACCACAATTTTCTCCATTTGCACAGAGAAAGTATGGTGCGAATGATGTATCTGCAAAACAGCCATCACTCAGAGGAGCACGAGGGACTCAAAAACAATCGCAAAGGAAATCTGGGGGTGTTGATGAGGTGTGAAAGGTGTCAAATGCATTATAACACATCAAACGACAGGAATCAACAAGATGCAATGAGTAACAGCTGAAGATATCATCATGTGTCATTACAGATAAACCAGCCAACAGCCTCGGCGCCCAGCAACACCAAAATCCACATCTGGCACAGCACCCAGTGTAGGCAGTACATCTCTAATAAACAGATGTTTGGTCTAATCTCCCTGCAGATTTATATTTTATTGAGTGGCCATTTAACAGCATTTAAATACAAAGGAAAATATATACATTTCCTCTCTAATTAAAATTGAACTATTGCAGGGAAAAATGATTTGAAAATGTCATCATGTTACACAATACAGAAGTTAAACAATATATTATATGCAAATTGGTAGCAGAAACGCATATTGAAAGGTGGGACAGTCAGCGGCAGACAACGAAAGCTTACTAGAAATTACTGGAAAAGCAATTTAGATTAACTTGTAACATTTTGGCAAAATGAGACATAAGACATTTTACCTCAATCAATTACCCAACAGAAATACACACTCTAAATTAATTTAAAAAAAAAATTCTGTCTAATACTCAATTTTAGATGTGTTGCCTCAAGTAATTCCAAATTTAGCAAATACTGTATATACAAACTAGCAAAACACTTGAGTTTCTACAGCTCACATGGTTTTAAATATTCTAAAAAATCAGCTCTTAAGAGATTTAAAAATCTTAACTTTTCTGTTTTTATTAGCAGTTTACACATCATCCATCATCCTCAAAAAAAAAAAAAAGGTTGAACTACTGTGGGCAAAAACTGAAAATAAAACGAAAGATTTTTTTATTTTTTTTTTTAACAAGTTACAACAGCTATTCAGAAAAACACACAAACCCTGTTTTATGCACGCCCATGTCTCTGTGTCTTCACCTCAGCAGTACTCAGAACAGTACAAAATCTTTCTCCTGGCAGGTTTTACCACACGGGGCTGCACCAAACCCACAACAAACATTCACATTCTGACTTTCTGTGCTGAAAACGCCACAAAAACTAAAACAGCTCAACAGTTAATATTTCATGTCTTCCCTTTTCAAGCAATGTTTTGATGATACTTATTACTGTGGATATAGCCGTGTGCAGCCATTCTGATTCCCCTAATTGCATGCGTATTTCCTTCACTTGTGTCATCCCCTCCCAGAAGCGATATGGAAAACATGCAAGCAAAGAAGGGATCTTTTTTTAGATAAATAAGACGTCCTTGTGGCTGGGTTGTAATGCGAAGCGGCATCTCTTTACCGCGATGACTGCGCGGCTGATCAGCTGTCATTTGGCTCTGAGATGCTCGCTGGAAACAAGGAAAATGATCTCCTCAAGCGAAACAAACTCAAAGTGTGGTACAGGTCCCACCGGTGGTTCTAGCTCTATATAAAACATGAACAAAAATGCTATCTCGTATCTCCATGCAGTACTACTGATGATAATGACTAAGGCTTTGCAATTCTGTTTGCAATTCCGCTACAAGAAACCATTTAAAGGCATTATTTACTCCAGATGTAATATAAACAGTTTATTAATTAAATGACTGTTGGTTACATAGGCTTTATTTATTTATTTAAAAGTTCAATAATCAAATAATGCCAATTTTGGCTAGATGAATATGTATGAAATATCAGACTGAGACCCTACACAGAAAAAGTTTGAAGGAAAGGCGAGGAAACAATGACAGCTGTGCAAAATATAAATACAGATTTATAAATACCTAGGTCTATGCACTGTATAAATAGAACTTTGAAAGGTGCATATTTTCAGAGGGAAAACTTGGTGTAAATAGTCTGAGAAACACTGTCCAAACAAATCATGTAACAACATTGACTGAAGTGTTCCATTATATTTCACTTAAGTCTTTTCCCATCCAACTCAACTTTAATGGCATCCCTGCACTTTTAAATGCAAATATGACATATACAAAGCAAGGACAAGAGTAAATATGCACCACGATTCGATTAGGATCAATCATTCTTTCAAAGGTAGGAGACGTTAAGAATGCAGAGTCCTTGAACGACCGAAGACCAGACACATCTGTTGTTCTCTCAATATTTACACAACAGCTGTCATTTACCAATGTCGCCCCTGACAACAACAAGCCCCGCCCCTCAAACGATTTGCATCAAACCGCCTTGTGTATACCTAGTAAAGCAGTGAAAATGAAAAGTAAAAATGACATAGAAAGGATGTTAAAACTAATCTATTTAGCAATTAACACAAGACTAATTCCTTGTGCTCGTCTTCAAGAGGCTGTTACTGCATTGCCGGAATGTTCCACTGAGTACCATTAAACTGATGCTCTTCCATTTATTCCTTCAGTTATATAGGTGTTTAAATATAAAATCTGAACTGGGGTACTCACCTGTTTATCTCTATAAAAGATAGACATGTTTAATATCATACTGAATTCCAGATAAAGCAAAAGTTTTAAAAGTTAGAAAGTGCTCATTTAAAGGGCCCATTCTGCTTTATTTTCAATGTTATAATGTTGTTTTCTTATCACAAACATACCTAGAGTTTTGTTTTGTTTCATTCACACATGTTGAACACATATTTAGGCTGAGTTCTTTTCTCAAACATCAAACACTTCATGTAGGAATACAGGAAGTGCTCCACTGGGTTTTTAAAGTCCACACACCTTCACTAGAATCGTGGATGGATAATTTCAGTGCTGGAATAGCCGATCTCTACTAAACAAAAGATAAAAAGTAGCTGTTAACTACTGCTTTGTGACGTTACAAGGTGGAACAAAGCATTTTGAACTTTGGAGATGTAGACAGACTAATAATAAAGGATTACTTAAACATGTTGGAATGAAACAAAACAACTCCAGGTATGTTTTGGATGATGTAACAACATTCTAACATGGCTTAAAGCTCACAAGAGCCAATTTTGCATAATATAGGGCCTTTAAATTTAAGATTTGACAACCTAATATGGACTAAATATTCTGACATCATCAGTTGTTTTCTTTTTTGACACTGTCGTCTTCAAGCTTTCTTTAAAAAATGTATAACCCCTTTGCCTGGCACTACAATTGTTGCAAGCAAAAAGTACCACCAACAAGAGCAGGGGGGAGGGGCAAAATACACATCTGGAGTTCACATTTTTCTAGCTGCCTTCTGACATAGTGCCACAAAAGCAATTTCACAACTTAATTTGTATGGGTCTATTTTAGCCGCGCTACATATTAATGATGATTGCTGATCAGGCTAGTTCGAGTGCTTCCAACTTCATCATAAGCATTCCCAATCAATTCTACGTGCCAGACACCAACAACACCACTTTAAGCAGCAGCAGCCTCTCTCATTAGTCTCCATATTTCCTGTACTGTTGACTTGAAAAATGAGCCCCAAAATGAACACAGCAAACCAGCCAGCCAAACAAACATGGAATTTAGTTTTAATATTACATGTAATTCTGGATTAAGTAACCACAGTGTAGGACAAAAAAGATATTGTTTTGTTTGCTCTGATTTGGCCTGCTTATCCATCACAACAAGAGTAGATGAGGCTCCCAAAAAATTCCATCAAAGTACTCATTATTCATTCCTGTTGTGGCATTCGTTGATGTCCTGACCAAGAACAAACTCCAGAAAAATGTAACTTGAGGATAAAGGCTAATAGGGAGCCAATTAGGGTGCCTACTGAAGACTGTGAATTTAACACTGGGCAAAGAATTATTATTTTTGCCAGTTTCACAGCATGAAATTTGGTAGATGAGATAATGTTAAAAGATTTTTCTTCAATATACCCTACAGACTACAAGCTTGAACTTTCTGCATGAAAAACATATTTTATGCCAGAGCAAACGCAGTACACAGTGGGTTATTCAAATATGCCAAACACTGATTAAATGTAAATTCACAACTTAAGTAAATGGTCTGATATTCATAGGCCTGTAATTCCCCTACAGTCAACAAGCTAAACTATTAATACTAATGTTACTGCTATTGATCTACCCAGAAATATGGATGTTTAGATTGTTTGTTTGATCAGTAGTGATTATTTAAATCACAATATAGTCATACGAAATAAAAAATAAAAACTGTAAGTAAAAAAAACCCAAATAAACAAACAAATAAAAAAACTAATGTCCAGCTTTCTCCATGGGGAAAAAAGTCTAAAGTCTTACTTTCAGTCTATACCTAAACATGAAGTGCTTTTCATCTGGTTGTTTATGTCAAACATAACTTTGCCATTCAGTTTTATTTCATAAAGTTGGTCAAATACTGGAGCAATGTTTCTGTTAGACAATGTGAATTAAAGCCAGTTTAGGATTTCATAGTTTTACTGTTTGGTGTTAATAATAATGAATAGTTGTAAAATTGTCATGTATCATCTCACAATAAAAACATTTTATATCATGTCTAACCAAATGAATGAATTAAAAACAACCTTTTCATCATTTTTTTCATCGAACTAAAAGTGGAGCATGTTGCCATATTAGTGTGTCCTAGTTCACTGTGCCATGAGAGTCATCTAAAAAGTTTATTGTCAAACTCTACGCTACAATCAATACCAAAGTGCACTTATCCTTTCGTCTCACCTTTAGAGGCCTCTGTACTTTGCGGGTTTCCTAGAATCTCAGTCAGGTCCTTCTGCCAGGCATCTTTCACTGCAGACTTAAAAACCTTTCTGCCATCCAGATCCTGCTGCGGTCGGAAGTTGTTTCTTAGATACTCCACCGACTTCACATGGTCTTGCTGCTCCGTGGTAAATATGGAATAAAAGGACTCCAGCTAAAAGAGAAACAAAAACAGCAATTGTAGGAAGAATTTGAATGATTTTGTCAGTGTGAAGATGCTGTTGCGGCCACTTGCAAGACTGGAGCTCAACATTTGCTTGGAGTATTGTCACCACAGGCAGCGATGGTACTGGCTTCATCATCCTGGCTACCTACGGGGTTGTAACTTCTCAATGGGGCAAATTTGTGGCCATTGATTGCTGTGAATGATCCCCCGCCGTGCGCCGTAATGACTACACATTACCAATACTGCAGAATCAATGTGTGCTATGCGTGGCTCGGGGAGAAATGAATTACAGGTTCATAAAAGACTATCTGAGAGAGTCACCAACACAGAGGCCCTGGTCAATATTCTGTCGCGGCACAAAGTCATTTCAAAACAAAAGACTTGTCCTGCCGCAAGCTGATAGATATTCCACCAAGCCCTGCACATTTCTGCGGCACTAGAGGCTCTGCAGCTGGAGAACTGGATGTGAATAAAGGGATGCAGTGTAAGGGATCAGCAGAAAAGCACAGGGCATGATTTGGCATACATTATCTCCCCAAATCACAAAACATTGGGAGTCTGAGGTAAGCCCATAGATAGCAGAGTGGTATAAGAGCAAACCAAAAGTGTCACAGTTAAAGAAATATTAAAATGAAACTAGGATTTTCACACAGTGGAAGGAGGTAGTAGGTATTTAAATCTAATTCCCAGCTCTCACAAACCCTTTAGCATATTGTTAATATCAATACGCGTGTGCGGCTTTAGAACCAAAACTGGGGTAGCCTGACCAAGTGCAGCCAATCAGAGCGATGCTTTCGGTGCTTACTTCCAGGTTAATGAGAAAAAAAAATGACGTATTAGCTGTAGACGATGTGCATGTGTCTCATATTGTCACAAAGTGCTGCTTTAGAGGTTCCTTTAAAGGTACCTTTTCTGCTCTGTGGTCTGCTTGTCCATTGTAGAGGTTTTATTAATTTAGAAGAAAATGCATTATCCATCGCCATGAAGATTACAGCTAGAATGTGTATTTTAGCAATACAAACAAAACACAAATAAATGCAAGACAGGTGTGTTTAATGGCGCACTGTGGAACATTCATGACAAAGAAATCTACAGGGACAAATAGGTCAAAGTTACAGAGTGCACTTTTACTTTTTCAGATCATGTTTGTATTTTAGTAATTTATCTTAAAACACGATCATTCAGACTCAGTCACATTAGAATCTTACTGAAATGGTGATAATAAAATGTTATTAGTATACTTGGCTTTTTGAGCATTCTGTTGAACCTGTTTGAAGTGGCTGTCTGCAATCTAATTTAAAAAGGAGCCACCGTTTCGGAAAGTTGCTTTGCTAGTATCTGGGATTTAAATGTTTATAATTTAAAACAGGACAATAGGATTTGAATATGAGTCTAAATATTACAGCTTTTATTAGATTTACTGACCATTACAATATGTTTTCGTTTATATTCTACAGTGCATATAGCTTTCTTGGAGTTGTGCTGAAAGCTAGGATTAATTTTAAACATATGTTCTGCAATAATGCAAATTAATGAACATTTAAATTAATATTAATACTGCCATCCAACTTTTACAGCCATTTAGTATGTATGAGCTTCACAGACATTGTTTCAGGCCAGCAGTTTGATATGCATATAAGCGCCATATAGCCGGTGGCTCTACCCTTTTCCCCCTGTCGCTGTGTAATCATCCACTACATTGGTGCTTGTGGAGTCATATGCAAAGGAGTTAGACTGGAATATCTGTAATATAGAGAGATAGAAACAAAATAGAGATATATAGGAGGGGAAATGCCAGTTTTCTTCAATGTGTTGGCAAGCAGTGCCCAGACAGCTGACAAATGGCATCTCAATGTGTGTGGAGAATATGGCTTTTAGTGGTGGTGTATATATGCGACATATTGCTATAGAAAATGTCACAATAAAAGGTAATATTGAAACTACTTTATCTTTAATACTTTAAAGCAGGGGAATCCCAACCAGCTACTCTAAATTTACAGCACTGTTAAGAAACACAAGCTGCTAAATAAATAGCACAATGAAACACAAGGAGTTAGTGTTGATAATGAGTCGTACTACCAAAAAAAAAAAAAAAGTGCTAAGAATATGTACATTACCATATTGAACAAAAAGTGTACAAATAAAGTGAAAGTACCTGTGAAGGAGAAACATAGACAGGCTTGGAGAAGATGATCCACTCCACCACTTTGCTGCATGGAGGAGTGGTCAGAGATCCAGTGTATCGGTAGTAACTGTCCACTGATGATGGCAGCAGGTCCCTCAGGACGAAAGACCTCAGGTTGGTCTCTTTTTCTGCATAGATAAAAGAAGACAAAAAGAAACAAAGAAAAAAATTAAACATTTAAAAATGTTCACTCTGGGGGTCTAGTCTCTAAAACCATAGTTTGAAGAAATATATTAACAAAAATGATAGCATCTGTATTTGATATTGATAAACAAATTATGCAATGGAAGAAAGAAACATTTCCATTTTTGTGCACAGGTTACTACACCACTCACAGACGTTACAGAAAATATGAGATTTATGTATTATTATCAAAAAACAGCTGTAATGATTTTTGCATTCAATGAAATATTGTTCACATTGCAAACATTGGCATGTGGTATAATTTATTTCCTATACTACAAAGCTGTATTTATATCACACTGCGGCACATCCCAGGTGTTTGACAATACACAAAGGCAGTAAGCATGACGTCCATTCAGACAGTGGGCTTTGTATGGGAGACTATAGGAGAAACGCTACATACATTTGAGTGTATACATTTGCATATAATGGCCCTACTTGTATTTCTCCTTCTCTCTCCACACTGTTTTTATCCTAAAAGCATACACTAAGCTATGTTTCTACGAACAACAAGGTCATTCAATTTAAACAGTCCCTGTGGCATTTCACAGCCTTCTCTGCACCATCCAGAGGAATGCTGGTGGCAACATTTAAAAGGCTTCAGCAGTTGTTATCACCGTGCCTAGATCAGTGCTCCCAGATGGGCTGCACAGAGGGGAGTGGAGAGAGAGAGGAGAGAGCGAGAAAGGAGATAGAGAGACAGAGGGAGAGAGAGAGGAAAAGGGAAGGAGGAGACAGATAAAATGGCCAGCTCAGACAGACAGCTGATCTCTTGTTGGGTGGCATCCCACACCGCTTCATGTAACAACTGTGGCGCAGGCTGCCGGGATTTCATCGAATCTCAATGATTACCACATTGGTTCAGGGCAAAGCCATGTAAACCAAACAAGACACAGGGATCACAACACCACCCTCTGCATACACTCCATGGCCACTTCAGGTCACTGTGCACTCCATGATTATGGATAGGATAACTTCCACTTTACCTCAGAGCCAAAAGCAGATGATTTGACGTGGGAAGTAGCCCAAAGTGCATTTAAGTAGGATTACTGCAACTTAAAAATGGTGTACTATAACTTCTGGAAGGGGGTCTGTCATCTGCTTGTCGTCATATAGCTATATTGTGTTGCCTGGAATGTTCCACAGTATGTCATAATAATGCATTAGTCTTATACAGTGCTTTTCCAGATTTCCAATTTTGTGCATTATTCATTCACTCTACACTCGGTGGTGGTAAGCTATTATTGTAGCCACAGCTGTCCTGAGGCAGACTGACAAAAACAAGGCTGCCAATCTGCACTATTTAGCCCTCCAACCACCACCAACACTCATTCACACACCTCAGTCATACTAAGCAATAATGTGGGTGATGTGCCTTGCCTTAGGACAGAACAACAGGTTTTTTTTGCCAATGGCAGCCCTCTGTGGTACCTGGTATTTCCAGTGGTCTTCCATCCAGGTACTAACCAGGCCCAGCTCTGCTTAGCTTCTGAGATGTGACGGGATCAAGCTTCGACAAGGAGGTTTGGCGTTAAACGTATCCAAGTTACATTTATCAAATTGTACTTGCAGAAGTTTTTATTGCTAAACAATGCCTAAATGCATGTGTTCTTATTTTGAGTAGGGTCACCTCAGAATACAAGTTTAATGCCATAATATGGAACATTCCCGGCAAAGCAATAATGACCAGAAAGGTAACACAGCGCACTTTTAAAGTATAATTAGTATATTATAGCAATTTTCTACAAAACAATGAGTCAGAAACTTGCATCCATTGAACTTATGAGTTTGCAGAAAGTTTCTGCTTGAATTTCTTTGCAAGATGTCAGAATAGCCTCCCAGAGCTGCTGTTTGGATGTGAACTGCCTCCCGCCCTCATAGAACTTTTGCTTGAGGAGCTCCAAAGGTTCTCAATAGGGTTGAGGTCAGGGGAGGATGGGGGCCACACCATGAGTTTCTCTTCTTTTATGCCCATAGCAGCCAATGATGCAGAGGTATTCCTTGCAGCATGAGATGGATCATTGTCATGCATGAAGATGATTTCGCTACGGAAAGCACGGTTCTTCTTTTTGTAAGTGGTCAGTCAGAAACACACTTTACAGCGGTCATTTTCACACCTTCAGGAACCCTAAAGGGGCCGACCAGCTCTCTCCCCATGATTCTGGCCCAAAACATGACTCCACCGCCTCCTTGCCGACGTCGCAGCCTTGTTGGGACATGGTGGCCGTCCACCAACCATCCACCACTCCCTCCATCTGGAGCATCCAGGGTTACACGGCACTCATCAGTGACCAATACTGTTTGAAAATGAGTCTTCATGTATTTCTGGGCCCACTGGAGTGGTTTCTGCTTGTGAGCTTTGTTTAACGGTGGCTGAATAGAAGGTTTATGCATAACTGCAAAGCCTCTGGAGGATCCTACACCTTGATGTTTGCAGGACTCCAGAGGCACCAGCAGCTTTAATACCTGTTTGCTGCTTTGTAATGGCATTTTAGCAGCTGCTCTCTTAATCTGATGTATTTGTCTGGCAGAAACCTTCCTCATTGTGCCTTTATCTGCACGAATCCGTGTGTGCTCTGAATCAGCTACAAATCTCTTAATAGTACGATGATCACACTTAAGCTTTCGTGAAATATCTAAGGTTTTCATATTTTGTCCAAGGTATTCAACTATTTCACACTTTTGGGCACTAGAGAGATCCTTTTTCTTTCCCATATTGTTGAAAATGTTGCTCTGCTTAATAATGTGGAACGTCTTTCTTCAGTTGTTTTTCCTTTAGTTGGACGCACTGGGCAAACTCACTGTCACAGTTGTGTGAGATTGATTTCACTGAGACACAAGACCAGCCATGAGTTTCACTGGAAAACAAACAATTTTACCTTTATGACACTTAAACACAATTTGCATAATAATATGGAACGCGGTGTATAACAACTGTTGGTAATAAAAATAAATCAACTTATGTAAACATCATGTAGCCATCACTTACTTTCTACTGCTCAGGTCCTTATCTAAAACGCACAGAAGTAGGGTGTGGTTTCTGTTTGATGGCAGCACTACTGAGACACTGGGCCTCAAACTGAGTATTCGCTGGCTTTCTTCTCCTGTGGGTCTGCAGACAAGCGTACGTGCCCTATCGCTCACAGGCCAGAGAGATGCTGATGGATGCATGACGCTGGGATAATGAGCTTGAGGAAAACCAAACCATTTTAACGAGGAAGGAGGCGAGCGGAGTTTAGCAGCCAGCAGGAAGACCGCCATCCAAAAGGAGAAGAAAAAAAAAGAAAAGGAGAGACCACTGCTTCTACATGCACGCACAGATGAGAGATAGTGGGGGGTTAGCACAAACACTGCAAAATATAAACTCAGCCAGAGACAGATTGGGCTTTATATAGGGCTATAGTGTAAGCAATACTCTTCATCGCATTCATATTTAAGCTCCGCTGTTCTGTTGGCAGCTGTGAAATTAAAATCACATCCAAAATGGCCTTCCAGCTCATAATCAACGAATCGTATTAATCAAAGCAACTCACTACCACGTAGCGTACTTCCAATTATCTCAATATAATGTTAAAGGTTGCCTGTGAACCTTGATATTAAGGACAGACGCAACATTAGGGGAAGTGCAGTAGTTTTAGCTGCTAAGTTTTTGTTGGAGACCAGTTTGTTTAGCTAATGATATCTGCCCAAAAAAAACATTAAGGCACTTAGAGGGGAGCTTCACTCATTATTAACTGTGGAATAATATTTCCCCATGTAATATTATTGGGTGATTAAAAATGCTATGGTCCATTTTGTTGGCACTTTTTTAAATATTCTGACATGATAAGAAGACAATTAATCCATCAGTATACATATGATACTACCGTATTTTCCGGACTATAAGCTGCTACTTTTTTCTCACACTTTGAACCCTGCGGCTTATACAACGATGCGGCTCATATATGGACGGATTATTCGTCTATGAACACAGCGGATGACCGCGCAGCTTGAGTGCAGAAAGCGCCGCTGTCTGTGCGGTGAACATGGGTTAGGGTTAGTTAGAACACTCGCTAGCGCTGTTGTCAGCACTAAAACAGTTTATCGCTGCGTGATAAAATAAGTTCTGCTGCTAAATGAACATTAGTGAGTGGGATACGTCTTAATGACCCGTGTGTGTTAAATGCAGGTGAGGCGTAAATGACGAGACGAAACGTCTCAAACTTCAGTAGCTGGACATCCACTCATACATGATCGATACAACTAACCCCGACCCCCGGGAGAGCCTGAAATCCTGTTGAAATCCTACAAGACACTGACATGATCCCAGACAGGACAGCGGCTCTTTCTGCTCGAGACATGCGCTGTAGAGCGCCAAGTGACGGGGCGCAAGAGCGAGACAGACAGGTGAAGACAGACAGGTGAAGAGATGATGTGCTGAGGAAGATACTCGTTTGATTTTGTTTTGAACAGTTATTTTGTGCTTCATGCACACACCCTCCTCATGGAAAACATACGAAGAAATGCATATGATGCAGCTTTGAAGTTAAAGACAATTGATCTGACTGTCAAAGAAGGAAACAGAGCTGCTGCACGTGAGCACGGCATCGATGAGTCGATGGTGAGACGCTGGCGACGGCAGCGTGACGAACTGACTCAATGCAAAAAGACGACAAAAGCTTTCAGAGGCAATACAAGCAGATGCTCGGAACTTGAAAACTTCTTGAAGACGTGGACACCTGCGGCTTATAGACAGGTGCGGCCTATATATGTACAAAAATAAAATTCTTTGAAAATTTTGTTGATGTGGCTTATATTCAGGTGCGCTCAATAGTCCGGAAATTACGGTATATATTGATACATTAATAGTAAACTACTATTGGCGGTTTTCAGATTCTATAATTATATCATACTCCCAGCGGGGGTGCAAGAGACAGATTATCGTATTGATAACATTGTTCTTTGACATGAAATATCCAAAACAAAAATGCTGTATCTGACCATTTATATTACTAATATTAGCCATCCGATTGGTATTAAATAATACTGGCCCATAAAATGTTGTGATGTCAACCAGGTGAATGAGGATACTAATCAGACGTTTCCAGAATAGCTGATTTATATTAGAATTTGAAATTCTTCTTTCATGACGATATCAATATTCACACACCCAAAGCAAAACCATAAAAATATATCTGTGACGTTAACCGGGCATAATCAAAAACTTATTGGACAATGGTACTGTAGGAACAAAAGTCAAGGGTCCAGATAAGGATCAACAAAAACAAAAACTTCTTCTCAAAATGAGTGGGCAGGTCCAGTTGTTGAGCTAATCCAGCAAATCAACAATTGTTATTCAAAGCGCAGTTCCTGTTAATCATCATCAGTGCCTCATGCGCAAAATCACATGTTAGCAGCCCCCCAGGAGAGTCACCGCGACCAACCTTGATATTATTTAATCAGATTCAGATATGCTCCTTCAGTTTGCGATGTTAAAAGTGCCGACAGCAGGTAGTCAAGCAAGACATTCATATCCATGTAAACAAACCTGCATGTCCCTTGATACAGTGAAGGATTACACACTTAAGACCAAAACAGATGCTTATGGCCATATAAGCAGTAATGCATAACAATTTGTGATAAAATATGAGCCATAGCATAAAGTGCATCTTAAACATAAAGATCATAATGAACATGAAAGATGCGCTGTGAACGCATTTACAAGCAGAGCAGAATAAAGCAAAGTGCTCTCTAATTGATACTCCAATGTAATTAATAGTTGTGTCTTTTGAGCGGCGCTCCTTGGAGGTCTATGAATGCAGAAGAGGAGGTGGTACCTTCCAGAATTTGCCTCCTTTTGAAGTTAAACTGCAACTCATAGCATTCATTTAGATTCTAATTTGTGTTTTTTTATCACTAATCTTGCTACCTTTGGCTGAATGTGAAATGTATTTGTTTGGAATCAGTACTGTAATTTGGAAAAAAAACAAAAAACAAAAAAAAAACAACTTTCAAAGGTGGTTTCATTAAACTAGTAGGACAGATCATGGCCATGGTAATGGTAAATAGTCACGTTTTTATACAGCGCTTTTCCACCTTTAAGGCATTCAAAGTGCTTTACATCAGGGAATCACTCACCCATTCACACACACATTCACACACCAGTGTATGCAGATACTAGGGGCGAGGTGCGTTAAGTGGGAGCTGGAATCTCACTGCCAACCTGTGGGTCAATGGATCTGACCACTCAACCAATGATGTTTATGTCGAGAGTGGGATTCAAACCACCAACCTTCTGATCAGTGGACAAACGTTTTTACCTGACCAAACAGTCAGGTAATGCATAAACAATAAGAAGCAGTTAGAATTGATAAACGTTATTAAATTACATAGGTTGCCATCAAGTAAACTGATAAATGGTATTACAGCAAAGGCATTAGAACATCAAACTTTGTCATCATTGGATGGAATTAAGTTATTATTATTTTTTTTTCAAATGACTCAAGAAAACCAAGAAATTTAAAGACTGAATTTTTTAGCCATTTTTATTTAAAAACAACATCACTAGTTTTGACACTGCACTTAATGCTACAGCTACTATTGAAATCATTGTATGTGTTTATATGTGCAGCCTCACCATGATGGACGACTCCCTTCAGCCCCTGGATGATAGGCTCCACAGCTGGATTGTCTTTCTGCCCCAGCTGCAAAAAACGTCCAGAGAAAAATGGATTACACAGAGATTACAGGTCTGGGCACCATAATCTGACATAATAAGTGAAGTAGGTCAATATAAACAAATCAGAGCGTCACCACAACACTAGCAGCAGCCTGGTAATTCAGGGAAATGTATCTGTAACAAGATTAATGGACCATGTGACGATGTAGAGTTTGTTGACTGCATAACAAAAGCAATTTTTGGAAAGATCTTTTGGAGAGATTTTCAGATACGATGTTGTGAGATATTGGTTGACAGGTGATCAGAATCTGCCTACAAATAGACCCCAAAGTACCAGTATTGCTTACTGGTTATCAGCTGAAATGCATTATAAAATCTAGCATTAGCTGTTAAAAAAAAAAAAACAACTTTAATTCTAAAAGTCCTATCAATATCTGTATTTCTAAGGTGAAACAAATAGATTAAAGATTAGAATGCATTTTATAATACTAAAATATATGGCATGCCTTAAAAATGCTGTGTTTTAAGCAGGGTTAAGCCTGGAAAGCCTAACATAACCTTGATTAATTGGACAACCCCAAAGTTATGTTTTCCAGATTCGGTATAATGGACCGGAATAATGTGCAAAACTTAACAATAATACGCCTAGAGCTAAAGTGTCTCTGGAGAACACCAGCGGTTACCTTTTAAGTCTCTTTATGACTCCCTGTACAACACGCCATTACTGTTTAGCACCATATTTTACATTATTCCCAATGTCCTACTTAATAGACAAGGCTGGACAAAACAGTGCTGGGACATGGGGACCTGTACTCCCCTGCCGAACATTAATTCAGGTCAGTCAAAGGAGAATAATTGTGTGGGAATGAATGCTGAATGTGGATAATATGCACACCTTGGAGGCCATTAATAGGCCTTTGGGGAGCATCCAAAGAAGTCCATCCATTGATTAGAGCTGGTAAATCTCAGCCCGTGTGTGTGCTAGCTTTAGAGTATCCCACAGTAAACTGCAGCTCAGCGGATTGTGTACATTGGTGCTAATTGCAGTAAGCAATAGGGCTGTCAGGATCCAGCGGAGGCATTTAGGTGCTGCCTACGTGCGCGGTCCATCACTGTCTAAGAGCAGACCTACATTAGAAACACCTGTGTCCCCATTCCAGCCTGACTCTGCAGGAGAGCTGACCCTGGCCCGAGTACCATTAAGTCCAATAGAGGCTGCTATTGATCACATGGGATTAGGCTCACACTTACTTTGAACAGAAAATTAGGGGGACAGGCTGGGCTCTGTACTCGCCATGGTTCATTAATTTCTGGAGTGGGTTAACTCAAATTGGGAATGCTCATGTCCAACTTAGGAAGGGGCCTTTCAGGGCAATTTGTGCATATCCAGACTACAGGAGAGCAGTAACAGTACGTATAATTACACAAAGCTTGAAAGCTATAAATCCTTATCCATCTTATTCCAATTTGGGCTCATGGATGGCTGGAGCCTATCCAATCAACTATCAAGCTATACAGGTGGAGCGCCCTAGGCTACGGGCAGCTGGTCACAAGTCTGATATAGAATGACAAGCAACAGTTCACTCCAGTTTATTCACTAAAGCCTCCAAGTCACCTACACATGCACTGGGTGGTGCGAGGAAGACAGGAACTGACACAGAGAGGACATGTACTTGATCAATGACAGGTACTGGCCACCAGTCTGAGGATTTAGGTCTAAAGCTATAGACTGAAAACTACAGCCAGTAATCGAGAACTACATTGCTTTCAATGCACTGTACTGGACTGTATTTTATAGGGATGGCCCAGTATGGATATTTCTGAGCAAATACAAATCCAATATTTGAATTGCTGCTATGGCAGATAAGCAATTTTTACAGATACCAATATTTAGCTTTTCAAATCCATAGCCCCACCATAACAACAAAATGTATTTAGAGTATTCCTTTCAGTGTACTGTGCCTTTGGTCTCATCTCCATACTATAAAATTCAGTATGGTTTTCATCCTATTATGATGTACAATCCCTGTATATTAGATGCATTACAGTACAAAGAGTAATGATAGGCATTGTCCCTCAGTATCACATGGCTCTAGTGATTTTACCTCAAAGAAGATTGCCATGGCAGCGATGATGCGTCTCTCCTTGATGGCTGCGCTGAGGCTGTCAAAGTCGTCCGAATTGTACAGGTAGATCTGCATCTGCGAGAGTGAAAGCAGAGTGTAAATAAACAGCTGAGCTCAAGGAACGGACAAGGAGAGGCCCGAGTTGCACTATCAATCACCCGGACACAGTGCTAAGGAGCTGATGAAAAGCTCTTTGGAGGGGCATAAAAGAGGCTGTATTTACCACCACCATAAATCTCCCATAATCTGTGTCATTCCTTTTTGTGCCCTGCCACTCCAAGGATGCAGGAGAAATACGGCCCTAGTGTCCTCAAACACGCTGCCAGTCGGGAGTATGGTGCGCCCAATCGCACCGCATCTCTGTGATCAGATCAGAGAGAATAATAGCCTTCTAATCATTATCTAAAATCCTCCTGCACAGAGCCCTGTTGACGATGTGTAAGTATAATGCAGCAAGCACAAAATAAATTAGTCCTGTCACGCGCTGGAGATATTTGAAAAATGTATTCCTCTCCTTTCAAAGCAGATATTATGGTGGCGCTGATTAGGATCGGCAAATGATTCTAAAGCTAGCAATTGGAGCCGTCTATCATCCCACAAGCACAAACCTCTCTAAATAAAAATCCCTTCATGTCTCTAAACAGAGTTAATTGCCAATAAAAAAAGGTCCTACATGTTGATTTAATTACAGCTTTCCTTTTTTCTTTTTCAAAGGAAAATGATGATGACGAGAGCTGAAATGGCACCGCAGACAACCCGTGCAAAAAGTCACAGTAAACAAGCAGGCAAACTAACCACAGTCATGGACTCAATTCTTTTCATTTGGGTTAAATACTTTGAGTACCTTAAAGCACTGGGCCAATTATCACACAGCAAAAATATCTAGGATATTTGCTAATATTCTCAACTAAAACAAAACAAAACAAAAAACGTATGCAGAGATGGTGCAGTTTATTTTGTTTCTCGCACAAATCCCCACATGTAAAAATGCTTGTTGTATGACCAAAATATGCAGAAGCAAAACACAAGCGGTCATTTAAATAATACAAGTTTTCTTTTAAAACATTATTAAGATTTTAAATAATACTTTTTTGACCTTAACAAGGACATATGCATTCATTCATTTATTCTGAAGTTTATTTGAACACCTTCTGAGGATAAATAAGTATAAAATCAGAGGAGAGTGGAGCAGGTGTAAGGATAGATGTCAAAATACATTACAAAATACTAAATATATTATATATATAGTATATATAGAATATACTCCATTTTGTTCTCATTTAAAAGTCTTGTTTCTATAAAGCTAGCAATGTATTAGACAGTATGAATTAAAGTTAAGCATTCACACAGATAAAATAATAAAACCTAAAAGACCTAAACTAAAAACTTAAAACACACTAAAAAACTAAAACTAAAAAAGGTGCAATATTTAACTTCTGATCGAGAATACAGCGCTTGCTTGATTCTATGAAGATGTTATTGCTTTGATTAGAATGTTCCACGGTATGGCATTATACCTATCAATCTCCACGGAGACAAGAAAGTAACAACACCAATTTACTGGTCATATCTGTGGATAGGAGACACTCCCACTCACCCCACTCACAGTAAGAATGCATGTTTTGCATTCTTACTGTTTTGCAAATTTAATACCATACTGTGGAACATTCCAGGCAAAGCAATAATATCTCCATGGAGACAAGCACCTAGCAGACTCCCACCAGAAAAATTTACTTAAACCTGGTCTATACCAATTGTAGCCTGCAACATAACCTCAGAGTAGTACCACAATCAGGACCCACACTTTGAGAACCACTTGATATTCCATATTAGTCTAATCTTACAGCCCTAGAATTCTTAATGACTTGCCATCAATGCATGCAAATAGACCCAGTAAACAAGCAAAACAGCCATTACCACAGCCTGCACCAGCTTCACATGGCTCTATCCAGATAATTTGGGTTAATCACTTTCTCTCAGAGTTCCTTTAACCAAGCCTTTAATGGGACTAATTTGTTGTGTGAGAACTCAGCAAGAAAGAGCAGTGGCCATTCATCAGCCTTCAGATGTTATTAACTACATTAGTCAATTACACTGCCCCCTCCCCCCCCCAGCTTCATTTACTCTTTCAGACCGCCTCACGTGACCTGCACACTGCAACGCTACAGAAAAAAAGTGACGTTCAATTATCAACCATTTCATAGCAGCCACTAAAACTATAAACTGCTGCCAAAAGCTTCTCGCAATAATAACAGGAGTTCATTTGTCTCTGCCATCTCCACATAAAAGCTATTGAAAAAGAGCAGACAGTGAGTTAAGTGTTGGACATAACGCACTCTCAAATCTTTATGGACATGTTTATGCGTGTTTGGTTTGCCTGGATATGATCTGCAAGCAGTGAGTGTGTGACTGATGTAAAGGCAAATTTGGAAATGATCAGCGGTGATAAACAACGTCTGCTTGCAAAGAACAGGTGGAACGTAATGACAGGAAAACATAATTTAAGCTTTGTCATTTTGTCAGGGATTTCTCAACGGACCACACACACCAGACTGTCCACGGGCTTTTTTTCCGCCGTTGACGTCTAAAATTCAGCTCATTTCTTTCTGCTTTCTTGTTGTTGTTTCTTGAGTACAAAGTGAAGGCAAACTCCTGCTCAAAGTCGTTCTGCATCCCCAGGTTAGATTTAAGCACAGTCGTGTTTAGCATGATTTCCCCAGACGACCGAAATATTGAGGCAAAACAAGAAAGTTATAAAAGAGGTTTTTGGAGTGAGAAGTAAGCTTGGTGGAGGCAGACAAGTCCTCTTAACACTTTATTTCCTCCATACAGTACAGAGCAGCTGTGAGTATTCAAGATTTTGCCAAAATACACACTCTCTACATACATTTGTATACAGCTAAAAGTGTCACTTAAACTCTTGCATCTCACAGCAAGAGGTAACTACGTTAAATTCCCAGACTGGATAAAGCTTGTCTCTGTGTGTGCATTTGCATTCTCGTCATTGTTGTAAAACTACTAAAAACTGGTGTTGTCACAAAACGTCAAACTCGATTTTTATAAGGATATGCTCAATGCTCAATGCTCAATGCAGATTTTAATCTGACAACAAACACTTATTTAGACAAAAGAATGTAATTTTCAATTCAAAATGATGGTAAATGCATAGACGCAATTTTTCCTAATATTACCATGCAGCCTTATAATAGTTTTTAAGTATAACGAGCATAATTAAACTACTCAGGAGAGGTCTATTCGTGTAAAAATAAGTAAAAATATTGCAATGAGAAATGTCTAGTTTTAAGACTAGTTTTAGTATTCATTAGTATATGGGTACAACTATTTATAATGACAAATCACTTGCAAGAGGTTAAGGATGCCATTTGTAAAAAGATCACCAGATCTCAAGCAATAAATACATTAACTAATAAAATAAATAAATCAGGTTGTAATCATGACTTGAACTGAACATTTAAACATAATTCAAATATATTGGTTAGGAGCAGTATAAAGCTAAAATGAGCTTTAAAACTTTGTATACTGCTGCAGAGGAAGACTGCACTACTTTTTTCCAACACAAAATCCCAAGTCAATTGAATTTGAAAACATGTATCATAATAAGTCAGGCTACTTCTAAATGCACCTAAAGCATTCCCATTATGTGCGGTAATGTCCCCACAGCCCAACACATACTTCTACATGAACAGCCCAGACTATCAAAGCCTGATTTGTAATCCATGTATAATTAATCTAACCCCAGCGACACCATCATATATTATTAGAAAAGATCTCCCTACGGTGGCCTGAGGGGTAAAAATTCAGCTCTTTCATTTTTCATTACGTTGTTTGTGTGAACAGGTGGTCCAGTCCAGTGCTGACACGTTTAAATGATCAAAGCCATTTCCTAATACGTTTTCAATTTTCAAAGTATTTAAAATCTCAGGAAATCTTTCAGTAACAAGCGCTGAAACAAAACAAAAAAAAAAAACTGCTTGAATTGGAGCTAGGGCATGGGAGATATGGCCCAAAATGTTAATCAATTTTGCTATAATGATATAATTGTTTTAGGCTATGTGGGGCTATCCATGTTATTGTGTCATATCTATTTCATGATTAGAGTTTTTGCCCTCTGCTAAGGACTCAGCTCTGTGTAAATCAAACTGAACCTTGAGTACAGGCGGCCATTTCCAAATTAACAGCAGACTCATACCATCAGAACATTAGCACAACAGTTAAATAAAACCAATACTTTAATAAAGGCCACTTATTTTAAAGTTCAAGATCTTCCAGGCAGGTGCACTGAAATTATCATTACAGGGTGCGTGAGGAAATGCTTGAAGAAATCCATGTCACATAGGGCAGCATGCAACTCATTTGTGTTAAAAAAAAAAGAAAATAAAGCTAATTAGACAGGCGACTGCGAAGCGTGTCTATTTAGTGAGACAAACAAATCCAGGGGCAAGCACCTCCAAGGTTACACCGCTAAACCTCTTCCAACAGGCTGCAAAACAGACCAGCGACCATGAAACACATGGAACTTAAAGAAAACATTTGAAAAAACTGAAAGCAACGGTGAGACTGAATGCACCAGGCTACATAGAGGCACCAATTTAGGGCCAAAAAAATGAAAAGTCACATATCACAGGATGGAACAGATAAACAGCCAGCGGCAAGTAGATCCATATTACCACATTCTCCTCAGCTATCCATCATTTGGGTTTACTTTCACCTCCCTGCTTCTCCCTAAGAAATAATGCATCATGCTGGATACATGAAACCTGATTTATTAATAATAAGAATAATATAAAAGTAGACCAATATGGCCATTTCTCTAAATCTGGGCAAAACAACACACCACAATACTTACTGTTACTTATAGTTGGCTGTGCGTGAACAGAATGCTCTGTGCCGCATTCTCCAAAGCAAAGGTCAAGTCCTGTGTACATTTGAATACGTCACTGTCTCGCGCTGGGGCTGAGTTTTTTCTAAAATGGTAATATCCTTGGGCGCGAGGTTTGTGGAGTCTCATATGAATCTTCAATCTTCTCCATATGTCAGGCTAGCTGTTCTTGACATGCATGTTAACAGGATGAATGAGGAGCGGGGCCTTGCGATTATGAAAAATCTACCAGAGACTTTTTGCATTCAAATAGAAAGCTTCAATCACTACGCCTGTCAGCAGAAGGTCGACAGGTTTGTATTTAACCATTGGAGTTGGCTGTCTGCACTTCTTAAAGATTAATGGCAAAAACAAGCTGCAAAATTGCTCCCATAACAAATATTAGTGCTAAGATTGTTGTGAGAAGAAACATCAGTTTTACAATTACTCACAATTATTCACACCAAGACCTAACCACAGTCAAAGCATTAATTCATTTCTAATAAAGAGATCACACTTAAAACAATCTAACAATAAAGAGTGACTTAAGAGTAACTATTGCAACAGTACTATGTCAGAGGCTAGAGAGGACAGCAGATCTGTAAGATTAGTGAAATGGATAATATTGTGATTTTGGAGATGTGCAAAATTGTTATTCAAGTATAGTTTAGTACCATTACAGTGACAGTACAAGTAAATGAGTGATGTACATTACCAGTCTATAGGTTTACTACTTTCTACATTTTGAGTATTTAACTCTTCATATAGCTGACGTCTTCTGTATGTATATCAAATGTAGAAAGTAGTAAGAATAAAGAAAAAAAATGACACATGACTGATTAAAACGGTTTTAATTAGATTAGATTAATAATTGGAAGAGTCTGATGAAAATGGCAGGCTGCAGGGCTGTAGCTTTTAACAGCTGCCGAGTTGGTCATTTACACTAAACCATTCAGTCTTATTTAGCCACTCACTATCACAGCTTCCATATGCACATCAGCTTTATAATGACCCTATATATCGCTGTGCCCTTTAACACAAGGCTGAACAGAAAATGATGTGGCAATAATAAATGTAATTACTCAAGCATTCAGCAGAAAAAGACTGGGGAGCCACCAACAAATACCGTGATTTGTGCTGCCTCTGTCACAATTCAAAACACACTATTTTAAAGTCAAAAAAGACAGAAATGCTAATTATGCCAATAAACTGCCACAATACTGAAGAAAAAAAAAAAAAAAAAACATTCAGAAGTTAAACTCACGGCAAAACACAAAATGGTAAAACTTCAATTAACACAGAGAGCAAAGCATTTAGTACAAAATGACTTACACTTGAGGAAATCCAGTATCTCTTAAAATAATTGTGTAAAATATAATAGTGTTGAAATATTTTAATGGATCTAATACACATGTTGGAAGAATAGGGCAGCCGATCTCTTTTTGTCCTGCTGTAGTTTTGGTGCCCTGGTGTCTGGAAATATCTGATGCGTGTCAATGATAGTGCTGATGGGACATGTTTTTGTGCTAGAAACATGTGGCGCTGTGTCACAAGACAAAGATAAAGTATTATTTTAATTCAGTGAGTAGACTAATTAGGAGGCTGGTGGATTGTAAAAATACATAAAATATAAAATCCAATTAATAATGCATGGGCAATTCAAAGAAAAAAAAAATGACTTTAAGCAAATACATGGGGGATAACAAAACAAAAATTGTAGTTGTAGTTGGTCTTTAATCCACAGTCAAAGATAGAGGACTTAAAACACTTGCGCTTGGCGATGTCCATTTACTCTCCACTTTTTTCAATCGATCACTTCTGCTCATCAAGGTCTGTCGATCAAGGTTCTTTCACTATTAACGCAGATGAGAAACCTGTTCAATCAAAGCTTTTCGAGTAGCAGTTCTTCACCCCCATCATCTTGTGAGAGGCAGGTTTCATTTTTGTATAGTCTTAACTCAGATGTATTATTCTCAATTAAGATCAATTTGTGAGATTTCAATTTGTCTGTTCCAGTTTAGCTCTTGTGGGCTACTTGAACTTTGGATTTTCATTCTGATAAAGAGAATAATGATGTGTGAAGAGGCCAGTAGCCAGTATTAAATGTATAAGAATGCCATTTACCATCATAATCGCATGTGTTACAAAAGTAATGAATTACTGTAATACTTTGCTTTTTGCAGTAACGCAGTAATGTAAGGCATTACAGAAAAAAAGGTAACATTTTACTCTATACAAATGTGGTGGGTTTTTTGTTTTTCTTCATACAAATTCGCTAAAATTACAGCGAGATCAGCAGTGGTGAAACGTCTGATCAGATCAGAACAGATACATAACGTCATTGTGAATCACGTCAAATGTGTTACTAAAGGCCGCCACACACTACAGGAGAATTTGCCCAATTTTGGTTGCAATTTGCTTCTCCCCGAGTTTGGTATGGCGTGACCCGACTTTAGTCTTCGTGTGCGATTTTGAAGCCGCTGTGCTCCTCATGTGTGTGGTGTCAGTGTGACTTTGAGCTGCTCTGTCAGATCATAACCACCAAACATCAGCAACACTACGGTAACAGCCAATAAAACAGAACGTCAGGGGCAGAAGAGTGACGGACACGGAGGCGCAAGATACAAACTCAGCAAATAGAGAAAATAATTATTATTCACCTCTCGTAAAGTTGTAAATATAAAATGCAGCATCTCATTCACATTATCCATAGAATTTGTCCTCCACAAATAATGACACTCAGTTCACAAAACAGCACTGTTAATCCAGTTTGAGGTGTTCTTTGAAAGTAAAAAGCCCTTTTTACCAGAGTAGTTCCTCACGTGTGTCTGTTTACATCCACACAGCGCACGGATCAGGGTGAAGCTGCAGATTAGTGATAGTGACTCTACTTCCTGTTCAGCTCAGTCAGATACACATCACCTTCCACTGGATGTGTGATGAGCTAATTGAGTGTCATGAGCTACATTTAGATATTAGATAGATATTAGATATTTCCAGTTATTTTGGTTAGAATAACTTAAAAGTAATGCAACAGTAGTGTAACGCCTTACATTTTAAATACAGTAATATTGTAATGTAACAAATTACTTTGAAATGACAGTAACAAGTAATAAATAACACATTACAGTTTTGAAGTAATTTGCACAACACTGTTTACCATTATGTTCCCTTTAACTGTTTTAACATGGCCAAATAACTGAACTCAATTTGAACTGAATTAAATTTGTTTAACCTTGCTGGTAATATACTGAAAACAATGGCCTTTATTCTCCTTTATTAATCCAATGACACCACAAAATAGTCTCAAAGACTCAAACCCAACCATTTGTCTTAGATAAATTATAAAAATTAGATGATCTTACCTCAACTGGAAATGTTCTTCCGTTGATGCTGTGCTCAGATCCAGCAGAGCCATCCGCTTGGCCCCAGTGAAACTCCATCTTCTCGGCTTTAAAGCGCCCTGGCAGCCCCGCCCCAAACACAAAGTAGTCGTCCTTCAGGTAGATGGCCACTAAAAACAAAACAAAAACAATGAAGAAGCGTTAAATCTGTAATTGCTGTAATTGTGGTAATATGTCTTGGATCCTAGAAATGTTCTGCCCAGGATGAGACAGGGGCATTTTATATCAACAATACAAAGCTTAAATATTTTACTTTTCAAATATTAAAGTAGATATTGACCAATATGGGTTTTTTTCACGACTGATGCCAATATGATGGTTTAGAATCCAGAGAGACTGATAGCCGATAAGCTCTGCCATTATTTTTGGGGCCATATGTAGGGCCGTTTTTGAATAGTTTTCCCTAAATTATATACAATTTGAATTTACTACAAACTCCCTATTTTACTACAAATCTTTAAGAGTCACATTTAGTGCAGTTACTCTTAGCACTAAAGGGTTCAAATAAAGCTTTATGTGTCTTTTTTCAGGCAGCTGGTTGGCCAAAACAAATTATTGGCCTGCGTTGCAGATTTAAAGCCCACAGCCTATGGTAAGAAGTGCAAATATCGAACTGATATAGCGGCCAACCGATATATCAGTCTATCTTTAATAAAAAGGACTGATATAATGTATGAATTATTCAACAAAGTGCATAAAAAATGCAGAAATGTTTGTCAATTTCAATCATAGGAAATATCATGTTTTTTTCCTCATATATAAACAAGGTTAAAAAGCAATGGGTGTGCTTTTGGAAGAATTAAAAATATGTTATAAGCAATTAAACTTAACGAAAATTAGAGTTTCAACACAAAAATCGCCATAGCAGTCTATCTACTGTGTGTAAACTCTTAGATAAACAAGAGTGTTCCATTTGTGGAAAAAATGTTTTGAAGATATTTTGCGTTTTGTCCAAGAGGCTTCATTATATAATACTGTGCTTGCCATACTGTAATAGTAATTCACATCCACAAAACCCACACATATTTTGAGGTTGGTCTATTGCAGTCTTGTACAATGTTTAAAGGTCAACTTGTATAAGATATGTATGATACCTACTGTTGGCCTACTGCCCTTACCGTCCCACTGCATCCCCATCTACCTGGGGCATCATTAGCCAGATTAAACCAGTGCTCTTTCCACTGATTCCCATTTTACACAGGGATTTAGTGTGGCCTCCACGGCACATAAGGACTGCCTCCTCCTGATTGCACCACAAAGCAACCTGCCAGAATGAGCATGTGTATACAGCCAAATACACACGGAGGCCAGACAATGCATCCAACAAGTAAGGAGCCATGTTGGTTTGGGGCAGTGTGGCGCGGAGGAGTGAGACGCGACAATCTGGGCAAAAACAAATAAATAAACGATTAAATTGTGGGGAGTGCTGATGACAGATGAGACGGACATTGTTTCCCACATAGGCGTACACAAGCACTGAGAGGGTAGATTCAAAGTAGTAGTATTCAAAGTATCTGAAAAGTATTTGAATAGAAATTGTTCTTTGTAGAAATGTTTACACAAATATTTGGATGATTTTGGATCAATATCATTAAAATATGACATAACTGGCAATATACTAACAGTGACAGTGATTAGTACAGAGTTGGATACTCTGAATGTGAGACAAAGATGGTCAAGACAAAAAATATGGTAACAACTGAATTAAGGTATCAACAGTGCTCAAGTCTTCTACATGAAAGGAACCATTTTAGACGGATTTGGCTAAAGATAAATGCAATACATGACTTTACGCACCAGTCGGATCACTGACAGGTGCAATGAATAACATGTCTTGGCACCTGTTTGAAGGTGAAATATATTAAGCAGCAACTGAACATCTTGAGTTGGAGGATGGGAAAAGGAAAAAAATAGACAAGGATTAGTCTGAGCTAACAAAATTATGGCATCTTGATGAAAATGTCTGAAATGCAGTTAGATCATGGTTTATAAATAGGTGAAGCAGTGAATAATTGTATGTATATATTGCAATTATTATTATTATTATTACTATTATTATTATTATTAAAAACAATATAAAACAAATACAAGAATCCATTCAAAAACATGATTCAGGGGTTTCATGGAAGGAATTGTGTGCACTAAAGACAATCTGTTGTTTGCATAGACCATTAACTTGTTAATAATTGCAGCCTATTGACTGATTGTATTATTGGAACAACTGAACTTGCCATTTAAATATGATTGTGATTAATCTTGTAGCCAATTAGTGATGCACATTTCTAATCAGAATCAATTTGCTGAAGAAGTTAACACAGGTTCTTATAGAAAGCCCAAATCCATTGAGTTTCCATTTGACCTAGTTCCCAGTCATTAATTTTGAGCACAAACATATTGATTCTTCTGCATAATAATGTACATCCCACCATCCCACCAGTGAAGAGATAGTCAGCTCTATTCACTTAACCTGTCACTGGTTATATTGTTATGCTTGATTGGTGCATTGTGCATTCTTGGGCTTGTTCAAAGAGATAATGAGGCTGTGTGGGGAAAACCCAAGACTTGCTTGTCACTTGAGCCTAAATGTGGATCTGTCTTGAATACACAAAGCACATTTTAGAGAGATGGCCCATAATCCACGCCGCTGGTATTGTTGGAGCAGTGTAATCCCACGCAACAACACGGCCAAAGTCAAGTAAAGGGGATACTCATTGGCCTTGGGAGACTTCCATTAGGATCGGGCCCTGAGTGCGTGTGAAGCCCTCCGACAGAAGCGCAGGAATTAGACGCTAAGCCAAAAAGACCTTGAATCAGAGGCAGTGATAGAGGAGCAGTGTGTGTGAAAGTAAATCCGTGATCAATGCACATGTCTCTGGGGGTCTCGCCATTCCTCATGAATTCGGTTGAAGTGGTTGTTTGAAAATTTCACAGCGAAATGTTTTGTTAAAAGAAAAGGCTTGCCTGAATTGGCGGCCAATCAACTCATGTTTAAAGCAGGTCAAGGCACAAGGGAATGCTGGGAAATCAATCCCCATGCAGCTGAGATCTATTCACTCAGTTTTTAATTACGACATCGGCTTTTAAATAGTGTGGAACATGTCGAGGGCCGAGTGCGCTTTGGAATAATCAAAGCAACTAGTGTTTGTCCAAATGTTTATTGACATCAGGTAAATAAACAGACCAAGTGTCATTGTAACAGCGAGGCAAAAGCACTTCAGCCAGGCAGCTAAGGGGACCAAAACAAATAGCACTACTCTCTGCTATTTCACTTTGTTAAAATGGGAAAATCTGATTAATTGATTCTGTTAGACTATTTTGTTACCAAGTGATAAGTAACAATAAAGCCATCTAAAGCCATCTAACAAACATGCAAAACAATTACGGTGCCATAATATACAATGTCCACTTAAATATCCAGCTCTGATGAAACAAAACTATCAGCACAGCTCTTTTTTTCAGTAAGTTTTATTTTCATTTTACCATTTCATTTATATTTATGTATAATATTGGCATATACATGTTTTATCGTCTCACATTTTGAAAAGAAAAGAGCTATTCGAGCATGAGCTATTTACCACACCTGCTTATGTTGAATCCATTTTGGGACTGTCACAATGAATCAGTTGCCCCCATCTCACCAAATAATCTCCAAGTCCTCTCTGACTGTATGGTCTGGCTTTAGGCTTACCAACTGTGCAGCACCTGTCTTGGCATTACCTGCCCTGTACATTTGCTATCCTGCCTGGCTTCCTATGTTGAAATCAGCTCAATCTGGAGACTCTTGACCACATCTCCAAAACCTGTAGCTTGCGAAGTCCCTCTGATGCCCTCTTTCCTACACCATGTTGTTATCAAAGTGAACCTCATAGCTTTCCCATAGATATGTTGCTGGTCAAACAGTTTTGTACACAGATCTTTTTATTTGAATGTGTTGCTGAAAATCCATCTATATTAAAATGATTTTACCCCTTAAATTCACCATGTTCCCTTCATCCCTGGCCAATTAACTCAAAACTACAATCTTGTTAGTGTGCAGAACAAACCAAAGCTCACATCATTTCATAACACGTCTTTCTCCAAGCCCAATCTGACCTTTTTGATGTAGAAGGCTTCAAGGGGACTGAAGCCTTCTACTGTTTTTTTTTTCAAAACAGTATGTTGGTCCAGTGTATTGGTCCAAATTACAGGCCGCCATGTTATTTCCATCTGTAAATAAGCAGCCTAAAGCAGAGTCGCCTGTCCCAGTGGCCCTGGTTGTCATGGAAGCTAACAACTCTCATTATGAACAAAGGCAAAAAATGACAGGATCCTCAGCAACAAACAGAGCCCACGGCACACTGGATCAATTCAGGTCAAATCACTGTGAGCAATGGTCCGATAAATGAATGAATGTGAGATGAGTGAAGAAATGAACAGTTGATGATGTCTTTACTAAATTACTACCAATGACACCATTAAAAACAAACGGAAATAGTAATAATATTGTCAGATGTTTCATAAATATTAAATTGCATTGTGTAACTTTCTGGTGGAGGGTCTGTCAAATGCTTTTCTCCATGGGGATGTTGTTGCTTTGTCTGGAATGTTTCAGTGTGGTATTAAACATTTCTATCTTCATGGTGACCAAACCAGACCAAGTTACAGGTCAGATCTATGGAGAGGCAACCTCGCTCTGTCAGAATGCTTGTTTTTCTAGGCATTTCTGAGCAGTAAAACCACCTGTAATTCAAGACATGTAAAGCAGAGCTGTTTAATGTCAGACTGTAAAACATTCCACGCAGAGCAATGACATATCCATAGCAACAAACAGGTAATGGACCCCCAACCGAAAAGTTACATAGTGCACCTTTAAGGATGCAGTTACATATGGCCTAAAAATGTTGCAAAACATTGACTACATAAAGCTGTCAAATTATGCGCATCATAGATGAAGAAAATAAAATTGGAGAATGAAGTAAACACAAAGCAATGCACATATACCTATGGTGGAGGAAACGGGAGTTGATTGACAAAATGGAGTCTTGAAAATAAGTGATTAAAGACTCAAGCACAACTCGCTCCTAATACAAAAACATTTAGTGTTTAGTTTCAGATATGGAGAGATACTAAGACGTGCTTGTAGTGTATGCCATCAATGTTGCCTACACAACTAAAGAATCTGGGGGGAAAAACATGTTTTTACATTTTTGTCAATACCATATTGTTTCAGAGCATCAATGGATAAGGTTTTATTGAATATGCCACAAAAGGCAGCGGTGCGAGCCAGCTTCATATCCTGCAACCGATCCATATCATGTGTTTTTAAATTTGGCATGTCTCAAATAGATAAGGACAATCTGTTTATTTTGTGAAATATCTGGCGACACAAAGGTAAACTTCAGTCCTAAGAATTTTCTGTTAGTGGTAAATAAGACACTGCTATATTTGCTTAAAGATCATTGACATTATTTGCTTGATATGGTTGTATGAATTTGCACTTAAAGACCGAAAAGCAATGTTGGCCTTAAACCATTGATGACATGCGTATGTATTTGAGGTCATTTTGCTGTGGGCTGAATGCGTTTGGTTGTTGTTTTGGTTTCTCATGTCATAAAACATTTACAGAAGAAAGAAAATCTACTCATGGAGCGTTCATGTGTTTTCAAAGCTGCATGGGATGCATGGTAGAAATATGTTTTGATGTTCTTTTATGTTATATGTGTTATGTTTTTGTTAGTCTAATCCTAACTATTGTGTATTTTCCACAAGTTTAGCTCTTGTTGACACTACGGTCGATAGGCAATAGTTATGGAATTACCTCCGCTACCCAAGTCCAAACAGGACATAAGATTTTCAAAAGGAAATAAACCTCTGTCATGTGATCAAGGGCTCATTTTACCTTGTCATTCTGGCTATTTCACTTTCCCCATGCAAACACTATTAAACTAGTGCCTTGATTCTTCAATTATTTATGCATTTCAAAGGGTCATCAAATTATTCGTATCGTCTATTGGGTTGGTAGCTTCAATTAAGAAAGATAATAAAGGTCATACTGAAGACAATTTAATCAAGACGGCATGGATGAAAATGAATATTATTTTAATTTGTTATCAATGTTGTTCAATGGCTAGATAAAACATGTGAGTTAGGTAAGTAACTCCACACTAGTTTTTCTACATCTTGAAATAATCTGTGTTGATCAGTGTTGGCAATAGTAGTGGTTCCTGGTTGATATCGCTTTGACTGAAATGTACCACAGTTTAGCATTAAGTTAAGTATATCTTGCGTTTATTGAAATACAGGGGTTTGTATTTCTTAAAATACCTTAAATAACACGCACTCAGATTGTGAGCAGCACTGCCTCCCCACAGATCTGACCTATAACTGGTGACATCACTTTCTTGTCTCAATGGTGATAGACAAGTTTAATGTCTGGAACATTAGTGTGGAACATTCAAGGAACAAGAAAACAAGAACTGCATTGAGACAGCAGGTGGCAGACCCTCCACCAGAAAAGTTTCATAGTTACACAGTATTTAAGATATGCTTAGCTTGTTATTGTACCTGTCTTGCCAGTGTTCTTCATGGTGGTCTGGTTGGAGGATTCTCTGTTGAAGTTGTCCAGCACTAGTTCTTGGTATTCCTCTGAGCTCAGTGCCTGCTCGTCTGCGATGTCCACCGGTGACTGGTTTTTTGCAGCACATTCAGGGTATAAGGCTGGCCAGCCCCGAGGTCCATGGCTCCCTGCACAGACACACAAGTACAAAACAACTTAGAATATGCACAGGGTAAGGTAGAGCAGAAAAAATAATCATAACTGCATTTGAGTCATACACCTAACTGTATCTATTTATATTTTGTATGGGGCAACATGACAGAAGCAGTCTCAGAACTGTTAGAAAATCAAACTATGAAACTGTTATCACTCAATCAATAAGGACAAAAAATTGAATAAATAAATAACTGATCAAAGAAATAGAAATCTCCAGGAGAATCACAGTGAAGGAGAGGTCCATCTGCTTGTTGTGAGAAGGGAGAGATAACACCTAACTAACGCCAGTGTGCTGCCCAAACAAAACACTGATCTATTTAAGACTAATTTTAACATTTTAACATTTTAACACGGTAAACACAGCCTTAAGCAGCTGGATAGACTGCCTGCCATCACGAGCCAACAGACAATGAATGCTGCTTGCCAACTTTAGAGAATTCACACTTGCTATTGTAATTCGGACAAGTGATTACTAAATATTAATGTGCAATGTGTCTCTTTTAAATAAATACTAAGAAAATAAATCTCTAGTGGGACTTTAGGCCAGAGTTTTGAGCACCTGAAAAATCAACAGGCACATTTGACTGGAGATGGAGAGCCAGAGGTCTTCAGTCTGTATGACCCTCTACAGCCCCACAACAGCTGAGGAAACATGTCAACACAATGAGAATCCATTGAGAGGCAGCAGGCAATTTTACCACTAATTGACCGTGTTTGAAAATAACAATGGTAAAATGCGATGCTTGATTACACCTCTGCTATATTAAAAGGTGCGCTAGTCAAATTATTTTAGGTCAAGGTGCCAATCTCATCTACTACCACATCAAAACAGCAGAAAGACTTTGTTTTATTGAAAAGATAAAACATTTACTTTTCCACTAGAAATGGCAGTACATAATTAACCAATTACGTTTTTCATTCGCCACAAGTTCTTCAGATTTCTGTTTGGTATTGCAGTAAATGATCAGTATATAATGTATATAATGCAATTTGTGTGGCTGTCAGTGGCCTACAAATTTAAAAGGTGCACTGCGCAGCTTTTCTGGTGAAGGGTCTGCTACCTGCTCGTCTCCATGGAAATGTTATTGCTTTGCCTGGAATGTTCCATAGTATGACATTAAACAGATCCAGCTAGCATTTAGTCATTACCGGTGTTTCTGTTGCTCAATAGTACAATAATTCCTTTTGTGAATAGGGGTGACTCTCCACAGATCTGAATTGTAATGTAGTGTAGTGCTGTAACCTGCCTCATGATAAGAGGTTTAATCTATACTGTGGAACATTCTAGACAAAGCAATATTTCCATGGAGACAAGAAGGTAGTAGACCGTCCACCAGAAAAGTTACGCAATGCATCTTTAAATTACATGTGCAATGTGCATAAACTTGGTATAAAAACAACTGGACACAATTTAATATAACAAAAACCAAAGATTTTCAATTCCTGTTTTCCTGTGCCACTAAATAGCACTTAAGTGGACATTTATAAATCTAGATGTTTTTTAGATGAATTTTAACGCAAGTGCTATAATATATAATAGAAATGTTTACGTGAAAAACATGACAAAATGCACCCATTTCCTTTCATAACCCACCCCAAATGACAAAAAGAGCGTTTCAGTGCCAAACGGTCCACATTAAGTATTCATGTTTGGCTGGATGCTGCTACTTCCTGTTGGCTCCCCATATACTGTCTGCTCTTTTAATCCCGTCTCCCCCACAGTGACTCACAACACAAAAGAATAATCCACACACAACAGGGGTCCTCTTCATCTGTGTACTGCTACAATGGCCTAACACAACAACAAAAGCGCTCGGATCAGGGCTACAAGAAGGCAACTCAGTTCAACTTTTCTGGGTTAGGATAATAACAGTCCCAAAAGAAAAGAGGCAACTCTGCTTGTCCATCCCATAAAAGAGACATGAAGCTAAAAAGTGAGGATGAAGGGCAGCTCAGGGGTTTGATGTGGATAAATACTTTGCAGCAAAAGACCGTGAACTCCTGAGAGGGACTGAGTAAGTAATTTGCTTTGATTTGAAAGACCTTCTGTGATGGTAGATACAAGAAAAGTTCATGGGTTGTATAAAAATTGAATAAAAAAGATGTGCTAATAAACATTTTATTTTAATGGGCAATTCTGTAATTATTTGGGAGACATTATGTCAGAAAACTAATGAGTATCCCTCAACTCCATCTCTGTGGTTAAACCTTGGCAAACATTTTCTAAAAGCATTTGAATCTTTGCATTTGTTAAGCAGATAACACTTCACCCATGTTAAGTATTAATTGATTGACAGATTAAAATAAATGATATTATGAATTAAGATTTTTCAAATTTGCACAACCCTATTGTAAAAATAATCAAATAATCATCATTATTTGTTTTGGTAGTTATACATAATGTGATGACAAATTAGCTGTAGTGTACAATTTGATGAAATAAGCATTCAGCTCCAGTGGCCCCATGCTTTATCAGACTGATAAATACACGGCCGATTTAGGAAAAAGTGCTCTTAAAGCTCTAGAACTGCTGGGATCACTTGTTTGTGAACTTTTATTGAGATCAATTGTTTTCTGAAGGCAGCTTCAACTTGCTGCGCTGGTCTGACTCCTCAAAATAGAGCTGCATCTAGGACATTATCTGCAGTGCTATTTCCATGGTGTTAGACCAAATTACACCATATTGTGTGGGTCACTAAAAGAAACTGGGACTGGGTGATATTGACTAAAACGAATATCTCAATATTTTTTGTATTATTCTGATAACGATATTCAGACTGTTGTCAATCCGACAGTAACAGATAAATTTAAATGAATAGTTAAGGTTTGAATATAAAGCAAATGTGAAATGACTGTTAAACTGCCAGTTTTTTTTTTCCCCATTTTCACTTTTAATCACTTCACAGAAACAGCCAAACAATTCCTGCCACATTCAAAAGTTTAAGAATTTGACCAGCCTTGAAACTTGCTTCAAGTTCATACAAAACTGAGTCTTAAAATGCTGAAACCAATCCCATTAAATGCAAAATTGTAAACAGGCTCATTCTGGTGTGATGGACCGGGAAACTTTAAGTCTATGCAACTCCAAGAAAATGCCTAATAGCAGTGTGTCCTACTTAGTTCCACAAATAAGTGAGAAGATTTCCACTGTGGCAGCTTTACACTTGGAGACATCCATGTTTTTGAGCACTGTCGTTTTGCGTTGTATCATTATGGAGACGCAGGCTACACTTATTTCCTGCGGACGAATCCTTGAACTCGTATGCAAACCTTGAGGCAGATTTGTGAGTATCTGCAACAACAAGCAGTATGCCTTGTGCACAGATGTAAGCATTCATGTTGAAAGGGCTTCACAACAGAAAGTAAGATCTCCCTTGGGGCTGTCACAATATCACATTTTTTGGTTGGTTCATAAGAAGAAACATCAAGATTAAACATACTTGACACCATAATAAATAAATAAATAAATAAATAAATAAATAAATACATAAAACAGTGACATATTGATTCGTTCATTACTGTTGCTTAAAGGTGCACTATATAATTTTTGTGTGGGGGTCCGTCACCCGCTTGCTTCTGTGGATATGTCATTACTCTGCTGGTAATGTTCCACAGTATGACATTAAACAGCTCTACATTCCAGACAAAGCTATAACATCTCCAAAGCATTTGACGGCCCTCCACCAGAAAAGTTACACAATGCACCTTTAATGGTCAGTGTTTCCCAACCAGAGGGCAGAGATGGGATTTGAATAGCATCTTTAATAGGAAATAACTTTATTGTCATTTTCAAATGGCATAGAAATACTCAAGTCATTTCTCACCAGCAAGTTCAAAATAGCAAATGTAATAAATATGTTGCTCAAATAAAAATAAAAATGTAGAGCCTCCCTTATTACAATTCAAAGCTACATCAGATCAGGCGGTAAACACATCAAATTTCCACATCCATCAGTTCACTCATATCAGACTTAACAGAAGAAGAAAATATAATAGTAGTAATTGACAATATATTGCACCAAAGCTAGAGAGTATTAGAGTGAGACACAGCTTAGGGCTACTCAAGACAGAAGAGGTTTGGAATCACTAAAATACATCACCATTCCTCTAGTATGCTACCAACTCTATTAAATCCAAGTTTCTAAAAGCTAGCGTACACATAACGGATGCCTATTATTATTATTTTTCATTTATAGTCTGTATAATTATCTTTATCCAGTGTAATTTCCAAACGAGCTGTAAGACAGCTGCAATACAACCAGCTTGGTCCTTGGGTCCTGACTCAAACCAGGAAGTACGAGGACTTAAGTCCTGTGCTCAGGTCTCTGCACTGGCTTCCTGTGGCTCAGAGAATAGACTTTAAACAGTCTCTGCTTGTGTACAAGTCTCTCCATGGCCTCGCACCAAGGTAACTCTCCGATATGTTAGTGCCATATGAACCATCTCCTCAGGGACCGGCCTCCCGCTGGTGCCCAGTCAGGACATAACATGGGGAGTCAGTGTTTCAGTTTCATGCAGCTAAAACCTGGAACACTCTTCCTGAACATGTGAGACAGGCCTCAACTTTGACTCTGTTTAGATCCAGGTTCAAAACACTTATTTAGCTGTGCATATGACAAAGGTTTTCATACTGCATGCTTCTCTCTCATTTAATGTCTCTCTCTCTTTTTAATTTTACGATAATTATTTATGTTTTGATTGGTTTGTATTGTGATTTTAATGTATTTCTTATTCTGTAAAGCACTTTGAATAACTTTGTGTATGAATTGTGCTATACAAATAAATTTGCCTTGCCTAATTTGGATGTAGACATTAAATTAAAAAGTAACATCACTCTACAGAAATCATGTTGGCTAAATAATAAGAAACCAAATTGATTGTTAAATTCAGACCATTTGAGAAACACAGCTAATTATTGACAAATGTTACAAAGAAGTTAATTCTATTGGCATCCTGAAATTGTCTCGGAGAGTGCATGTCAATTTTTATCTCGGCATAAATAGTTTTATTGATAAAAAGTGTAATCTTGTGCTAATTTTCTTTTCAAATACAGATTACATCGCATTTACTGGGGACAGATAATGCTGTCGGTCACAGAGAGAAAGGGAGGAGCAGCGCTGCTAAAATCAGATAAGTGAGGGGTGCACAGCAGTCCATTAATCTGTCTCATTGCTATCCATCAGAATCACTATAATCCCAAAACCAAGACATTCCCCTGCAGCCCCGTATGCAAGCAAATGGCGACAAACACATGACTTCCAAATTTATTCAATAAAAATATCATATACTCACTGGAGCAAACCCCTATCTGGTTTTGACCCCAACAGTGTAACCAATGTCAATTCAAAGTTTGGGTGCACATGAGGAGACGGAGGTCAGGTAAGATTTCTTTGAACTAATAAGCAAACAGACAGACACACATGCATCTGAAAAAATATAAAAAGCTATCTTAACTGGCTCCACAAGAGAAGTAAATAAGCCATGAGTTTAGAGCATATTTCCTTGAGAAAAAAAAAATCAACTGTCCACAAAAAATAGATCAATTTGATGTTCCAATAACAGAGGAAAATGGTATTGTTCATTCCCCTCTCCTTTTGGCTAAACCTTCTGGAGAGACAGAGCAGCATCCAGATCTAATAAAAGGGTAAAAGACCCACTGTATTGATTACCACAAATTCTTTATTAATGTTGTATTGCCAATTGTCTGTGTTTAGACCAGATGATTAAAACTAATAACCCAGCCCAGTATCTGCCCAGATATAAAAATGTGTGTGAATTTTGTTATTTAATTTCAAGGCATATGCAAAAGTAGGATGTTAATATTATACTTATATTAAATTGCAAAGATTAAAAGACTCCATAGTAGTGCTTTGAGAGGCACTGACAAGCTTGTAAAGCACAATAAATGAAAGGTATTATCATGAGTCACTTATTTAAAAGGTGAAAGTTGCAGCCTTTAGCATGTAAGATTATGTTTTTTTTTCCACAAACAACAATGTTGAAGTGCAGTGTTAAGTGGCTTATTATTACTGACATTACCCACACATTACATTTCTTCCTAACACAATTACAGCTGAATATGTTTCCGTCAATATAAAGGCTATATCTAAATATGAACACTGACAATTAAAAGCAGACAGACAAAAACATTGTATTATGAAGATAAAAAGATCAAATGGATGAAAACATTTTGTTGAAAACTAGTTTGCCGTATCTTGTCTCACTGGAGTTGGTAGGTATGGTTGGTATATTACAATATTTGGATGCTTAAATTCAACACCAGTAAGCAGGGCCCATCTCATGAGTTTTAATTAGTTATGCCTTGGGAGAGAGTCTGAATAAATTGAATAATATAGATAAAGCTTTATTAAAATTATACCACCTTTGATTGAGCAGTCCATGTGTATCTATCCCTGTATTTCTCAGTGTCTGAGGGAAGTGTGTGTGTCTCTTATGAGTGGTCCCTCTCCTGCTTTAAGTAACACAGGCACATGCTTCTCTCAGACTGGCAATTCTGGTTCCAGCCGTCATCCCATTAACCTTGGGATAAACAGGCGAGCCTGTGCTGCCATGACAATGCTGACAGAATGGCGATTGCCCTGTCATTTCCGTTTTGTCCCCGAGTGTCCATGTTGTATGCAGCCTGGCTCACATCCCAGAACTGGCAACACTGGGTTTAGTACCAAAATATAAATAGAAAAATAAAAAAAAAGGCACAGTTCTAAGTTCATATGCACAACCACAAAGCCTGAACTCATAAAAATGAAACGCTGACCGATAAATATATTGTATCACATTGTTCTATCTAAATATTTCATGTTAAATGTTTAAATTGAGCAGCTTTAAAGTTGAAATGTTTTTCTTTGGATGCATAGAATAATTGGCAGCACTTTATAACACTATTTAGCCTTAATAAAAGAATACAAGAAAGCCTTAATGCAAAATTAATAGTTTATTAACAGTTATTCAGGCTTAGCTACTTAATTAAGGGGTTATGAGGCATTAGGAGTGAGCAATAAATCATACATAGGGGAAACGGGCTGGACATTTCACAGCTGAAAAAAGGAACACCAAAAGGAATGTGAAAAGGAAACATCAGACCCACCAGAACACAAAAAGACAAAGCACTGCAGGAAAACCTAAACTCCGCCATATCAGACAACTGTAAAAGAAATATCCACATTATGGATTGGGACGGGGCACAGGTCATTGGAAAGCAACAAGTTCAAACGCTGGATCAGGGAGGCCATTGAAATCAGGAAACGAGGCACGGACAGCATTAACCGTGATGACGGAGTGCTCCTCCTTTCACACACCTGGGACACCCTTCTCCAGAGAGCACCAGGCGACAGGAGGCGTGGTCAGTCTGAGCGACCTGCCAGGTCAATCAGGCTGACCACGTCTACAGGAAGTAACAACAGCTGATATACGACACGTCACTACCAACACCGGTGACAAGATGGCTCGCAGCAGCAGCCGAAACATGTCAACAGGGTAAATACACTTTACCGTATTGTCTTTAAAAAAGAACCCAAGAAGATAAAGTTAGGAGTGAGAGTCAGGGTATAAAGTAAGTAGTTACTAAGCTTGACTTACTCTTAAATTTGTTTGCTTGTTTATCTATGTGTAATAAAGTATTACCAAATAACCGTTTGTCATTTAATGTATTTAAATACAGTCAAGATGTAATTTTTGATTGACAAGAAAACATTTCTGTGTGATTCAGGCAGCACATGGGTCACAACTGCTACCCTTGTGGAGAATGCAGAGCTAGGAACCTGAGAGCATTGAATAACAATAAGTCAATATGCAATGAAGAGGAGAGAATTATTACAGGATAATCCGGCCACAAAATCTACAACTTGTTCAGGTGCAAAGACCAGATAAATGAGACTGTTGTGTCTGTTAGGGCATCCAGAGTAAAATGAAAAGGCAACATGTGCATCAGTGGAACCAAGAGCCAAAGGGTATACTAACTCAAAAGCACCTAACCTTTTTGTCCAATTCAAATGTAAAACACTAGGAAAAAATCTCACAAGATCATTTCTTGTGACACAAGATCTTGTCCCATCCCTAACATTGATTTCACTTGTTTAAATCATTGTAATTATATTTTTTTACATAATCAAGGAGCCCTACTATTTCAACACCTGACGCTGAATGGGTTGAAAAGCCACAAAAGTTATCTGTCCAGTGGTACACCTCGTATGGCTGTAGAATTCGACCTTACAATGGTGAAGAATGTTCATGATGGGTTTGTTTACATTTCAGGTGTCGCTGACAAAACAGCTGCTGGGTACAAGTGCCACGAGAACCACAAGTTTAGTCCTTGTGGAGAGGCAGTGAGAGAGATCAAAGCTGAGACTGTCTCCTGTGAATACAAGAGCATCGGGTAACTATACGAGCTCTGTCCCAACTGTCAGTTTGAATATGCCGATAACACTCCAGATGGCAAGACACACACAGACACACACTGGGGCTATCCCATGTCCAGGTTGAACAATAATGATCGCAAGGCCGGCTGCTGCTCTGGGACTGGCCTCACTACACCTTACTACATAAGGTAATCAGTCAACTGCTCAGGTGTACTGCAATGTACAGGATAAATACTACAAAGTGACTGATACAGGGTGTTTTCATGGCCAATGCTGATCTTTATAGAAAAAAAAGCAACTGCTGACCAATAATTTCTGACGATATTTTTACGCTGATATATGAGGCAGATTTGTATCATTTTAACCTGATCTGAAATGGCAACAAACTTATCCACAACCTTATTTCACTGTAAATCTATCAGAGAGTGGTGTAGTCCCATTTTGAGCAGTGCCCTCTTCACAAGTGTTCAAATGAAGCTAAAGGTCTCTCCTATAGCCAGGTAGTCAACCGAAACAACATATTGACCTATGTTGGAGATTCAAGGCTGATGCTAAAAAGTGCAAACATCGGCCTCCCTCTAGTAAGTACAATATAAAGATAGAAAACTACAGGTTATAGGGCTGTTTATTGTGGCAAAAAAATAATAATTTGATTATTTGGCCCATAATTGAAATCCACAATCATTTCAAACTTTTACATCTCTACTGTAAAAAAATGTACCTGCAGAGAAATTATAGACCTAATATATGTGATTAATGTTTCTTGCTTTCATTTCTTGCTTAAAACCCTATGTAGATTAGAAAAAGTGGCTTTGCTCTGGGATATGAGTGGCAGCATGAGTACATACTTCAGTTTGAAAAGAACTGTATTTTTTACTACAATACTGTCATAACTCAAATCATAATCATACATTTGATTAACTCCAACAAAGAGAACAATAGTTAGGTTAAGGCGTTATAAGCCCAGAGTCAATTGTGTGTGGGTGCAACAGATTTAAGAACTTTTCTAAACATTATTATAGACATTATTATGCACTGTGTGTTATGTAATCCCACTGACATTTGAACAAACTTTGGTTCTCACTTTGAAGCCTTGGCAAGGGAGCACAGTGGTGCATTGAAGATAGCAAATACAATATCTTTCAACATCTATCATCATACAAGCAAACAAGGCACCACCAGGCAGTTTGTGAGAGCTTTGTTTGCATTCAAGTGTTTTCATAAATGTGGCATCTCATTAAATACAGTATATGGCTCTGCATATACTTCGATTATATTGTATGGAAAGAAAGAACAACAGGGGAAGTGTAGGAGAAGGTTAAGGGTTCTTAAGGGAAATTACAGCTGCTACAAAGGAAAAGATACAAGCAAGGAATACAATGCATTTCCAAAATAAAATCAAAATATGAACAAACTAAATATCTACAGTACAATCGTATTCATTTCCTAGTATTAATACATTAACCAGTACTTTTAGCTTGACCTGCGGTGCACTACAGGTCTAAACTAAGTGCCCAGACAAATCAAATGGAGGACGCGCAGCATCGCATTGACTCACGAATGTCAATGCACAATAACAACCCCAGACTTGATCCTCCCCGTGTTTGTGTACAGAAAATAGACTTTAGTTTGACAGAAAGGAGTAAAAACAAGAATTTCTGTGCCCTGATATGTAAATGGGTGAATACATTGGATTGAAACAGAATGATTCAAACTACAATCACAGTGAGGAAAATCAGCCTGACAAAAATGGGAAAGACAATTTTGGTGACGGGCTCTTCCCCACATCCAAATGCGGCTGGATCACTTCAACTTGGAAAAAAAATTTGGGGAAAAAAAGTACAAACAGCCCTGGCAATAATGTATTATCCCAAAAAACTTTGAACTCTAAACTTGCACAGAATTTTTAAATCATAATTTCAGATGGAGGGCAGAGGGCTTTGATTCAAACAACTAATCCACAAATGTTTGATCTTAATGTTTTGGCAAGGCTTGGGTTCACAAATCATATTAGTATCATAGCTTAGACCATAATGTGCCTTTTTCAGGTATTTAGCTTTAAACTGCAATGCCTGTAGATAATCATTTTACATTTTGGTCATTGTAAATTACAGTGTTGATATAAAATGGCTGAATGATTCAAACTAGTTTCAATGACTTTAGCTGCAGAACTGAGAGACTCCACCTCTTCATGGTGCCATTTCAATGTAGCTAGAAGCAGATTTTCATTTACTGTTCATTGTTGAAAAAGCTTTTTTTTAATAATTGCAAGTTGGTATAGAGCTGTGGGAATTTTGACCAGCCTTCCACCTCAGTTTTACACAATGAGAAATGCAATTTAAACCCATGAAATATGTACATTTCCATGTTCTACAAATCTAAAATTTACACAATGATTGCACCATTTCTAAATTTTCATTCTGCATGTTTAGTCACATAAAAGTTTGAATCGCCATGGAAGTATTAAAAAACAGTTTAGTTTCATGCAGCCTTGTTTAATAGAAGTAGTTTCTGAAGGTGGTGCTTGTCAGATGTCTACCAGGGCGACTGCATTATCGTTGAAGCATGAAGGTAAAAACTGCAATGTCCCCAGTGGATGTCTGCTGGCTTAAAAGACAAGTCAGGAAGTATGCAATGAGCAAGAGAAAATTATTTAAACTAAACAATTAGTCGGCGTCAGCAGTGATGTGGTCGCTGAAAGGCAAAGCTCTCGATTTACCGGTCAATCTACATTCCTACCCTCACCTATGGTCATGAGCTTTGGGTAATGGCCGAAAGGACGAGATCGCGGATACAAGCGGCCGAAATGAGTTTCCTCCGCAGAGTGGCTGGGTGCTCCCTTAGAGATAGGGTGAGGAGCTCAGTCACACGGGAGGAGCTTGGAGTAGAGCCGCTGCTCCTCCACATTGAGAGGAGCCAGCTGAGGTGGCTCGGGCATCTGTTCCGGATGCCTCCTGGTCGCCTCCCTCGGGAGGTGTTTCGGGCATGTCCCACCGGGAGGAGGCCCCAGGGAAGACCCAGGACACACTGGAGGGACTATGCCTCTCGGCTGGCCTGTGACCGCCTCGGGGTCCCCCCAGAGGAGCTGGAGGAAGTGTCCGGGGTGAAGGAAGTCTTGGAGTCCCTGCTTAGACTGTTGCCCCCACGACCCGGCCCCGGATAAGTGGAAGAAAATGGATGGATAAACAATTATAAAGATGAAATACAGATTATGTCAAGGCATCCAGACAGCATTCATGATCTTCATATCTCAGAGTACAAAAGTAGGAAGTCTTAAGGCTGGTGTGAAGGACAGAATCTAGACTTGTATTTTTTGACCAAAGATGTTTTATTTGACCTCAAGCAGAGACCTTGGTATGAAAACATCTCAAATATGGGATTCAACTTTGCCTTTTTACTTACAATGCAGTCTTAAGAAATAAGAAAAAAGTGACACTACAAATCCTTCAACAAATGTTCTCTTATAAAGAATTCATTTCACTGTAAAAGTTACACAGATCTGGCTATATCCAACAATATTTGACTGGGGCTGAGAAAAAAAACAAACTTAAGAAAATCATGTATTCCTTTATCTTGCCTATTTTGTCAAGACCTGTGAGGAGAATACTGTTGTGATTTAAGAGTCAACAAAAATGTATTGAACTGACCTTAGAAAAAAAGAATTGTTGAAAAGACACAAAACCTCTGTTTCCAAATCTCAAGCTAAATATGTCTGCAAAAAATGGCAGGATGTTACACTTTCTCCACCAAACTGGGCCAAGACACTCTGCCTTTGCTGTTATCAGTAATGTAAGAAAGATATTTCATTATTAATTAGCAAAAAGTCAGCACAAATGTCAGCACAAAAGTTTTCTACTTTCCATTTTACATATATTTTGGTGCAACAAAATGGCACATTAATGTATAAAATAAAATCACAGGAAGACCTACTGAAATTGTAAGTTTGCTGTTACTTAAATAATGCACTATGAAACCTTTCTGGTGGAGGGTCTGCCACCCGCTTGTCTCTATAGAGGTGTTACTGGTTGTATGAACACAAAGAGTATGGCATTAAATGTATCCATATATTTTAATGTATCTTTTTTTTTTCAGATCAGACCTCTAACTTAAGATCGACATATTTAATGCCATACTATGGAACATTTGAGATAAAGTAATAAGATTTCCATAAAGGCAAGCAGGTGACAGACCCTGTAAAAGAAAGTGGCATAGTGCACCTCTAACAGTTTTATTCAAAGGCCTGAATAATGTTGAACAGTAATGATTGTTTTTTCTTTGGTGCAGACAGACAGTGGCAGGTTTAAGTCAAGTCTGGTTGCTCCGGGAGATACTAGTACTTTCTACAAATAGACACAAAGTGCAGACAAGATCCAATCAATCACTGACCAAGTAGGCCACTGGAAATCCTTTGGTATTTGTGGGGGAATATTTGAAAAGAGTCTGCTGTCTCTGTGATGGATAACCTCGAGGGCCATGTCCGTGGGTATGGATTGATACAATCTAAAAGCAATTCATTTTCATCATTTGAAAATATAATTTTTACTTATTTAGTGATTCTTGTGGATAACCTACCTGCTTCTTCAGAGATCATTGTTTATCCCAGAACGTAGGCATTTTACAGACTGTAAGACTCAAATACAGAGATGAAAATTTAAGCAGGAGACAATATTCAGTAATCTAATGTACATTTAGTGAGCCAGAAGCCCAATATAATGAGGGGAAAATGGAGTTAAATATCTTATCTGCAGCAGAGCTAATCGCAGGTGCAGGTTATAACATAAAGGGTTTTATTAGACCAACCAACTGTGGAAGTCCATTTTCAGCCATTCGCTGGAAACAATTTGACTTAATACTTACAGACTATCGAATACTCAACTAGGACTCTGCAGTACAAATCTGTTAGGCATTAAATTATTACACTATACAGAGACATGAAAGAATGCAATTTTGAGTTCAAAGTACACTGAAAAAATAAAAGGTTGCTGGATTTGTGTAAAAAAAAAAAATATGGAAAGCGGTTACATGCAATAAAATTATGTTTAGACTTTGAAACTTATTTCGATCCCATCAACACATA